>JASMMZ010000001.1:33450026-33583577 GCA_038502455.1 Anisogramma anomala
TTATTATTATTATTATTATTATTATTATTATTATTATTATTATTATTATTATTATTATTATTATTATTATTATTATTATTATTATTATTATTAACTGAAACCGGGAAATACCCACTCTATAGCTAGTATAGTGAGACCCTATCTAATATAAAGTTACATATGCTGGCGGGAAGGCTCGCAACCTAAGTGTTCCCACCTTAAAATAACTACCAATCTGTTTAATTCTCTGCTTATACTATACCCTTGGGCCCGTTAAGAAAATCAACTAATTCTTTTTGATACAAATATATTAAATTAAAACCGTATCCTCCACACCAGTGGCACATTTCCGAATAATATTTTATATGTAGTTATTGAATTCTGAGAGGGTGTTATATCAACTATATAAATCTTTATGTTATGATAAAAACGGATCCGCATTACAAATATAGATCATATTTATATGAGACTTATCAATGTTGTTATATAAAAAGGAACAACACACCACTGAGTGTATCGAATAGGTTTACAACGTATTTTATCTGTAACGAAATATAACTTTCTCCTATGAAAAAAATTATTAGGTAAAGATCTTTGGCGAGAAACTGGATTCCAAGTTAGCTTTTCAAATAATGCCTTAAGTTACCCGACAATTTAGAGACCCGTAACATTTTACGGGTGTGAAAACTGTAGCCTTATCCAGGCCGTACTATACGGCCGTCACCATCGCTATTCGATGCCTACCTATATCGAAAATCTGATAACGGTCCTAAAGGAATGAAAGGACTAGTCAAACAACTCAAAAAGTGTAAGAGAAAGTAAAAAAACGTACAACACTAAGCGGGAGGTATTGCGAGAAAAGTTTTCCGTAAACAGTTAAATGTTCAAAGTAAAGTTGAGGTAGAAAGCTCAGCTAAACGGGCGAGACACCTATATATATGGTAACAACTTAAAATAAAGGAAATAAATAGTGCCTTTATATACAAGCGTTTATAATAAAAGCCTTTGAGTCCTTTAAACGCAAAATCTGACTTTGTTTGTACCGTAGTATAAGTATAGAAGGCCATATTGGCACAAGTAACAAGGGACGAAATCGTTATCTGTTAGGGCTATTCTCTGTATACACCGCTCCACAGGCGGTACGCCAGGCCGAAGACGGTTTTCATAGCCAAAAAGGGGTCGCCGGAAAATATTTAAGTGGTAGTAGAGCCGATTAGTGATATTGAGGTAGAATGTGATATATATGAAGTAATGGTGTTAAAAACTACTAAACTTTGATTTTTTTCTCAGGAATGGGCACTGTTAGGGTTTACAATGTAAGCTCCTTACCTTTCATAACAGAGTGGTCTATGCACCCATTCCAAGAAAGATGATGCAAAGTTGAAGATATGAGCTACTGTTTAGCTTGTGCCCTACATTGAATTAGGTACTATACTTTAATGAACTTACAATTGATACAGTGAACTTGAAGTCAGTAGAATAAACTTAAAATCAGCACAGATAACTTAACTGTACTGAAATTGACTGCTATTCCAACATTGATAACTTTTTGTTTTTATACGTATATATGTGCTAATATGGTTCATTACCAATTAATAGTAATAAAAAAATCTCCTCACATCTCTAAAATCATTACTTTACCAATCTTACTGTGTTTTTCAACTCAATTACACTTCAATTATAAACCATATCCCTATAATTCTAGGCATCAACTTCTTTCATTCCAACACTCAAATCTTTTGTTATAAATTTATACGTTACTAATCTAATAGTTTTTCTTAATAGGACTAAACACGTTTTTAATCCTACTTAATACCTAAAAAGTCTTCTGATTGGGTAAAATATCTCTATTCTATCTCTTTACGTGCCGTTCGATTTACGAATCCTTTAATATTAATAGTAAGCTTATTATTATCTACAAACCATTTTAAAGAATCATTAAGCGCAGTTTTATTTGTCATATTCACGGGGTTATCGTTTCCGTCAATTTATTCAATTTATTCATCATTTCAAGTTTATAATTCCCTTAAATTCATTATTTTCATTATTAAACGCTTAATATTAGTTGTTGGCTTAAATATGCATCTGTAAATGTTATGGAAGTTATTACAAACAACTATAGATATCGGAAATAGTTCCAAATATTTGGTAATAATATTTAATATTCTGTAGATTATTACACTAATATTAAATATTGTCCTTATATCATAAACTTTAAATACTAATACGTTTCTTATTATACAGTTATATTTAATAGCTATTGTTGGTAGGCCTTAGACATTGCAACATTGTCGATTCGACTGGTCGAAGTAACAGTAGTATTGCAGTAGTCAGATGGTGAATGTATTGTTTTAGGTTTGGCAGACCGCTAGCCGGTCTACACTGTAGTTTGCATAGCCAATTGCTTGGCTCTTACCCTAGAGTGAAATGTAGCGTATTGCACTCGACTTACACCCAATGCAATAAGTCCGCAAAAAGCAATACAATTAACTTGCAATACAATCAACTTTACTGTAAGTAAAGTTAACCTACTGCATTATATGTAATACTATTCCAACACTGGTAGCTTTTTATTTTTGTGCGCGCGTACGTCAGTGTGGCTAACTAATCTTTTTCCGGTTTCCACTGAATTGCCTCCTCGTTAACTTGCCGGACCCCTGTCAATTCGAATTAAATCCTATACTGAATTGCACCCAATTGTATGTTAATTGACTCCATTTAACCTCAATTGCTCCATTACCCCGAGGTCCGAGTTTATCAACTCCTATACAAAGTTCTTTTGCCACAAATCTTTACAAGCCTTTACTTTAACTTTAACACTCAAATAGATTACCATTATCAATCCCTTTACAGTTTTCAAATCTGCCAACACCTCCCTATCTGTTGTTACGTGGTCTTCCGAGTAACCTCTCCACGTAGCCTTCGATACGTATAGTCAACTTATTTCTATCTACAAACCTTTTCAGGAATTTTTTTAGCGATGATTTCATCATAGAGTTAGCAGAGTTATCTTTACCATCGATTTATCGAAATTCCTCGATCTCCCTCCCTTCGTAGGCTTTACAGAATGCCATCACGTTGATTATCAAGCGCTTTTCATTAGTAGTTTTGAACTTTAAAAGGCATTTAAAAAGGCTCCTTAAGTCGATATAAATCATCATTGGGATAAAAGAAATCCTCAACTGCCTATTAATAAGGTTAAAAGTCTCTCAGAATGCTATACCTACGTCAAACCCCACCATTATACTATAAACCTCCGAGGCCAATACGCTTCGTGTAATCCTTTTACACTTAACGGAAAACTAGTGAATCAGATTACCGATAATATTAAATTGATCTTCGCGTGTATCTTTCTTAACGAGGGTCATTAGAAAGCCTATTTGTTAAGACAAGTCGTTGTTGTTTGTAAAAAACCCGTCTGTAATTATTATCAATTGAGTATTTAAAAGGTCGATTGGCATCATATTTACCCGCGGTTCAAGTTTTTCCTTTACTACTCCAACCTTTCATTTAATCGATCAAAGTCTTTATCCGCGGGTATTTATGCTTTGCCGTAATAAATAAATTGTAGGAGGCTTTTGGTTTGTATAATGTAGCAATATAGTTACCGTTAACACGTTATTCCAGATATAGTTAAGTCCTAGACTTATTAGTCTTGTCAATTATAACTAGGATAATACCCTAGCCCTTTTGGCGAAAGATTAGGCCAGTATTACCATTAAACATATGGATTGACGATCCATTTAAGTTAAATTGTTAATTTTTCATTAACATCATTATTAGCTTGTAATTCCAGCACATGAAATTTTTAATCGATTGTTATTTCAATTTCACAAAGCTAACCGTTCTGATGAAAAAAGTGTCGTTAATTTATATACTTACCATGCTATATTTCCTTTCTTATACCATTAATAATCACGGGTCGTATATTAAAGACTTTATCGCCAACTGGGATTTCAAATGCGACTGGTAGATCAGGAACTAATAAACACCTTCCTTAACCATTTTATACAGTGGTTTAATATACCGCGTTATCTTTTCTAAAGGGTATACAATACGTAACTCTTGCGATAATTCCAACAATATAATCCTTTATAAATCCGTTACTAAATATATATAGGCTAACGTAATATTATAACTATTAAGTATAAATTTAACATTCGTTCTAATAGAGAAACTTACTATTAAAGCAACCAGTAAACGCTAGTTAATCTTCTAAATTATCAGCAACTACATAAGGATTTAATCCTTGCCTTTATCGCTGTATCCTTAAACAATTAGTCGTAACATTTCATACAGTCGTCTTATAGTTTTACTCTTAACCTTGTAGATAATCCTCGACTTAAAAATCGTAATATTTGGGTCTTTAGGTTTAAAGTCGGGTTTCGGTACAAATTATATAATACCTCGAGTTAATAGGCCATCGATTCTGTCCCTATCGTTTTCCTCAAAAGGTTTACCAAAAGTCTTAATAATCCCTTATACCCTAAGCTTTACTACCAAGTTTTCGTTATCTTTTTCCCCCCTGTTTATTCAAGTAGTATTGTATATGCGGCCCGGTCTATATTCCTCCTCTTTAACGCTTTCCTCTTTCTTTGGATGTCGCTCGCGCCAGCGGCATTCCATTAGTTTATTAACAATAGGTGGAAAAGATTCGTGTTAACTTGGTAGTTTTACTTAGGAGGCTTATGGGTCTTTATCTTCAATACCTCTAATATAAAGTTTAACCTAGGTAATGAAAAAAGATACAGAGCCATCAGCAGTTTGAATAATTACTTTAGAGTTTATAATACTTAATATATTTTATAACCCTTCCAATTTACCTAGTTTTTGCTATATGAGGACTTTATTTTATAACGGCAAAGAAAACACATCGATTGTTAAGGTACCATTCCTAGTATTAGAGGCGTTATTAATCTAGTGGCGTGTTAATTCCCTTCGCAATTCCCTTAAGGCTTTGTTATATACCGCAATACGTTTTTAAATACTTACCGATGGCAGAGTTTTACTTGTTAGGCGTAGGTATGCTTTAAAGATCGAAATCGTTAGCACTAAGCTGTTAGAGCCTAAGGTGTTATTAAAGCCTTTTACTACCATTTATAGGCGTATATTCGGATCCGTAAAGTTTCCAATCATCAACGTAAAGATATTATACATTTGGCAAAGTAAGGTGTATACCTTTTCGACCTTTCCAATACTCCAATTAGCTTTTACAGGTACCTATTTATACTAAATACCTATTATCTAAGCATATTTTTAAAACTTTACCGCCGTAAAGTTGATACTAGTATCGTAGACAACAACGTCAGGTAGACCTAGGTACATATTAATCTATAGCATTCTTAACGATTTCCATATGTTCTTTGCCGAAAGTAACTTTAGAAACTTGGCTCCGTAAAAAAAGGTTGCGAAGTTAACAAACTAAAAAACAGGCTTATTATCCAAGTAAAACACATTAATTAAAAACTTGTAATTAAAGTCCTTAATATCTTTTAATGTAAACTTAAATTTCTGGAGGGCTTAGATATACGTTTAATAGTAATAATATAGCATTTTCATAGCTTAGAGGGCAAAGTATTCCATATCTTCATGCTTTACAGACTTTAGGACTTTGTATAGCTTATTTACAACTAGATAATTAAAATGTAGGTATATCTAATACATTTTTGGCTCCATTATTTTTAATACCACCGTTTTCTAACCCTAAAGATAAAACTATAAGTACTCACACTTAAGGGCAAGTAAAACCCTTTAGCCATTCCTAACCAGCTCATTTACTTTAATGTTAACGTTAACACTGAGGGTTTTTATATCTTTTAAGCAAAGTAAAAAATAGGTAAGAGACTTAAAGATGTAAAACGTAATCGCTTTTATAATAGTTTGGATTACTGTTATCCTTAATAACAATAGTTGTTCGTTTTAGTCGAAGCCAACTTTGGCCTTACCCGCATCGTAACGATTAATTTGAGTGGCTGTAGTACTTTCCCTCCGTAGTTTTATATACTATGAATATCCCCCTATTAAGTACCTTATTGCCCCTGTATCTACTATAATCCCTTAAAACGTGTAATTCGCGTAACTATTATAAAGATTAAAGGTATATAAGGGGCTAGGGGCTCGATTAAAATAAAGGTAAGGGTCTTTATCACTCAGAGGGTATAAAAAGGCATGTTTGGCTAGTTACTAGGCCGTATTAGAAGCACTATTTTTTTTTTTCGTGCTTTTTAATCTGTTTAAGAGTGTTAACGTTATTCATTGGCTTGTCGATCTCTAAGTTTACGATTTAATTTAAGTAATCCTATTTATAAGTAATGAGAAATGAAGGGTGATATACTGCACTTTTATTGTTACGCTTAAAAAGAGGGTGTTGAGTTAACTAGCAATTAAAATTGCCATAAATTCAATTTTTTTTCTATTATCACTATGATAGTATTAGCGGTTAGCTATTCCGCTTAAATCTTAAATTTACCAGCGCCAGAGTAGGTGTTACCTCCAGTTCAAAGTTAACGGTAGGCTTAACTTTAGGTGTTATAGGTGCCCGTACTTATGATCAACGTAATTAACTACCGTAAGGTCTTCCTCGTTTATGTCAAAGAAGTTACTGACTTAGAAATACATACCGAGCGAGTTTAGTATACGTATTATTACGTTAACGAGCGATAAACGTAACTGGTTAAAAAGGCCCTCACAGGTAGCATTTGGGCGTTATAAAGCGTATTTAAACTCGCTAACACCCGTAACTATTTAATGAAAAAGAAAGCCAAATCTCACGTATTAAACGATTAAAATAGATGGATTCAATTACTGATAGCTAATTAAGCTTATAACAATTGCATTGAAGCTTGTGTATAAATTGAATGAATCAAATACAACATATTTGACGATTAGTCATTAACTAAAATAAATAATACCGGACTCATATAATCACGTAATTCTTCATCTTATCTCATGATTTTCTCTGTTATCCCGAAGCA
The DNA here is from genome assembly GCA_038502455.1 of Anisogramma anomala. Classification (NCBI taxonomy): domain Eukaryota; kingdom Fungi; phylum Ascomycota; class Sordariomycetes; order Diaporthales; family Gnomoniaceae; genus Anisogramma; species Anisogramma anomala. The sequence continues at coordinate 33,456,980 of JASMMZ010000001.1, forward strand.
GATATCCCATATAGACCGATATAATCCGGGGGTAAATGTTGTTACACTTGTAATAGCAACATATTTCTTGAAAATTTGTAGTACTCTGACGATAGAAGAGGAAGAAACTAGAACTAAAAGCGAAGCTTAGTGGAGCTGGGCATTTAAGATGTGTAGGTAGGCACTCGTGTCTTCTCCAACTCAGTGTAATACCCTCATATATATCCTATACCCCCCATATAAGTACAAAAAGTCCCTAGGACCAAAAAGAGCAGCAATATCCTCATTACGTAAAATATATGATAGAGACATAAAACGCGAAAAACTAAATGCGACAAGTGAAATTCAAGACGCAAAAAGCAAAAAACGATGTGCGAAACGCGAGATTTGAGACGCGAGAAGCGAGACACGAGATGAAAGAAGCGAAACGCGAGACGATTCCTATAAGAAGCTATTCTTGCAAAACAGACTTTTCATGAGATTACCTTTGTATGAAACAATATTTTCGCGTATGTATTTTTCGTATACCTTGATGAAATCCTGATAATAATTTAGATTTTTTTTTCGGTTTTTTCTTCGTTATTCCTCCAAATGAATCCCATTCCATCAACGAAATATTGCATTTGGTGTCCCATATGAAGACGACAATTTCAATGTTTATTTGCAATTTTTCGAATTTTCATTTGTTTTTCCGAAAGTTTTTTTATATTATATTAACTTAGGTAGTAGAGGTATGCGGGTGAAAAGATTATTTCTAGTTTTGTCGTAAAGCGTTAGATATTATATGTTAACCATGTGACGAATTTGTAAATTGGGAGGAGAATCGATCGTGTATATTAAGGTTTTGTATGCGTTTTACTATTATTCAAAGACTTGATATGGGAGGCGTTAGTTTCTATTTATCGATAAAGAGGTTTGTAGGTTTTCTCCATACGTAGCTATATACGATTTTCAATATTGAATTTCATTTAACGGTGATTTTCGTGTCAGCGACCTTTAGCTTCAGCAGTTATAACGTTTATATCATGTTGTGTATTGTTAAGTTAATATTTCTTATAAAAAGAATCTAAGGTTGTAATTGGAACAAGGCAGTATTTAAGTAATTTACTGAAGAGTGTAACTTTCAATTAAACAGGAATTCGTAAGGTTTTATGTTAATAGTTCGAGAATAGGAGTGGTCAATATTTTATTAAATATTAGATATATATTCTGTTTATTATTACTTTGAATGTTTAGCCATATGATATTGAAAAGCAAGTTTAATTTTTTGGGTTTTTTTGGTGTATTTATTTGTGTATGTGTAATATGCTATTGTTACTTTGAATTGGGTATTAAAGTCTTCGTATAAAGTTTGTTAAAATGAGGATATAAATTTAGCGTCGCGGTTTAAGATCATTTCTTTCGGATATAGCCAGTTTAAAAGTAATCAATTACGATTTAAAATTTTAGTTTAATAAACGGTTGTATACATGCTATAGTTTGGAAGTAGAAGATTGTGCTTAGACGTTTTGTAGGTAATAGGTACAATGATATCACATTTATTATAATTGGACAGCTTTTACGGTGTAGCGGCCGATTATATATTTGAAAGAGCGGTAACAAACTTCATGCATATAGTATATATGGGATTTTCAGAGGTTTCAATTCGTCGAAGATTACCCCTTAGCTTTTGATTATCGTTTCGTAATTATCTATATCGATAATAATAACAAGAGTATTTTTATTAGTTTTTTGAAGTGTAAATACAATTCGTGTAGAGGGATTAAATGTATTTTAACAAAGAGTGGTATTTCTTATTATAAGTATTATGAAAAAAATCTTGGATAAAGCGGCTAGGAATTATAAGCTGTTGGCGTTATACCTTATTTTTATTATAAAGTAGATGGTTTACTAAATGAAAAGAATAGCTAATTTAGACATTATTCATCACTTTTTTATTTTTGCTGGTTGTGTTTTGTATCAGGTTAGTTACAATCGTTCGCTAAATAGCCTTTTCTTTATATACCGACTAGAATTTGATTAGTATTTTAGTGGGTAATATTATGCAGTTAATTGATAAAGTAAAATTAACTTTATTAGGTATCATAAAAGGATTAACGAAATTTCGGTTAAGTTTGTGATGGAATAGTATTACATGCAGTGCAGTAGGTCAACTTTACTTATAGTAAAGTTGACTGTACTGCTAGTGTATTGCTTTGTGGATCCTTACCGCATTGGGTGTAAGTCGAGTGAAGTACACTGCACTTCACTTTAGGGCACGGGCTAAGCAATTGACCATACAAATTACAGTGAAAACCGGCTAGCGGTCTGCCAAACCTAGAACAATACATCCACCATCTGACCACACAATGCTACTATTACTTCGACGAATCGAATCGACAACTTTGCAACGTCTAAGGCCAACTAATACTAATTAGTGCTTACCTGCCTATTAGGTTAAGCACAGATAAGCTAAGTAAAAGAAAAAGCTACTTTCCGGTTACGTTCTACGTCAAACGGCGGCTAGGGTAAAGGAAAGATTTTTATGAAAGGCCCTTACTATTGTATTAGTCTCTACGACAGTACGTAAAGAAGACCTTTAAGCTGCGCCAGTTTCTACGGAAAACCAGAGGTAGCGACGGTATCGCTACTGAAAACACTAAGAAAATTTTCATTAATCCTTCTTAAAAAAAACGTTGAAATTAACTGTAAGAAATTTCAAAATTCAGCAAGTTAATGAACGGCTAAGTCAATATTACTACGGGTGCTACTACTGCAAAGACGACTGAATCCCTACGCCAAATAACTATAACAAATAACCTTTGCCCTCTATTACCAACAACGATCTTCAAACTTACCCCTTACATCAAACCTTTGCCCATACTTTACTCTTTTCACTCCTTATATCACCTTAATTTCCTAGTTTACTGCTTTAAGCGAAAACATCAAGTCGCGCCGAAAAAAACACGTCGTGCGACCTTACGCTAAGCCACTAAGTCGCTAAATTCCCACGCAACTTCACGCCAAAACACCAAGTCCCTTACACTCAATATCACCAAGCCTCTCATCCTACATAAACCTAAACCTCAAAATAACACCTACTCTAAAGACTTAAAAAGGGAATTAACGTCCTGAGTATAATGATCACACTAAATACCCATGAGTATATAGAAGGTATCAGAGGGTTTATGTTATCAAGAAGGTAGAAGAGGTGCTGAGTGAACAATATCGCAACCGTACAAGTAATGATCAAAAGCCGTGAGGCTATTCAGAATATACTGAGACCGAATACTTAGATTGACAACTGAAGAGCTATGAAGAAAATGTTATATATGTGGTGATAACTATGTCCTTTTATTCTATGGCCTTCGTACCATCTTCAGTACTAGATCGTTTGAATCCGCTACACTTTTTTCTAGGGCACGGGCCAAGAAATTCGCTATACAAATTACAGTGTAGACCGGCTAGTGGTCTGCCAAACCTAGAACAATACATCCACTATCTGACCACGCAATACTACTGTTACTTCGACCAATCGAATCGACAACGTTGCAACGTCTAAGGCCTACCAACAGTATGGATATTTTATTTGAATTTCTAAATTTTTCAAATAGTTGTTGTTCAAAGTAGAGAAAGTATATTTGGGATTGAATCAAGTGATTTGGAAAGAAAAATAATATTTAAGTGATATATATCCAGGTAAATTGCTGTATTGATAAGGCGTTTATTTTCTTTTTTTGTAAAACTAGTTCTAAATGGAGTTGGATTAGTAATCCGTATAGTAAATTCGTAATCGTTAAAAGTTATAATATAATATAGGTTACCTACCAAAGTGGTTTTAAAAAGTTTGTATCTGAAAATGAAGTATACTTATTTATATTCTGATAATCCATGATTGAATTTTTTTTTCTATAAGGTATTTGGTGAGATACATAACACGTTGAAGGGTAGTGATGACTATATTATTTCTTCGTTTTTTTATGGTTGGGTTTAGCTTGAAAAAATAAAACTTCAATTTTTTTTTAAAGTTTTTATTAATTTATGGAAATGATGGTTAAGTACTGTCAACGTGATATGAACGTAATTCATAATATAAGTAACCTTTCAAGGCGATAAATAATTCTTCTTTTAGATTGTAAAAGCCAATTTCGTAAATTATTTATATTGTTATTTCTTTTCACGATTATTATTTTTATTCCGGTAGGTTTTTCATTTACAGGTAGTCAATAAGTTTTTAGGTTTTGCAACGGCTTTGATAGTTAGACGAAATAGGGTATTATGGAGAGTAAAAACCCTGTTGCACTTAAGTAAGTTTCTAAAACCTTAAGGGTTGTAGAGAAAGTGATTTTTCAAAAAGCTTGAGTATGTTTTATAGTGGTAGATGAATAAAATTGATTTACGAAAAAGCCTAATAATTTGAGAAATTGAAATTTTATGTATTATTTGTCTGGGGATGGTAAAACTTTGATTTTGGTAAATAAAACCAGGATTTGAACAAGGTGTCTTTTAAGCCCTTCTAGATATTTGGAGAAAACGATAATGTTATTGATAAATGTTAAGTAAATGGTTGAAAAGATTGAAGATTACATCTTATATATATTTGAGTAAAAGTTAGTAACCATTTGAATTTTATAAGAGCCATTTCACTGCGTTCGAAACCCCAATAACCTTTAAAGGTGAGACGACTTTCGCATTTTAAATTTACAACAAGTTAAAGAAAGAATTTAGTAGCGTTTATTACAGAAATTGATTCGACGTATCTTAGGAAGTTGATAACTTATGTCTGTAAATGCAAGGGTAATGGTTGGGTATAATATACATTTTCAAGGGTTTAGGGTGAATTATAAGAAGGATTTTAACAATATTGTACAATTTATATATGATGAAAATTGGTGACATAAATAAGGATACCTCGTTAATATATTTTTATGGATTTATATTTGTATGTTATCAGGTTATTAATATAGGAAATGTCTTTTTATAGTCAGATTGGATAGGAGTAACGATTTAATTTTGCGTTTTATCAGCTTCTAATTTAAAGTACTTTGTCTAATTGTATGGTCGGTAAATTAATAGGTTTCGAATTTCACTATACATCGGTTAATTTGTTATAAAGATTAGTTAATTTATACGTATTGAAAATAGTGGTAGAATTAAAGTGTATCTTATATTTGGTTTAAAGTATTAGAATGTTGTTAGGAGTTTTGATATCTAATAGAATCTGGATCTTTTAAAATGAGGTTTATCTTATTACTTTGCGAAACTTGTTTTTCGTATATTTTCAATCAAATAGGCCATTAAATTGAAAAATGAAATATTTGAATATTGATTAATACGTGCTTTTAAAAGAAATGTAAATCGTCCCATGGCTGTTATTGTATTAGTAGAATAGGTATTCAAATGAAAGTTTGATTCCATTGATATCATTTCAGTAATTGCCGAATTTATTTTATTAGTAATCAAAAATAATATATAATATTTATTATCCGTTTTTCAGAATGGTTAAATGACTTTTAAAACTTTTTTTTCCACTTTGGTAACTTATTATAACGATTGAACGGATTTTTTTAGCTTTTAAAAATGTAAATGGTATTGTTATATTTTGCGATTGTATTTCATTACGTATATTGATGGATTTTCATCGGCATATTCATAGGATTATAGAGTTGAATAATTGAAAGTGTAGTGGAAATAGCATTTTATATATACGAATATTAGGTATAAAATATAAAAAAACTTTTTTTGGAAAGCTTAGTGTATTTGATTGGAAAATGAACTATTTATTTTAATAATATAGCGTTTACATAAGTTTTGATAAATAGTTTACGAATTATTAAAGTTGTTACCTTTTATATATGGTAAAGGGTATTATAAAATAACTGGTTTTAAAGTTGATCATATTTCTAGATATAAAAATAGTAGTTTTACTAAATTTTGACTAATGATTTAAGAGTTAGGTATCTATATTAAGACGACTAATAACTTGTATTTTTATAGTCTTCTTCAAAATATTAGGCGTTTCATCAGATTTATGATTATAAATTAGGAATAATTAATGATATTTGGTAAAAAGCTTTACGAAGGGCTTTATAATTTTCAAATTATTTTACGAAGCGAGATAGTGGTGTTAATATGATTAGAAAAATATTTTTAAGTGAAAATGAAGTGAAGAGATTTTTGTTAACGTCCGTATTAATATAGAAAATATAGTTTTTATTGCATGGAGTGGTATAAATAGCTATTTAGAAAAGGTGAAAGTCTTTTACAACTCTAATTATTTTCTCGTCAACCGGTTTAGTTTCAATAATTTTCAAAATTTTGGTAAAATTGGCGATTTCATTAATATTAGGAGTTTTTATTCATCTATGTACCTAATTTTCTGTCTTTAAATTTTCTAAGATAATGCCTTCATTTTGAAGCTGATTTTTAAATGTTTCAAAAGAGTATCATAAGATTTGTATTTGTGTTTATAGTTTGTGTTTATCCGACGATTTCATTTTTTTTAGTAGCGAAACCTGACGTTTTGTTTATCAAGTTGATTTTATTTGTTTGCGACAATGAGAAGAACTTAACTTTATTTTCTTTGAATAGTTAGTTTTCGAGTTATATTGAGTATTATCAATACGTTTACGCGGAACATTTGGATCGCAATATTGATTGCGATTGCGAAGATTATTGTTATCGTAGTAGTGAACTTTACGGTTATCGTAAAGATTATCGTCGAAACGTTCTTCGCGAGGTTTGTTGAAATTTTCACGAAGCTTACGATTGTGATCGTAAATACGATGACCATTTTTGCTAAATTATTTATCATATTGTTCTTATCTTTATATTTTCACTTATGCTTTTTGAAATATGTACCTAAATTTGATTTTTAATAACCTATTTTAATAATAAACTTGTATAAAGGGTATTGATGGTTTGTGATTATTAGTAAAATGGTTTCTATTTTTTTCATTTTAGTTATAAATATTTGTAAAAGTTGTTTACGATTGCAAGGTTATATATTTTATTGTATAATTAAGTCGAGTAAAGTCCATATATCGATTATAATTTCATAACAGTGTTTATTTATTAAATGAAATATATGTATGATTCACGCCTATTTGAATTTCAATTTTTTTATTTACGAAACCTATATTTGTTTTTTATGAAATTTGATAAGCTAAATTTTGATTTATGGAATATTTTTGTAATTTAACTTCAATTTATTTAGAAACGGTTGATCAGAGTATATATTACGGTTTTAAAGTCTTTGTTTATAAGGTTTATACTTTTTTATAAGGCAATTCCGTATTTTATAAGGCAATTCCGTATTTTATCAGAATATCGTAAATTTTTAAATTAGGGTTTTAAATATGGAGACGATCTGACTTTCTATGTTTGGATCTATTTTGAGACTATTTTGGAAACGATTTTAGAAACTTGAATCGTTCATGAAAACAACGTTTTTACTTACAATAACTATTTTTATATAAAGCGGATTAGGATATTCAATATTTAATATACTTTTTCTTTACGTTTTATGTGGTAAAAGCTTTCATTATCCAAGGATTGGGTAACCGGAATGTTTCTAGTAAGGCTGCGATAAGAGTGATTTTGTCCATGAGTTTAATGTTTGAGATTACAAAGACGTTTATTATTGTAACAAGAGCGTTGTTACTGTTTACGTGTAATGATATTTAAACGGTTTATTCCAATTGTTTATCTATTTATGATTTATTATGACAAGTTTGCATTAATAACATTAAAACATTTATTGAAAAATTATTCTTTCGGTTACTCAAACTATTTATTTTTTAATGTTTGTCCCAGTCAGCTATTAAATTTATTTTGGTCCATAAGGGGTTTTCGTAAAAGGTTTATTCGAAAGGGGGTAATAGGTATAGAAGAGAGAGAAGCAAACTTGGCGAAAACGGCGAGGGTAGCTTCCTTTTTTAAAGGCTGAGAGGTAATTGCTGAGGGAATTGAGATGGGCAAAGGGATGCTTGAAGGAGTAGTTAGCTTGCTGATTTTGCTGCGAGTGCGGCGATGAGTGATAGGTGTAGGCGAAGTGTTTAGATCCAGGCCTAGAGAAGCAAGCTCGCGCCTACTCATAGAAATTGGCGGTGACGGCTGGTATGGCGGCACAATAGCGGCGGCGACGACGATGGTGATAAGGAAGTGTAGGGGGAAGAGGTTGAGGTTTAGGCTAAGGTTGAGGGGGAAAGGTGAAAAATCGTAAAGTTGAAAAGCGAAAAGAAAGGGGGGGAGGATTTGTTTTGTTCGTGCGGGCCAGCAGAACTAGCGACTTTACTCTTTCCGTTTTAACTTGTTTAAATCGGTGGAAATGCAATATCTGGTGCTTTTCAGCTTATGTGCTTACAGTTACTAATTGTTGGTAGGCTTGCAGTGGGAACGCATTTCTTAAAAGTTTATAGTATTCTGACGATGGAAGAGGAAGAAACTTGAACTAGAAGCGAAGCTCAGCGGAGCTGAGCATGTAAGATGTGCAGGCAGGCACTCGTGCCTTCCCAAACTTGGCGTGTACCCTCATGTATGTCCCATGTCCCCCATGTAAGTACAACAGTAGAGCCGCACGTTGTTTCAACAGTTATTGATGATGTGGGCGTGCCATTTCCTTCCTGTGTTGGGACAAACCGCCACAAGCCGGTAACGTTGCTCGCAACGAAGTTTGCTTGCACACCTGATTCGTCAGCAAGGTCGCCGTATAGACTAGGCAAAGGTGGGTAACATACGGTATGTATTTCTAATCTGATTTTGCGACATGTCCCCGCCTACGCTGGGAAGACTAACACTACCCAGGTCTAGTGTAATATGCCGTGGGAATCGAACGATGGTAGCCCGGAATAGTAGTCTGCTCAGTGCTGCTTGGTGAAGTATACATAATCCAGTAGACTTGGAAGATCAAGGGACAGTGACGACTATAGACATTCCTACACAAGTAGCTATCGAGAGCTTCTCGACAGATTATCTACTTTGCAGGAGCATACTTCCTCGCCCCAACGGCCGAAGTCATGTCGGCGAGTTCAGGGGTCGGATATAGTGGACGTCAATGATGAGAGGGTCATCCTCAAAGGGGTAGGCTACACCCCAGAGAAGGCGAAAATATTTCTCTGGACGAAGACTGGAGGCTGATCGGCGAACAGACCGCGACGGGCAAGCACACCAACATGGAGAGCTTCATCACGGGCTATCCAGGGCCGGAGAAGGAGATGCGAGCTGCCATGTTGGAGACTTTGGACCCTGAGAAATACAAGTTCTTATTCGACAATTTCCTGGAATATTTCTTCACCGCTGAAGATGCCAAGTTTCTCTCTTCACTGGGACGGAAGTCAGCACAGCACTGCTCCCATTCATCGCTTCCATATTCACCCCGGTCTCCCCATTACACAAGTTGTCTCCGGATCCCCATCAACCACAGACACTTCATGGACGACGAGAATACCTCTGTATTAGAAGAGGAAGGCTTTGTTATGGTGGACAGGATGGTGGACGCACGTGCCAGTCAGGGCATCTACACAGTCCTAGACATGCACACCTTCCCTGGAGGACAGAATAAGTAACCCTCCCAAGGTGCGTGGAATGCAAAGGATGCAGACTGATTGCCAAGGTCGCCGGTTATCATCCCATGAATGAGCCGTAAGGCCGTGCCACTTCCTCTGCGCAGTCCCAAAGCCTCTCCCCCCAAACAGCACGATATTGGCACTCGGCAGCGCGGATGTGGAGCACGTCCGCCGACAGACATGGTACCAACATGTCGAGAAGGCCATCAGAGACGTGGACCCAGACCACATTCTCTGTCTGGACGGCAGCACATACTCGGTGGATTTCACTGCGTTCAAGGAGATTTTGCCCAACTGCGTCTACGCCATGCACGACTATGCAACCATGGGCTTCCCAACAGGAGACACTTACATCTTCGACCTGACATGAACTTTCTTGGCATGGGTGCACGGACCACCTTGTTAAGAAAGGTTAGGGGCCTACACTGTAAACCCTAACAGTGCCCACCTTCGAGAATTTTTTTCAAGTCCAGTCATTCTTAACACCATCACTTCACGTGCACCTTATTCCACCACAAACACCACTAATCGGCTTTACCACCACTTAAATCTTTTCCGGTGACCCCTTTTTAGCCATAAAGATCGTCATCGGCCCGGCGCACCGCCCGCGTAGCCGTGCATCCAAAGAACAGCCCTCACAAACAACAATTCCATCCCTCGTCACTTGTACCAACGTGGCTTCCCAAACCTGTACTACGATACAAACAAAGTCTGATTTTTGCGTTTGAAGGCCTTTTAAGGCCTTTATTATAAACGCTCGCATTTACCGACTCTATTTATTTATTTACTTTCAAGCTGTTACTACCCACACTGGCGCTCCACCTGCTTAACGGGGCTTTTAACTTAATTTTAAATAGTTTTAGTTATCTACTAAAAACTTTTACCGGTATACTACCGGCTTAATAATATACCTTTTTACGTTTCTCTATACTCCTTAAGTCTACAGTTTGTGGTAAAAAGGTAACTCGCTAAATAAGTTATAAAGTATATCTTCTTTACTGTTACAGATTTTCGACCAAGGTATTTGTATTTTATAGGTTTTTTACTCTTTTAAGACCGCTGTTAAATGTTCAATGCGAGTAGGTATCGAATGGGAACTACTATAGCCATATAATACAGCTCAGCTAAAGTTATAGTTTTTACGCCTGTATAATGAATGTTACAAGTTTTTAAATTATAAGGTATTTTAAAGCCTTATTTGAAAAGTTAATTCAAAATCCAGTTTCCCGTCAAAGGTTTTCACTTAATAATATGTTTTAAAGGAAAAGGTTATATTTCGTTATATTAAAGGTATAATAAGATGAAACCTTATTCAATATACCTAATAATAAGTTGTCTTTTTATGTATCATAATATAAATAAAACTTATTCAAATAACATTTATATATGTTATACAGGTGAGTTTATATTATAAAATAGGGACCTATATAGTTAATATAAGGTTTTATTAGTATTTCATAATTATATATAGCATAGAGTGCGGAAATTAGCCACAAGTGTGGATGATACGTTTTTAATTCATTGCATTTATTTATACAAGAATCGGGTGGTTTGTTAAACAGGTTCAAGGGTATAGCTTAAGCGGAAAATTAAATAGGGTGGTGGTTGTTATAAGGTAAGGACACTCAGGTTGCGAGCCTTCCCACAGGCATATGTAACTTTACATTAGCGAGGGTCGCACTATACTGGCTATATAGTGGGCACTGCCCGGTGATATTAAAATACAAAAAGAAAGAAAAATCGAGACACTTAGATATACCGCAACGCCCGAGCAGAAGGACTTCCTCCAGCGGCAATACAACCGCAAAGTCAAGATACGCCGTATGGTGGCAGAGGGAGAAGCTCCGCCATGAAGCCGAACTCGGAGAGGCTGTCATCAGTGAAGGGCTCTTGGAAGGCGCGTCTGGACTCTGACCTGGGGATTTCTGAAGTGCTGGGTCGACAGGAAAGCGGAGGTGGGTATGTATCTGCGCAGATGGAGCAGGCGGCTCGCTGAGAAATGAGAAGGAAACCGCAGGACCGCAGGACCGCAGGTTTTCTTGCCTCGGGTCAACACGGACTGCTGCACACCACGAAGGAGCCTATGGACTGTGTGGAATCCGGCCCGGAGAACTAGAGTCTAAACATGGATATTGGAGTATTGTTGTGGACATCTTTATAAAGCCGCGGTGGAGCCCCGACAGTACTTACCCTAGTGAATATCCAAGTCGCTGCAGCAATCCCGATGGAGAAGTTTCACATGAAAAAACCACGGCCCACTATTCCATCCAGGCTCGGCCAACTCACCATGATGCACGGTATTTGGGCCCCGGACTGGCACCATGGGGCCTGGGCTCACTACCAAATGGCAAACGAAGACCTATGCACGGAGTGCGCCGGTCTAGGCTGCAGGTCTAGACTGCTAGAGACATCTCTAGACTTGGGGTCCAAAGTTTATAGATATTGGAGGGGCCGGCGGCGGTCACTGCTTGCGGGCACAGTAAAACGCTAATTGGAATGCATTATGCTGTAGTGCGGTAACGTTCGGCTGTACTTGCCTCGTTCCAAATAGCTACGCAGTACCCGACTTCGTCAGCAGAGGTAGTAGCGGTTGCGGTATACAACTAGAAATATTTTTTCTGCTTCATCGCTTGGTTAAGTCTTGGTAGTCCACCCGAGGTCGAACTATTTTGTCACCACCCCCAGTCCATGAATGGAACGGTATAATTGTACTGAACCAAGGACTCAGGATGTTACGAGCACAAATTTAGCTTTGTGGGACGATCCTACGGTACAACATGGGGCTGGGCCTACCAAGTACGGGGCATATTGTAACCTGTCCACGAAATCTTTTGGCACGTATCTAATTACCGGGGCACACCCTATTTTTATATATAACCCATTCCCGTTGAAGAGACGTTTTGACACGAGCAAGAAAATCGGTACTCAACATACCATTTTCGTATAATTTACGCATGAAGCCGTCCATAATTCATACAATATGAAAATAATTAATCAATCAAGTTATGATCATTTTTTTTATTTACAATAAGTAAATAAAAAACATCCGTCTTGCTTAACTCTATATATGCCGCGGGCGTCGCTGCCAGCTCCTGAGCCACCGCTAGCTTTTTCGCCATCGTTCACTCCTTACACGCTGCTAACGTTATTTTACTTACCTTCCACGCTATCCGCCCACAAATTTTCGAATTCGTAATCTAAACTCTCATTTTCCGCTCTATAAACATAGGAAAACACGATATAAAAGTTTGCCAGCTTTGCAATCATTATCATGAACTAGTTTTTCGATATAAAGCCAGAAGAATATTAAAGTGGTAGCATCTCATTCTAACAACCATTCGTATTTCAATAGGATGACGACCCTTTCCCGCTTCAATAATCCAGATTTCACTTACGTCTTCAAATTTATATACTATCGTCTAATTTTATAGAAATTTAGTAATAGTTATGTATAAGAAAAGTGTATTTTGATAGTGTATATCTATCAAGTTTTCCAATACTTGACAATGAGTTTACGTTGCATTAAAATGGTACAAAATAAGAAAATTAACATATTTATTTGTGAAGAATCAAATCAATACTTTTAACCGTCACAATATTTACAACGTTATGGTTTGAATATATTTTTTGGTAAAAAAAACCGTGAGGGGAAAAAATTGCAACATGTTTGGAAAATATTGTATTTGAACTATGGTTTGTGAAAAACACACGTATAAAACTTTTCTATTCAAATATTGAGAAGCGTTATGAAAATTTGTTTGGAGCAATTGAAATACCGTTCGACTTTTGACTAGTAGTGTTTTTTTTTCAACGTAATAATAGTTCATGAAAGGTTCAAAGACATTGGAGAAAAAATATTTTATAGTATACTTCACAGAGAAGTTTTCTCGTTGGATTCATTAAACTATTCACCTTTATTTATCTTAGTGTATTGAACTAAATAAATATTAGTTGAAAGAATGACAAACAAAAACAAAAACGTAACGATACTTTCAAGGAAACTATGGCTCTCTACTAATTAATATATCATATAGAATACACGGATGCAAAAGAAAACTCAAAAGTTGAAATTGAATAATATTACATTAATTTCGAAAATCGCTGATTCGAACCAAATGTAAGCTGAAACTTAATGTTACTTTATTCGTATTAAATTATAATCATTAGTACTTTGATGCTTTTTTCGAGTTTAAAGTTTATATTCCATCATTAACATAACAGTTTTGCAAAAAGTCAAAATATTTGTTTTAACTTTGGGAGTTATTCGAGAATTAACAACGACTATTGGTAGGCCTAAATCGTTGCAACGTAGTCGATTGGAATCTCTGGTCGAAGTAACTGGTATTGCATTGAAAGTGGTGATGTCTTACTTTTAAGTTTAGCAGACCGCTAGCCGGTCTACACACTAATTTGTATGTCCAATTGTTTCAGCCCGTGCCCTAACATAAAGTGGGCACCTACTGCACCTACCTTGCAGTTAATACAATCAATCCCACAAACTATAGTCGATTTTCGTTCAGTACAATCAACTAACTGTAAGTATAGTTGACTTGACTATACTGCAATTGACTGCTATCCTGACACTGGTAGCTTTTTGTTTTGTATGTGCACGTCATCGTGGCCAATCACTTACTTGCGGTAAGCCTTGAACTCCCTTCTCAATCCGTGTACCGAACCCCAATTAATTTCAATTAGTTTGTATCGGATTTAACTTTAATTACGGCCTTTTACCCCACATTCCGGAATCCTACGTTTCTCAACACCCATACACAAGCCTTTTGCCATAGACTTGTACGCATTACAACCTTGTACGCCACCAATTACCTAACCTTTACCAATAGGTCCGAACTTACTGTTCTTGCACCCTACCTTGGCAGTTTTCCAGTTTGCTAGGGCATCCTCATTCCTCCACGTTACGTATCGGGCGATCCACATAGCCTTTGATTTGTATGGTTGGCGTATTACTATTTACAAATCTTTCTACGGCGGTATTGGGCATGGTATTAGTTATAGCGTTTATGGGGTTGTTTTTGCTGTTACTTTGCCGTAACTTATTGATTTCCTGGGCTTTATATACCTTCTTTAAAGCTATTACATTGATTCTTAAACGTTTTTTATTAGTCGTGCATAACTTTGAAAAGGATTTATAAAAGCTTTCAAAGTTTGTATATATAATTACAGGTATTAAAAATAATCATAATTGTTTGGTAATAATCCTAAATATAACGTTAATCACTTTGTTAATATCGAAATCCGTCATTATTTTATAGACTTCCGATATTAATATACTTCCTATTATACGTTTATATTTAACGGGTATTCAGTATACGCAGTCACCGGTCATTGTAAATGGTTCATTAGATCTATTTTCATTAATAAACATTATAAGAAGTATGAAATATAATATGAAATTGATATTATTCGTAAAGAGTCCACCCATAAAAATTATTAACTTTGTTTTTATTTGCTTAACCAACACCATATGAATACCTTTTTCAAAATTATCTAGTTATTACTAAATCTTTTTATTTAACTTGTTAAAATTCTCGTCTTAATTGTCTCAAGTTTATATGGTAATCGACAAATCGTAAAATACCTTCGGTTAGTATAACCTGACGATATAGGTTGCACAGGATCTTTATTACAAGTATCGCTGTGATTTTGCCTCGTTGATCTTGCTGATTTTCACCAAGATTATTGTTATAACCCAGACAACGGTTGGGTTAGGAAACAGGCCAGCATGCAGCTGAGCTATGGAGAGCCTGTAGTCCAACGCATCAGGCGGGGAACATCTCTTATGAAAGCAAGGTGACTAAGTAAGTCACGTGATGGATCAGTATGGATCAGTTACTGATCTAAGGTGAGGCAGCACTAGATCAGTGGGATTAGTACGGTGATCCAAACGATCCAGTACTGAAGATAGTATGAAGGCATGGATATATAAGGACACGGTCAGCACCACATAGATAGTATTTTCTTCATAGCTCTTCAGTTGTCAATCTAAGTATTCAGTCCACACACCTGAATAGCCTAACGGCTAGTGATTATTCTACAGCACGAACAAACATCTTTTTGATATTGCACCTTTGTTACCTCTGCTACCTTACTACTAACATAAACCCCCTGACACCTTCTATTTACTCACGGGTATTTAGTGTGATCATTACAATTATGGTTTGCCTTTTTAACGTAGGTTAAAGTACATATTACAGATATTGTTAACACTATAGATACGGATTAACGATCCGTTAAAATTACGTTATATATTTTTAACTAACAGTTCAATCAATTTATCCTTTGAAAGACCCTGTTTTTTAACGATAAGTTATGTAGTCATTATGAACCATGTATTCTCAAGGAAACATGTATCGCGAATTTATTTATTAATGATACTTCAATCCTCTTTACGTAATTTATAAGCACTGATCAAACATTAAAGTCTTTATACCCAACCTATTTTGAAAGTACGTTTGGTACGTTAAAAACAAATATATATCTACTTCGGCTAATTCTTATAAGGGTTCGACGTATCGTATTATCATATCGGCTGGAAATATATTCCCCAACTTTTTCGGCAATTTTAATAGTATAAAACGTCAAAAAACCGTAGCGGAGTGCGAATATATTTACGTAATATTACGTCTATCAAGGGTAAACTTACCGTTTACAGTAGCAGTTTAATTGGTAGTAACTGCGATGATTAAATGTAAGCTGATTTTTCAAATTACAAGCGATAGAACGAGAATTTAGTTCTTGCTCCTATTATTGTATCTTCAAACGATTAACTGTAACTTCTCATATAGCAGATTTGTAGTCGTATACTTACCTTCGTAGATAATGCTTGATTAAAGAATCGAAACATTTTACTTTTCGAATTACGCCAACAGCATAAATTTAACAATTTCTTATATAAGGAAGCTGAAAATTTTTACTTGGTCGTTTTCCTTAAAAACTTTACTCGGCATTTTTATATTGTATTTACCTTATAATATATATTCTTCGTAAGTGGTTTTTCACGTTATCAACGTTTTATTAGCCTATCAACTATTAGTTTGGAAGGATTACATTAATCAATCTGTTTGTTTTGAAGTTTTTTCTATACGGTTTTACTTGTATAATACGAATAGTAGCGGGATTATTCGCGGTTTCAACCATTATATTTGGGTTGGTAGTACTTAGTGTTTTCTAGGGTCTATCTCATTTGTCTAGCTTTTTCTATATAAAACCTTTACTTTAAAAAGGTAGGGATGGTATGTTTATTGTCGATGATCCGTTTTTGGTATTGAGAGTATTATGGATTTTGCAGCGTTCCGATTGCTTTTTTAGTTCCTTTAAAGTTGTTTTATAGGCTATATCCCGCTTCTGGATGTTTAATAATGGTAGCAATCTAGTTATCATGCGTTACTAGGTTCTAAATACAGGTAAAGTTGGTATGAGAACATTAAAGCTAATAGTATCGTTAAGGCTTTTTGTAGCTTTTTGTATCTGGGTTTTTGAAATCGTGAAATTATTAATTTTTAGGGTGGGGATATTATAGGATTTTTATAAGAGTATGTAAGCCCTTTGGACTTAAATAATATCTTTATAAATTTCAAGGAAACCCTATTTACGTTTAATTCCTATCGAATTAGTATTAGTTCAAAATTTTGTCGTAGCAAAGTTAGTATCGGCATCGTAAAATGGTATATTTGGAGTTCTCAAGTACACATTCATCTATTAATTATGTAATACAGCCTAACTTTCTTTTTAGCCGTGATAGGTTTAAGGAATTTCGCATTATGAAACAACGTTGAAGAATTAATAACATGAAGTAAAGGTTTGTCGTTCAAGTAGAACATATTAAAGAAGAGCTTAAAATTGAAGTTTTTGTCCTTTTTTAACGTGAATTTGAACTTTATGGGGGTTTGAAAGTGTGTTTAGTAATGGTAGTAAAGCTGTTTAATCGCTTTTAGCGTTGCTAATTCCACATTTATTTAGTTAGTTGTTTTAAGGATTTTGTATAGTTTATCAGCCGCGGAATAGTTAAACCTTCGATGTATTTGACGAATTGATGATTTCGTTTGGTTTAATATTACTTCTTTTAGCCTTGAGATGTGCAACTAAAGGTATCTCTATTTCTAATTAAGAGGAAATTCTTGGTTACTTTTAATTTTAACTAATTTGTTCATTTGAGTATCAAAATTGATGCTAAGGTTTTCCATATCTTTTAGGCAACAGAGGAAGGGGGTAGTGGATTTCAATATATGGAAGATAATAGGCCTAATAACTATAGTAATATTCGTTGATCCTAACGAAGAGAGTCTTTTTTCCAAGGCCGAAGCTAATTTTGGCTTTACTAGTATACGTATGCTTAAGTTTTGTAATAGTATTAGTATCTTTTCGTAATGAAAAATATTTCAGATAGCTTTCTATTAAGTACCATATTGCCTCTATGTCTGGTATTATACCTTAAAACACTTTCTTCGCGTATTGGTCAAAAATAGTAAACAAGTATATAAGGTTAGGGTTTTTATTATTATAGTGATGATATGGGTTTTTACATGTAAAATGGTATGAAAAGGCGTGGTTGGCTAATTATTATATTATTTTCTAATTGGTATTAGTATTATCATACTAATTGATAACTTTTAATTTATTTTTATTTCTTCACTTCTCCATTTCAAAAGTTTGTAATACTTTTAAATCATTTGTAAGTAAAAGTAAAGGAGTATTGTATATGATATGTTACCCACCTCAATCTACGCTGGGTAGTTGTATAACGTGTTAATCAACAAATTCATTTGCCTTAAATACAATACCTTTTAGTGTTTGGAAGAAATTTACGTATTTTACTTAAAGATTTTAACGATGGGGAATATCCTTTTCCTTATGTATCTTGGCAATTAGAATTTCAGGTCCAGGAACTTTATTAACTATATTTTCAAGACTTACAGTACTTACAGTTGTTGTAATGTATATAAAGGGGGGTTTTATCGTCTTTACTAAACTTGTAAGCTTAGGGGTATATATTAGTCTAGCCTGGCACCCATGTTATTGGGGTCGTTCAAAAAACGTCATTGCTTAAAAATTTGTTTAAAGGTTGTTTCAAAGCATTAGAAAGCGTATTATAACTATTGAAAGCCCTCAATAGCTTGGGGAACTTATTAACATAATGTGTCCTCGCTAGCTCATCTATTTCTTACAACTTATTAACAAAGTATTTGCCTATTATACATTTTATTACAGAGGATTTTTTTACTTTTCAACTGTTTCTTGTAATGTAATATTCAATATTACTTCATAATGTTCCATTTAGTATAGTATTAGGTAAAGTTGATATCATATTTCAAATAACTTTTTGAATTATTATAGATTGTTTAAAATAAAAAATAATTTGTTAAGTATCAAAGGTAATAATTCTTGACTTAGACGTTAAGGATACTTAGAAATAACGAGTAAAAGCCTGATAACTTAATTCTTGTTGAGTCGTCGATATTAAAGAACAAGTGTAACTTAACGTCGAAAAATTTGTATAGCTTACCATTATACTTCACTTTTTCTCCTCAAATATTTACGATAGTCGTAATTTCTACGCAATCCGTATCCACCATGGAAACATTACAAGGGGGAAAAGTGATATATTAGTTATGAAAACCCTTCATATTTTTCGACTGGTAGTGTTAGTACAAGTCCTAATAGATAGGATAGTTACTTTTGATAAAGTTCAAAGGGAAAAATTCAGTGGTTGTTCCTATAGTAGGCTTGCGTGTAAGGCCGCTTCTTCCTTAATTGGCTTACTGAAACTAAATCTGTGAATAAGTTCAGGGGTTATCGTAAGAAAATTAAAGATTTTCGTAAGAGACTTGATTACAATCTTATTAGTTTTAAAGGGTTTTCCAAGGGTTCTATTTAATTGATTGATTCATTTGAAGGCTTATTACTTATAGGTCAATTGATTCCTCTTAGCTAGTGATTTGAATAAAAATGTTAAAGATATTTATTTAGGTTTATATGTAACCTTACGAAAGTATTGAGAGGCATTAGGGATATTATTATCAACAATATATTTTCCCTTATCCTTATATATTAATGAAGAATCCATAGCATATTTATGTAGTATCTCTCCAAAATTGCCATTTGTTCCAAGTTTTAATAGTAGTAAGATCATTCTTTTCTTAAGTCGGCCTTTAATTTAACTTTAACTAACTTCCCTATCTTTTTTTCACGTGTCTATGCTTTAATTCCTAAAGAAATCAACGTAATCGTATAGAGTATCAATATTGGAGTTTTAATTGTTATCATAAATATTGAAAATAAAGTATCTGACGTAATTGGTATGATGCTCAAGGGTAGAGTCTTTATCTACTTTTAAAAACCACAGATTATCGTTAAATTGTTTGACTAATATAAGTTTCAAGCTTTGAATCGTATTATATTTGGCAGGGTTGGTGACAAGGTTAATATCAGTGTTTTCGGTGTTTATTTTCACAGTTGAAAGGTGAAATGAAGGGTTCAAGTAGCATAAGGGTAAAGATTCAATATATTGTAAAGGGGAAAGTTGGATATATAAAGGTAGGTTGTGGATTATATACCGTCAAACTCAGTGTTTATAATTAGATGTTATGGAACTTGGGTACTTTTGGGATTTTAAATTTGTAGTAGTAGTAATACCCGTAATAGCAATGACTTAGACAGTTGCCCATTCGACGATCTCTTCGACTTTCAAGCGGTTAATTTCAAAACTCTTCTTTTAAGTCTTATTTAATAAAGAATTCTCAGTGTTTTCGATAATACTCGCGATACCTTCACCACCTTCAAGTTCATTTAAATAACAAACGTATTTGTAATTCTTTTTTTTCCTCCCTCTTAATAGTAGGCGTAACAAGAGGGGCCCTTCACCAGAACCCTCCCTCTACCTTATGAAATTACAAAGCTTAACTATAATATAGCTTCTTCTTCTATTTGACCTATCTGTGCTTAACCAAATAATCACTAATTAGTATTAGTACGCTTTTATTGTTACAATGTAGTCGATTAGAATCTTTAGTTGAAGTAACTGGTTGTAATGATCATACTAAATACCCGTGAGTATATAGAAGGTGTTAGAGGATTTATGTTATCAAGAAGATAGTAGAGGTACTGAGTGAACAATATCGCAACCATGCAAGTAATGATCAAAAGCCGTAAGGCCATTCAGAATTTACTGAGACTGAATACTTAGATTGACAACTGAAGAGCTATGAAGAAAATGTTATCTATGTGGTGATGACTGTGTCCTTTTATCTTATGGCCGTTGTACCATCTTCAGTACTGGATCGTTTGGATCGCTTTGCTATCCTAGCGATCTATCAGCTAACTCTAACCCTGTTCTGCTTACATAAGAGATGTTCCCCACTTAATGTGTTGGACATCAGACTCTTAATAGCGTAGCCGACCGCTGTCCTATTTCATGACCTGCAGTTGGTCCTTGGGTCATAATACTGGTATTGCATTAAAAGTAGTGATATCTTATTTCTTAGTTTGGCAGACCGCTAGCCGGCTTTCACACTAATTTGTATAGCTAATTGCTTTAGATAGTGCCCTAACCTAAATTACATACCTACTGCACTGACCTTGAATTAAATGCAGTCAATCCTATATATTATAGTTAATTTACAGTTAGTATAAACAAATAACTATAAGTATGGTTAACTTAACTATACTGCAATTAACGGCAATTATAATATCAACTTGAAAACATGATTAAATATGAATCGATCGTTATATAATATACCTTTACTTTTGAATTACAATCATGAAATTGAATATACAATTGATTATACAAATAAATTTTGTCAACAACGAAAATTCGCACGATGAAAACTCAAATATATTTCGCAATATATATTATAAACATAATTCAACACTTTATTACTCGATTAATAGGATGGAAAGCTTCTATTGTTACAATTGTTTTTCTTTCATTGTCTCTTTTGTGAATTTCGTTATTAAAAACGTGTCAAGTGACACAAGTGTTAAATAATCAAGATCGATACCACAAATTTCGTTATTGCCAGTTAACCTTCGCACGTGTCTTGACATGTGTATTTTGGTGCAGTATTATCGCTTGATTGACTTCCGTACCATATTCAATTTATATCAGCTTAATTTTTTAATTTGTTTTCAATACAACAAACTTTCTATATAACTATAATTTTCAATCTTATCATATTTTCTTAATCAGAAGCCTGTAGTATACCTATTGAGTTAGAAGTTTTCTTTAAATTGAACATTGAAAATTTAAATATTTTTGTTTTAATTTCAATTAACAATATATTGATATCAATAGGTTGGTATATAGGATAAAACTGGAAACTTTTCACACAAGTTACTGTAAATCATCTGCTTCATTAATTTATGAATAGTTATATTACTGGTTTTCACATATTGTATGAAAGTTGTAGTATAAAAGGGTTAAATGAAGAAAATATTTCACCAAAAAAATTTGATGTGTAAAACGTCAAACATCTTACACTTGTTAAAAAAAGATAATTGAAAACCGAATTAAATTTATCAGTATAATATACATTTTCATCTATACTAATATTTTATCATACAGTGATGCTCGCTTACTTCGGCAAGTGACTAAACCTGGAATATATGTATTACCTACAACTATAGCACGTAACGCGTGACATTATGAGCGTAAAACAATAAAATATACTTTCATAAAACCTTGGTAACCATAAATTCTATATTTCTTTTGCCTTTTTATCGTGAATTATGAATAGTCATAATGTTGTAGGTCTTCAAGTAGCTACAGTTGTAGATTGGAATTGTTAGTCAAAATAACATGGAATATATCATTAAAAGTAAGTTTAATGTAAGTTTCAAGTTATATAAACTGCTAAATGATTTATATCCTAATTTTTATAGGTTGCTATTTGACCCGTACACCATATTTTATGATACTCGAAAATCGTTTGCACGTAATATACATTAATACGTATATTAATACTAATGTTTTTTTGGCACCAAAAGCGGTGCTTTTTACAATATAATTATTCGGAAACGATAGTAGTTCTCTCTCTTTTATATGCACCAATAGTAAGATATTCCTATTTACAATATTTTCCAATCAATCTATGCTTGAAATATCGATTATTTCCTGTTTCATTACCGAATTCTTAATTATAAATCAATACCAATCAAATCAACTCAATCTATTGATATTTACTACTTCAACAACATTAATCACATCGAAATCCTGTAATTTATCAGATCCACATTTATTAAACATAATTTTCACATATACTCATATTCAAATAATTTACTTATTTTCATTAACAAACTTTTCCAAGCCTTCTTTCAAATTTGTTTTCTTTATAATTTTCGATGAATTATGTTTTCATTCGATATGTATAAATTATTCATTTTCTCTGATTTAATCCACTTTAAGAAACCTTATTACATTTATCATTAGGATTTCTTCGTTACGAATGCCTAATTTAAATAAATATTGAAATGAAGTTCGGTAAAACGTATAAATAACAATCAAAATCAATGAATTTTAAATTATATCATATTTATCTTAAGGGTTCCCGCATTACTATATTATATTTCAAACCTAATATCATATCTTAAATATTTTATACTAAAACGGTATATATAACCCATCAATATTAAATTAATTACTATCACATAGAGCTTTCATTGATAATTAACATAGTAGAGTATAATTTATCCTTATCACTAATATTTGTAAGGAATTAAATTTATAACGTTTAATTCGTTTATTTATAAAGAACTTATTTGTAAAAACTCTTAACTTCACCCTGAATAAATTCATGAAGACCATATTAATTCTTTCAATGAAATTGTTCATTTAGTATCTAAAAATATTTTTTAAACTATGATAATCCTTATATTTAAGTTTTCAAGCTTATGATAGGACTGAGAAATCTTATAATAGTTTTGGTTAGCAAATACAAACAATACGAATGCTATAACCTCGTTATTTAAAGTATTGATAAATCTACTCGTTATTCATCTTGTTAATTACAAATAAACTCGTACTTGAATCTTTCAAACCAACACTTCATTATCTAATACTATACTTACTACTATATATACAAATGAAGGATTCATTAAAATCTAATTACTTATTGCTATAATCGTTTCGATTAAACTAATAATACCAAAATTTAAAATCTCCGATGACATGTTTCTCTACTATTACCAAAGCCTCAGTTCCGATAAAACTCGTATCAGTTTATATATCAATTATACTAATGTTATTTTTACTGTTTTTGAAATATTAGTAAATACGAATTATGGATTGACGATTCTACACCTAGTTCATTCTTAAAATGAATTTAATTCATTAGAAACAATCAATACCTGCTTTGGTTAATCCATATAATGGTTTAATGTTTCATATAACTTTTACTAGTAAACACCTATCACAAAGCTCGATTGATACCATAGTAACATATTTTGTACAGTTTAGCCGCAAACTTTATATACGCTTAAGTCATATAAACACAATTCAAGGTGAATTTTCCGGTCATAAAATCATAGTGAACTGTTGAACTTACCATGATGAAAATAAATTACCATTAATTTAACTTGTGAATTATAACGACTATATTAATAATGAGTTTTTGAACCTTTAAATAGTATTTCAAGGCGATCAATCTAAACTTTTCAAAGAGTTCTTCCGTAGTCTTATATTTTTATTTTATAAATGATTCATTTGTTTGACATCATTACGCTACTATTTTTATCGATGAAATCGCTCCTCTTTATAAATCACATTACTCTACATATTAAAAGTCGATTTATTTCAACGCGATTGTTTTAATCGATGGGTTCATAATACTTTTAAATAATTCATTTGATACTCAATTTAACGACAAATACGTTATCCTTTTTTCCTCTCTAAAAAAATTGTAAAGTAACATATATTTATGGTGCTTATATTCTTCATTAACATATATCGGTAAGGTCTTTATTTCGTTAACATAGCAGAAGAAAAACCATAAAGATTGGTATAGGTTGAAGTAAGATAAGATATCATAAGGTGAAGAAGCATTCAGAGAATGCATACCATAGGTAAGAGGTTATAAACCTCTCTCCCAGGCAGTGGAACCCTGTTATACACTCTGCTAATCTCCCTTCTGGGAAGTGGTACTCTATCATGCACTCTGAAAGTGCCACTTCCAGCCAGTGGCAGCTATCATACACTCTGCAGGAATGAACCTTGCAGATTGTTACGTTACCGTGCACTCTTGCAAAGGTGCACCCCATAACGTGTCCGCTTACTTACTATAGGGATATATAGTAATATCCACACCATAGTTATTAATACTTTAAGCGGTCATCCGTGATATTTCAGCGTTATTAACTTATCGATAATAGCTGTTGACAGGATATATTATCTAGTTCATTCGATTTTAAAATCATTCTTTACTTGGAAACTTGATTTAACCTGTATGATAACTAAAACCACGACTTTTTAGATAATATTAAATACCAAATTTGAATTTAAAATACTACAAATATTGAAAGAGCTGTACCATTTATCTGGTTCACTCCGGGAAAAAGAAAAATTTTACTCTACGATAAAACATAAGAGTATGTTTATTATTGATCAACTATTTATAATAGTATAGGTATTATTAACGTAATACCCGCTAATTCCAATCAGGATTTTTGAGAATATATTG
This sequence comes from Anisogramma anomala, assembly GCA_038502455.1. Taxonomy (NCBI): domain Eukaryota; kingdom Fungi; phylum Ascomycota; class Sordariomycetes; order Diaporthales; family Gnomoniaceae; genus Anisogramma; species Anisogramma anomala. The sequence continues at coordinate 33,482,190 of JASMMZ010000001.1, forward strand.
TAAACCATATTCCATTTCCATAAATTCCTCGATTGTATCAATTCCCTCATCAAACGATAATATGATCTTAGAAATAAAGTCAAGATATTGACATTCTCATATATCTCCATAGTTAGTAAGCGGTTATACTATAAGTTGCACCATTTTTATACGGTAACGTATCACTCTGCAAGGTGTATTCTTGCAAAATAAATTATAGTGTGCTAATGTCCAGAAGAGTCATTGGCAAAGTATACGGTAAAGTACTACTACCCATAAGAGAGATTGGCAAAGTGAATGGTAAAGTGCCACTACTCATGTAAAAGCTTATAAAGCTTTGATCCAAAAGGTACATTATTCGAATACTGTTTATCCATTCTATTACTGTTCATTTACTTTAATATAAATTACAATTTTTATATTACTATCTTTACGATGATATACTTTGTATAATAAACCTTATCGATACTGATTTATAATAGACTCGATTGATGATAAATAGCTTAGGAAAAAAACGCCAGTAAAATACCTATAACGGAATATTATAGCGGTTGTACCTATTCATACTTTAGTATTACACTTTACTAAAAATACATGGAAATGTAAAAAGACTGTAAAATAAAGTACCTTGACAAAAGAAAATTTGAGCATGATATTATTAACTCGGTTAGTGATTTATTTTCTAAAATTCTCATTACGTTACTATTAATTAGGTTAGCGTTTAAAATGTATCCGAGCACCTTCTAAAAAGCGTCTCATCATGTATCAGGCTACGTAAGCCAAAACCACTAAGTTTCGAAACCCTTCATTCAAACTCATTCGACTTAAATATAATATCCGAATCGTTTTCAAACTTCGAAATCGGCTAAAATACAACTTTTAAAGCGTCTATACAATTTCTCTACACCCTAAAAGCATTATCCGAACCGCTTACCAAGAACCCACCACACGCCCAAAGTATATTTAAAAACGCTCCGGCTTATTTGGTGAACGTCGAAATAAATATTATATACCATTTTAACCTTTACATATATATCTTTATATATCTCTTTCTCGTTTTTATTACCCTGTGCGCTTTCCTTTGTTTGCCTTACATTACACCGCTTATTTGAGTTTATTGATTAGAATGTTTAAGTATACTAACTACTTCACTAATATAACGCTTATAAAACGCTAAAGAGTCAATTTGGAACGCTTAACTGACCTATAATTACACCTCATTTGCATTTTATTTAAATTTAATTAGTGTTAATAAACGCTAAACGCCTTATCTTAAACGATTTATCATATTTCATTTGTTTTTCATTTACATATTATATGTTTTTATTTCAGCTACTTTATTTCATTCATTTTGATTTGCTCTTTTATTCTGAGGCCTCTTTGAATATCATATTCACAATATACCCTAATTTAACAAACTACTCCAAATCAACTGTTATACCGTTCTAGCAAGTCCAACATACGTATAAACCAGTTTTCTAAACGCTTTGATATATTTCGCATTTTCGTGATTATTAATCCGCCCAAAATAACACTAAAGAAATTCAACTAGTATATAAATCTCATGTAATAATATTCAACATTCCGGGAAAGAGGTTTTACAGATTATTAACTTGGAGATATGAGATAGTACTATGAAACCAACGACAGAAAACTTGAATCCTCAAACAGAAAATACGTATATTACAAACGTAATTTTTCGGTATTGGGAATAAAAGGCCTGAAGGATCGGTATATTCAATAATTTCCGAAAGGAGTTCTCCAAATAAACGCTGGAAATATGACATACGGTATATAATTCGAAGCAATGAAATTAATACCTCAAGTGGAATAAACGGCTGCATAATCAAAGCCCTATTGACCATGGCCCAACTCAACGAAATATCGGATTAGAAAACCCAAAGACGCTGCAAATATACTTTATAAAAAAATACGAGTTACGGAATGAAAGAAACAAATTATGAAAGAAATGCGGGAAAAACCGTAAAACACTATACGTATTTCAAGTTTCAAACGTTCCGGGAAACCAACCGCGTCCCACGAAAGTCAAACGAAGATTAAAAAGTTAACGGAAGAGGAGGAAATGTCATAAATATTATCCACCACGCGAGTTGAATACAAACCCTCTCCAAAACCCACTTTCAAAAAGAAACAAAAAACGAACCACTTCCAAAATATAATTAACACCCCTTTCGACTGTAGCAAAAGCGGCCCAAATAAGTAAAAAAAACACTTCCGAAGATAAGATAAGCGGCGCCAAACGATAATATTAGCTAGACGAACCGATACCTACCAACTACACCCCCAACTGCAACATTTTGCTACACCGTTTTCTCACTAATAAAATTAACCCTTCAAAACTTACCAACTTTGCCAAATTATAAAATGAAGATACTAATTATAGTGGCGAATCTTACGACGTCCTCGATAATGAAATCCGTACAATATAAAATACTGATAAAAACCTAAATATTAAAACGTTCTAGTTCCATTAAATTTTACCTGGTATACTAATTAATCAAACGAAAAACTAGTATTTATATTACTTTACACAAATGAATATATTCACCAAATATTATAATCGATGAAAAATACACTTGTACACAGCCATAAACTTCGAACTTTAGGATAGTGATTGAATTAATATCACTTGGGAATCCATAAGGAATTAACGTCAAACGTTAAAAAAAACCCTATAGAAAGTATTTACCACGTTAATAACGAAATTCAAAAAGTTCCAAACAACCTTCAAATCAAAAATATGAAAGGGAAATTATTAATCCAAATAATTAAAAAACTATACCGCAGAAACTCAAACTTCAAGCTTGTGTTATTTAAATCGAAAAAAAAAAAACTTAAAAGCTTTTTAAATCAACTTAAAAATATCGTTTGAAATCTAGATACATTTATAAATGAGTTTCAAATCAGTATATGTAGCCGAAATAACTGAAGATGAAGGATAAATTACCAATGTAAACTTCGCTGAAATAATGCACTACGTCCTACACCAACCATTTTAAATATATCCGAGATATAATAAACGATCTAAATACGGTTTGAAAAACAAAAAACATCAAGTATAAAGCCCCGGAAACCAAACGCAAAGCAGTTACTAGTAAGTATAACTAGACATCTAAGCTATAAACTTAGTACATACATTATAATACCAGTGACAAAGTATATAAAACCCTATAAGCTTTCAAAAACAATGTATAATACATAATAAGGGCGGCTATTAATCGACCAATCATTTTATACACGAGTAAATGCAAACTAAACGATGATTTTAAACCGATGACCTACCTAAATACTAAACTTATAGTGATTTTACAATATAAGTAGCTCATTAAGAAAATATTAAAGAGAAATTCAATGATTACCCTTATAAATACACCTCTAAAATGAAGATTTGAAAGAAGATAAAACCTACTTAACAGCCTATAATAGGGAAACCGACTAACGAGTAATCGCAAGCTTGTAAAATACCTTATTTTTATATAGTAAAGGCCTAGATAGCGAAAATAGAGTGTTGAACGCCTATATAGCGTTATAATTTACACTTGTTCACAGGTACGGCAACTGGTTTCAAGTTATTATGCTAAAAATCAGCGAAATATAAATTTTAATCTCCGGAAAACGATAATTCAACGATTTTGCAGCGAAATTTCCCAAATTTAAACTCAACCGGATAGGAGAACACTGAAAAGTTTTGTTCGATAAAGGTAAAGCGTTATAAATTAACATAATAGTTTTAAACACACGATTCGAATCAGTTCAGTTTTATATAATGGATTTGAAAACGTCGTTTCTATTATTGATAACTAATATAAAAAAATTCGGAATTAAAATTCGAAATAGGATTAATGAACACATCCTTGTTTCGAATAACGTATCCGTACCATTCCGTTTTAAGTTTACACATCTGTAGTTATTTCCAAAAGTGTATATAATTAAAGTTATTTACCTAACTTAGCCGTAACTAAAAATTCTACACCGATTATTCGGATACCTGGCCGTAAAACTCCTTTTACGGTTACTTTACATAACAAGATATACAAATATAGGAAAATAAATTCTAAAAGCTATGTAAAATATTTTCAACAAAGTCCAATTCTAACCGAAAGTGTTATGGTGATTTAAATTCCACTTTTAAAACGATATAAACTTGAATTACAAAGTTATTATAAATATAATATACCTTAACTAACAAGCTATATTATATGTCATCAATATAATAATATTGTTTCAAGCCTTAAAATTTACGTAAAACGTTTTTACTACGAACTGATGGGATACTTTAGTAAACTGTTAGATAAACGTCTATTTAGGGTTGCCGTAGTAGGTTAGTCACGTTGTAAGCATAGCTTTCGACTTCATCGAATAGCTTATTAAGGTTAAAATTTTCTGTCGTAAATATAAACAAATGACGATAATGGCATTATAATGCATTGGAAAATTTAAACGGTATTACGAATCGTTTGAAAAAACGTATATAATATTAACCAAAAAGCTCAAAGATGTCAGTTTTAAGAATTCAATCTTATAAATGGTATTAATAACCTATAATTCTTGGTTTTAATATAACGTTTCAAAAGATTAACATTTGTTAAAATGTAAACGGATAATATATAGACATTGTGTACTATATAGTTTACCGCTGCGATAAAAAAGAAACTTTTAAAGGCTGGCCTAAAAGCGAAATCCAAAGTATACTTAATGGAAGACCATATAATTAATTTTAACAAAACAATAATTACGCTTCGGAGCAATATTTTGAATCATGTATAAAAGAAGTAATTAGATAAAGTTTCTTTTCTCAATTTGACCAGTATAAAACAAACTAACGACTACAGATATCAACGTGCATATAGAGCTTAAGTCGTATTGGTGGTATAATCGGAAGCGGAATTTATGCTTCCGGTCGCTATGCAATACTAAATAAACCCTTTGCGTAACGTATGTAAAGCGTTTCATAAATGATTTACGCAAAAGAATGAATAATCTGAAGCGCGGCTTACGATTTATACCGCTTAATATACCTATAATAATTCATTTTTTATTTTACCAATAGATTCTTCACGAAAAATATCGTTTGCAATTCTTAAATAGGATTCATTTTTATCCTTAATAACGAAATGCCTACTCGGAACGGATCTACCCTTTATGGAAATATTATTCATTAAATTTTAACTAGGTATAATTAGCCTAGTCGGAGCGTTTTAACTTCCAAAATTTACGATATAGCTGAAGTATTCGACTCCGGAATTACTATAACATTAACAGTTCGGATAACATTTTTAACCTTGATTTGAAACCCATTATTTTATAATTTTTCCTTAACCCCTTTTTTCTTAACGAATATCCTGTTAAACTCGAGACTATAAACTAAAATGGCCTTATGATCGATATTATAACCTTACGCGAATCGTACGAACGCCGCGAAATTAAAGAGATAAGGTGAATTGACGGAAGATAAAACCTATTAAATGTAATAACTAAGGGAGTTTCGAATAAGTTATTCAAAATGTCTTTATCAAAAAGTATTTTCTTAGTTAAAGTTGTTAAAAAGGTTTTACAACTTTACCTCAGCTCAATATTTTGTACTTTACACATGTTACTTCCCATTTAATTTACTTATTTACACCGTTTTGAACGTTTCATCCCAGTTTCAATTTACCATTCGCACCACTTATAACATATTATCACTTTTACATTTCCTATCTTCAACGATTTCAATATATTTTCACTTTCTTCATTTACCACTTACGATACTTCTGATATATTGTCAATTTTTTTCGCTATTTATTACTTTACTGTAATTATTTTTCACTCATTACATTTAGGATATGTCACTTACTTTAAGATTACTAAAAAGTAATATCATTTCTATGTAGCGAATTATATAAAGGCAGAACGAACCGGTAAAAAATAACAATAGGCAGTTAGTTGTTGCCAAATAAGAAGGGAGAGGAAGAGACCGCATAATCGTCTTCGTTGTTCTCGTCTTCGTCCTCATCCTTCTAGCCCTCCTCACCACTATTACTACTGGCACCACCGCCACCACCGCTATCAATGCTGCTATCGACGTCTCCGAAAGGAGAGCTCCGCTCCTTGAACTATATATATTTATGCACGGGGCATGCGAAGTATTTACTCTTTTGAGGTTGATGCAGAAACAACTCGTCGCACTTACTTACGTTATATATACGCAGGCCTACCTTTTAGGCGACGATAGCTGTTGCTGTTTTTTTCGGCCATTGATTAACGTTTACACCTAATTAGTATCGGTTTGTGTTAGGTATCATAAAATTGTTTGTTTTTAAAAAGCGCTCCGGATTAGGTATTAAAATAAGGGGTAATTATTAATTAAGGTTAGGATTATGAATTAAAAATGTACTTAAAGTAAAATCAGGGAGAGCTTAATAAAGCCTCGGATTATGGCTTTAAGATTACCAAAAGAGGAGCGTATTCGCTGCCAGTTTGCTTGTAATGGTATTAACGAATCGATTTACCCCCGCTTTAAGGGTAATCACCAATGTATTTACTTCCGGCCGCGAACGCGATATATGACACATAGGGCGTGTTTATTAGCGACCCGAGGGCGCGAACCCAGATACGCTGTTTTAATGTTTTACTCATTAAAAAAGCTTTATGACGTACTTTTGTAAGTCTTAGCTCGAGGTAGCGAGCGAGATCGGCCGCCTCGGCCTCAGTTATAAGGATATTGATATAGTTTAAGTAAAATGGGGAAATTAGTAATATGAACCGTGTTATAAATCAAATAAATTACGCTTTCAACGGCGAGGGGTAGCCGTTACAGATAAGGAGTTTTTATCCGTAACAAAAAGTTAAGGTTAATAACCTTAAAAAAAGCCCGCTCCTCCCTCCAATAGGTAAAGGAAGGAGTGTAAAAAAAAAAGGGGGGGGGGGGGTATAGGATTTATCGGCGGCGGCGATAGAGGGAGAGCCGGAAAAAAAGCGGAGATAAACGATATAGATTCGAAGCTAGCAAGAATAGGGTTAAGGTTATGTTAGCAGAAGACGGCAACAGCTACTTCTTTTCGTATGTGCTACCGTACTAAACGGCGTTTGAGGAAGCAATTTTTTCGAGTCATCTATTTAAAAACACGGATAGAACGTAATATTAGTTCGGTAATTCAACCATACGAACGTTTTAAATAACTAATCAAAGCAGTAATTTGGGTGTATATACGTCGATTAGCAATTATGGATTTATCCTACAAGGAAAGGCGCGTCATTAAAGGGAGAATGAAAGAAATTCTGCCTTAATCGATAGCTATATATCTTTTTATACCCACTCTAGAATACGTAACACCGATAATGAAACCTTTAAAATTATGCCTTTATATGGATTAATAATCATACCGCTACCAATTACCTAAACTAACTAGAGTATATATTACAATTACTGTTTAAATTGCTAATTCGAACATTTACGATTTGTTCTCTTAATACCACCATTATCAGAACTAGTAATTATGACTTTAAACGAATTACACTACAAAACACTATTATTCTAAACGATTAATTAGAATTCGGATAAATTAAATAATCACTACTAAATCAAGGATACAAGCCATACCGAAGATGAAAAGATTATTTATATAGATATTATTATATATATTGGAATAGTACACATTCCAATGTAGTAGGTCAAATTTACTTACAGTAAAGTTGACTATACTAACTGTGGGTTGAGTGTATTGTTTTGTTGGCCTACTGTATTAGCTGCAAGTCAAGTACAGTATGCTCACACTTCACACTAGGGTATAGGCCATGTAATTAGCTATACAAATTACCGTGCAGACCGGCTAGTAGTCTGTCAAACATAGAATAAGACATCTACCTCTTGATCATTTCAAACCACTGTTACTTCAACCAGTCGAATCGATAACCTTGTGACATCTGAAGGATTGCTAATACTAAGAAGTGCTTTTTAGGTTAAGTAAATATAAACTAAGTAGAAGAAAAGCCTAATTTCCGATTACGCTTTGTATTGAACAACGGCTAGAGTAAAGGAAAGATTTTTGTAAAAGACCCTTATGAACTGCATCGGTTTTCACGGCATTAAGTAAAGAAGAGTTTGAGGTTGCTTCGGTTTTCATGGAAGCTTAGAGATAGCGACGGTATCGCTATCAAAAAACGCTAAGAAATATTTATCAAAGATCCTTTTTAAAAATATTGAAATTGACTATTATAAATCTCAAAGTTCGGCAAATTGATAAACGGCTAAGTTAATACTACTACGGGTGCTACTATCATAAAAACGACTAAGTTCTACCGCTTATAACTTTTAACCTTCGACATTTACCAATAATAACAATAAGACCTTCAACCTTACCATTTATACCAACCTTTCACCTCTATTTTACTCTTTTTTCCTTCCCTACGTCAATTGAACTATTAGGATCGCTAACTTAAGCGAAAATATCAAGAATTGCTAAGTCGCATTGAAAAAGTCCTACCGCGCGACCCAACGCCAAGTCGCCTAGTTTCCATACAACTTTACGCCGAAACACCAAGTCTTTACACTACAGACCTTTAAGTCCTAAGGAATTTTTTTCGTTAATTACTACAATAGATAGCTCTTATATACAGATATTTATGAGACCTCGATTGAGGTTTATCTAACTAATTACGTTGGCTACTATATACTTGATGCGGATCTCGGTAATGATTATAGCTGAGACGCCCGTGTTTTTGAAGACCATTTTAAGTTTTTTATTTACTAAACTTTTAACATATAGAAAATGATCTAACATATGGTTAGGATTAAACTGAAAAAGGATGTTATTCAACGTAGTATTTACATCCAGGAAAAGATTTTTATAAGACTGACTGAAACCGTTTTTTAATTGGACTGACATGAAGACTCCTTTTAAGATCCTAATCTTTAAGACCATAAAGGGAAAGGAAAAGGCTTTCAAGACCCTTAACGCCCTTATATACATTTCAGGAGACCTCCCCCTTACATTTAGCTAAGTTAAGCCTTTTTATACATTAACTATAGGGAACCTATTGATTTGTTCAGCAGTTTAGCACATTTACGTAATAGCGTAGAATACGTACTTAGTGGCGGCAAAGCGCGTAAAATAGCGGTTACCAACACGGTAAGAGGTATTAACGTTGGTGCTTTCCACTGATTAATTAAGAAAGATCGTTAATTTCCTCAAAACTTTTAAATTTTTATTTACCTTGAACCATTGAATTCAAATCATCAAACCTCTTAAAAACTTCTTCATGACTGTTATCTCTATACGTGTAAACCCACTATAGGTTTTATTATATGACTTTACCTTTCGGGTTACGCGACTGGAAATTACCCTTAATACTGTAGATTGAAGATTTTAAGGCTTAAAGTGTAAGGAAATAACAATAAAGATTGAGACTATTATCGCTACTTTCCCCTAAAACCTGTCAAGATAGTTAATATTAATTATAGGATTTTTAGGGATTTCGTTAAAATATGAAATAACGCGAAAGAGTATGACGAAAACATTTATAATCTTTTCCATACGAAAATAATGCCTGTTTTGAACATTTGAAAATGATGAAAGATTCCCTCTTTTGGTTTTTATGAACTTTTTCCCGAAATCGTTACAAGGCATATGAGAGATTATTACCTCACTTTGTTAACGCGAATAACCACTTTTCGCGAAATTTACGATTATATAAAAATTCATTTCGAATACTATATTCACTTTTTGTAATATTATACGGATTAAGCTATTACAAGGTAAATTACGACGATGGTAAAAAAGAAAAGAAAAAGAAATACTAATAGATATGTTGAAATAGATGCTGAATAGACTTATATTATACCAGTAAGCTAGGGGGAAGGTATACGTTGGTAAATCTATACTTCGCGAGCAGGTACAAGAAGCTGTTATGGGTGTTGAAGAGTTTAAATTCATCTTAAAACACCTAAATATCACTTAAGAAGGCTTTTTTTTTTAGATAGATACGATCCTTACTTACAACCGTAATAATGAGTATAGTAAAATTACTTAATAAATGCCTCTAATCTAAGGATTTTTATAATATAGAGGAAGAAAAACATACGATGGTTAATTACGTTGACTGCAAGCACGGTTATAGCCGCTTCTAAAGTATGAAATCTGGTTTCACATACCTAAACTAGAGGTTATAACTACTTTAACTCTAATAAAGGTAAGATTTAAGCAGACCCTTTAACCGTAAGATCTATTGTCGTAATGGTAGTAAGAGATATTAGATTTATTATAAACCCAGCTATTAATTAATTCGCCATTATTTTACCGAGCGCAATAATAAACAGGTAATATACTATGCTCAATATCCTATTGTTTCTAGGCAAAACTATTTGGAATATATCGTAGAATTTAAGGGAAAAGGGACTTTTAATGGCGACGATGCCTCTAAGTAAATTAAGTGTTATAAAAATATTTCTTTTAACGCGGACTAATAACTAATTAACTACGTTTTTTATATCGATTAATTGATGAAGACCCTTACCTTTACCCCAATTGGGATTCTAACTCTTCATATATTTTAACCTCCACAATCTTTTTGTGGACTACACGTTTTAAGGTTTTTTTCCAGATATAGGGGAAATAAGGTATTTAATAGAAGAATATTCGTAAAATGTAGTATTGCAAAAGGAAAGCACTATGGCTACCGAAATTAATCGTTCAAATGTTAGCAAGGACAAAGTTAGCTTCAGCCCAAGCGAACAACTATTGTTGCTAGAGATAACAGTAGTTTAGACTAATATAAGGCTAATTAAATTTCACATTCTTAAGTCTTCTACCCCTTTATTTTTTTTTTCTTGAATGATATAAAAACCTTTGGTGTAAATATTAATATTAACGTCAACAAGCTGGTTAAAAACGGCTAGAGGTTTCCCTTCGCCTTTAAGTAGGAGTACTTATAGTTTTATCTTCGAAGCCCAGAAATAACGGGATTAAATTTAACGGAGTTATAGATATTTTAATTACATAATCTTTTTAATTGTATAATTATTGATACGTTATATAAAGTCCTAAAGTCTGCCAGGTAAAAAGATATATAATACTTTGTATTAAAAGGTATCAAAAAGCTCCGTTACTACTATTAAACATATGTTTAACTCCCCCAAATATTGAAGTTTATATTGAAAGACGATAAGGATTTCAATCACGAGATTTTGATTTATATATTTTACTTAAATTATAAACTTTCTTTTTCGTCGTTGACTAAGTAACCTTTTCTTACCAAGTTAAGTTTTTGAAGTTTTTATTGGCAAAAGATACTTGGAAAACATTAAGGGTGTTGTAGATTAACACGTATTTAGTTCTATCCAACATCACCATTTACAATGTTGCCACTAACTTTGTAGCGGCGGAGTTTGAGGAAAATGTTAAAATAATGGTGATTTAGTACAAACAAGTAGTTATAAGAGCTTATTATAGTATTGGAAAAGTTAACAGGGTATATGTACCTTTTGGACGAACGTATAATATCTTTGCGCTGAAGATTAGAAGTTTTAAGTATTAAAAAGCACGTCTTTAGATGGCGTTGAAAGGCATAAATGGTATTATAGACCCTAATAGCTTAGTGTCAACGCTCCTAGTCTTTAGAACGTATTTACGCCGGACAAGTGCATCTCAGCCATTAATAAGTACCTCAAAGCGAGCTGTAGCTTACGGAAAAGTATTAAAGGAATTGCGGAAGTAATCGGTACGCCGCTAAGTTAACGACTCCTTGAACATCATGAACGGTTTTACAATGATCAACGTACTTGTTTTGTTATTATAAAAAAAAGTCCTCGTATAATAGGGGCAGGATAAATAAGAAGACCCGTATAGAACCTTAGGTATTGTTAACTTTAAAATAGTTGTCAAAATCATTAACGTTCCCATAACGTTTCGTATTACCTAGGTTAATTCTTACATTGAGGTAATTAATAATAAAGATTTTCAAGCTAATCGAACGAACTAATACGATTCTCTTTTACGTGTTAACAATGAACCGATAAAAAAACATCGGTTTAAACGACCTCTAAATATGATAAATGTTAAAAAGAAGGAATATACACCAGGTCGTATCATCAATATTATTTAGGTAAGCATAAAAAAAATGATAACGAAGACTTGGTATCAAAACTTCAAGTATAAAATATCATTAATATTTTCGGCAAACTTTTCTAAGAAGGAGATAATGTCAATATTAACAGCCTTTAAAATCGAAAATTTATATAATTAATGCCTAAAACCCACTTTAACCTTTAAACCTACATGTTACGATATTTAAGTCTACGATTATATACGAGGTTAAAAGTAAAACTACGGGGCGTCCATATAAAGAAACACGTCTAATCGTTTAAAAATACGGTAATAAAGGTAAAAATCAAATCCTTATATAGTTTCCAATGATTTACAAGATTAGTTAACGCTTAGTAGTTGTATTAGTATTAAATTAATTAGCTGAAATTAAAGGAAAGTATACTATTAATGGCAAAGATATAATGTAGGGATATATTTAGTTAGTAACTAATTTACAACGGATTATCTTGTTGAAATTGCCACAAAAACTACGTGTTATATACCTTTCGGAGACTATAATACGATATATAGAGATATTATACGAATTGATCAAAGTAATCGTCTATTAACTCCTAACTTATTAATCGTACTTTAACTGATAACGAGGTACAAAGTCCTTAATATAAGACCCGTGTCTTTAGATAATATAAAAGAACTTCGGCTTCATTGGTATGTCAACTAACGATACATTTTTCGTTAAAACGGCTAGCTTTATAATATAAGTATATTCAGCGATCCAAAACTTCAAATTTTGAAATTGTAAGCCTGTCATAACTTTGGCGAAAGGTAATTAACTTTACTTTGACGGATAGTTAATTTGTATGCTTAGCATTAATACCGGTATTGATTTTCATTGAAAGGACTAAAGTATTCGTTTAACCAAAATCATTAGAACTGATGGAGCTAAGGCTTAATGGTATTTGAAATAACGTGCCTGTAACAGCTATATCGCCATATTATGTTGACCGGAAGCTTCTTACGACTTATTAATCGCGGAATAGATAAAATATTTAATAAATTACGATGTTGACCGGTTAAATAAGAGGATTTACTGGTAGATCCGGAAATTTTATGGACTCAAGCCGTTGTCCATTGAGCCTATATGTTACGTGACTATGCACGTAACGAGGAGGGCAGCATCCGGCCCTGGGTCTAACTCGGGTACGGTCCGGGTACGGTCCGGGTATAGGCCGGGTATGGTTCGGGTATAGGCTGGGTACGATCTGTGTACAGCACGTGTAAGGGCACGTAACGGGTTAGGTATTAGTTTTACCTAGGGATCCTGTACGTTAGGTTATAATAGCTTTTTTTAAATTTTCTTTATACTATAATAATGAATTTCATTTAATACCTAATTAACATATTATTAAAATACTCCTTCATTTTTTGAAGTAATATTACTTGTGAAAACGAATCAATAATAAACGTAAATAATTCGACGTAACATTTTAACGTCATCGGAAAAAACAAACCTTCTGCGAATATTTAGTTTTTTTTCTTTTATAAATATATTTTTTACCTTTTCGTGGCCGATTCAAACTAATATTTTTTATTTATAAAATACTATAAATTATATCGCGTCGGTTAAAGAATAATTAAAATAACCGGGTTAATCGAATTTAATTATCGATCCCACGTCTGACTTCGTTTAAGTCATCGGGAAGATATAACAATTTAAAACCGAATTAGCCGCGACTCGCGTTCGGTTTTTGACGGTTTAGGGCGGACGAAAACGACATAACTAATCGAAATTCGACGGATTTGCTTTTACATAGGCGGTGAGCCGTTAAACTATTAAATTTATATTAAAATAGAATAAAATATGAATTTAAAATGGTCTGTATACGTTCTTTTATATATAGAGATATTATACGGCGGCGGTAAAGTGAACGGTTACGGCGTATTACGAAGCCGGAAGATACGAAAGTATTTATAATATAAGGAAGTTTTTCGATTTTATCTAAACGGTTTTTAATAACTTTTATCGGGTGGATAAGGTATTAATTAAATTTGAAGGTTTAGGTATAAACGACAAGGACTTATAGGTATTATTTGTTATTAGGTTCAAAATACTTTTGGCTTAAATCAACGGCCTATATTGGCTTTCGGTCGTAAAGTGTAACTATTTACGTTTTCGCGTATTTCTACCAATCCGCGAAAAATCTATTACGATAGGTTTTAGTCGGGTAAATTATATTATAACTTTGGAAAAGTACCGCGAATTCGCCGACAAGTTAAAATACTTGGATTTAAAGCGGCATTTTAGTCGTTAATATGCGGGACCCGTCCAAGCTTAACGGTCGAATAGTAATAATTGTTATAACGGTAGTTTACGCTTTTTAAGCGCTCTCGTTAAAGGGCTGTGGTAATTACAGATAATTATCTTGATACTACGATTAGTTATTTTAATAAATCAGTTCGGTATACGTTTAGGATTAAGGTCGTAAGGCGACGTAAGTAATAATAAATGAACGTCAATTTAGGTTTACTTTAAAGCGTTACATACTTTATAGATTATCTGATCATTATTAACGTAACTACGATTTTCGCTCGATATTACATTTTACATAGGTATATACAATCCAAATCGAAGAGATAAAAAAAGGTTCCTCATTAACGGTGATGGGGGAAACTTAACTTTTGAATATAGTTTTGTTTAGAGGTTGTATAGCTTTAACGACGTAATTCTAAAATTAAATCAAAAAAAATTAATCAAAATATATATAAATGAAAAACTATTCCTTATACTTATACTTTTTGATAATATTTACTTTTTAAATACTTAAGTCGATCTTAGATATAATTATTATTATATTATAAGCAAAAATTTTATATAACGGTTGAAGATAAAGTAAATTCGACTATTATATTCGCGAAATTTTAGAATGTTATTTGAGTTACGGTTAAATCGGTGTGTTATCTAAATAGCTAAGTGTTGTATAAATATTAACAGATGGTTGGACCCGAATTTATACATATTATTACTGGAATAACGCAGGATATAAATTTTGGAATATTTCAAATACGATACCAATAGGTATTCTTAAATACAGATGGCAGTCGTTTAGTAATTTGAAGTTTAAAAAATTAGTAATCGATGTAATATTAATACGAATTAAAACGAGAGATACATAAAGCGTAGTAAATTCGGTTTTCTTCGGATTAACGTAATGTTTATACCAAAAAGTATAACGTAAGGGGGCCCCGTTTCGGATATCTTATATTATAAGTTTTTACGAAATAACACGGATTTTACAAGTAATAGCCACGACTACAATTAAGGAGAAAAAAGATTAGTTACGTTTTTTACCGGAATCGGCTGAATTCCGCGACCTATTCGATAAGGATAAGGTTATAACTTTGTCTTTACTTAAGAAGAAACTCGACTATTATATTTGTATTAAACCAAATAAGGATAAAGTTTTACTATAACGATTCTAAAGACCGTTATGTTGAATATTATAGGATTGACTTTTTAAATATCGACGATAGGTTACGAAGTTAATAAATAAAGGTTCAATTCGAGTAAAAGTTTTATCGGCAGTAACGGCGATATTATTCATTTGTAAACTGGGGGGAGGAATAAATGTTTTATATCAATTACCCGGTATTTAATAAAATTAAGAAGTAAAACCACTTTTCTTTACCTTTAATTAAGGAGACCCTATAATTTTATGGAAGTCGATATAACTTACGAAATTGGATATTCGAACGGCCTTTTACCATATTCGAGTGGTACTCTGGTAGGAGAAATTAACGGTGTTTCGTACGCGATTCGGTTTATTTAAGTAGTTTCTTACCTCGTTTGGGTTAACGGAAGCGCCGGTGACGTTTTAACGATATATTAACCATATGATCGCAAATATTTGGAATAATTTCGTTATGACGTAATCAAACGACCTTTTAATTCTTTCTAAATATTAAATAGAATTATATAATGAAAGTTTGCATAGCTTTGAAATATCTTTTTAAAGCGAGACCAAATTGAAATTTGAAAAAGTGCGATTTCGTAATTAAGAAAGTAAAATACCTAGCTTTATTATAATGGTTAGAGTAGGTATCCGAGCTGACCCTGAAAAAGTCCGGGTAATTTGCGAGTAAACGTTATTACTTACCGTCCGGAAGGTTAGAAGCTTTTTAGGTTTTGCTAACTTTTATCGTAATTTTATTAGTAATTTTTTCAAGTCAACGAATTCTTTCGTTCACGTAACAAAAAAAATTATTCGTTAGGTTTAGCCGAAATAAAAAAAAATTAAACTTAAAATATATCTTTATTACAACCTCGATTTTAATATATTGAGATTTCAATCGGCTAATAATAGTAAAAACCTACTATTCGAAAACGACGTAAAAAGTATATTTCTCGTAACTGTACGAAAATAGTATTTTAAAGCTAACGACTTACTAATTTATATGGTAAACGGATATAGAACGTCATTTTATCATTTACAACAAGAGGGTTTTCGCGGTAATATCTTATGTGAAGGCGTAGTCTTTTAAATTATATAGTATTCGTATACCGTTTACGATTTTCAAGGATTATAAGGAATTAAATTATTTTTCTTTACCAAGGTTGATTTCGAAACATCAGGCTAAATAGGTTGATATCCTTCCCCTTTTTGAATACCACCTATGATATAGGCTCGCAAATGAAGGCGCCCGTTCGAATATATTGATCCGTAGGTTATAAAATAAACAAGACGTTAAGAAACGCCGCACGCGGGTTTTTTTTACCCATCTTTATCATTATGTTAAACGTGGTATTAATAAACTTATATATTAAGGGGATTTGAATCACGGTGAGTTATATAAAGGAGTTTAGCAAAACGAAAGCCTAGTTATTCAATTACAACGATATATATTTTAAAGGCGGATCGGAGGCTTTCGCAATGCCGCTAAAAACAGTGCCGCCCCGAACTCGGTTCGCGTCTAGATCGTTATCGGGAATAAGGTTAGGTAATTTTAGTACAACGATATTGACGGTACCGCCGCGGTTCACACCTACGTTAAACCCACTGGTATTGTTAACATCAAATAGTTTTCTTATTTTCGTCCTAAGTACGCTAACTAAATTGTAAAACTAAAAAATAACAAACGACCTGTTATATAAAATTCTTCCTTTAAAGTTTTTTTGAAAACACTAAACGCTTCCTACCTAAAACAGGATAATTAATATAAATTGAAAATAACAGTATTAACTCGCAAAGGGCAATACATTATTATATTGTTTATAATTACCAAATTGTAAATTCTCAACGATGAAGATATTATAATCAATTTACAACTTATTTATTATACATTATCCGGGTAAAAACATTTTGTTGTGCGTTTTTTGATGGGATTACTATTAAAAAGGGATAATTTTTAATATTCAAAGTTAATATCGAATATTTACGATATATAAAGGGATGAAACCTTATCGTATCCAATAATAAGGCTTTTTTAATTTTTTCTTCCCCCCAATCAGTATGAAACGTATATTTTAGTCGATTTTATAATCGACCTATTAATTACTAATAATAACTTTCGATATTTATTCGTTATTACAAATCGCTTATTCAAGTTTATTTAGCTAAAGTTTATATGGTTTATAACTACTGATACGTACGCGAAACGTTTCCAGGATATATGGTGGATATTTTATAGATTTCTCGATTTTATTATTAGTAACCGCGGTTTAAATCAGGAAAATGTCGGCAAGGTCTCAAGCCTATAATATTCACGTGAACATAAGGTCTTTGAAGAGTAATCATAATGATTGGTATTGTAGTATAATAGAAGATGATAAGTCAAGAAGAATCATCCAGAGGTGTACGCCACAGGTGAGGGCTTATAAGCCTTCTACTCAGAGTGTATCACTCTGGAATACTTTTTCTAGACCGATCTATGCATGATGTACTTTGCGTCTTGCAAAAGTACAACCTGAAACGTGACACGTTATCGTACATCCTGCAGGAGTATACCCTGTAATACAGTACACTATTACTTGGCTTATGTATACTATTTACAAAGATATATAATAATATCTACACAAGCAATCTTTTTTTTCTTCCTTATATACTTCGTACTTATAGTTTAGTAATAATAATATCATTTTTAATATTCATTTGTAATAGGTCCAAATTAGCAGTTTCAAAAGTTTCAGTATCATTACCGTATTAATCGTAAAAGGTCCAAATTAACAAGTTCGGCTAAGATTAGCAAAGTCTAACCGAGGTAGTATTTGAAGTTCGGCTAAGATTGATAAAGTTTAGCCGAGGTGATATTTATAGTTTAGGTTTAGTTAGTATAATTAAATGGGAGCGATATAATTGGTAATAACGTTTTTTTGTGGTTGATAGGGGTAATTACACCGGTGTTATAGGGGTTAATTACGTAAAGGTAACGACGTAAGCTCAATTACGTAATTACGTATTAGATTAGTATAAAAAGATATATCCCTATTAGTTTATGTTAAACTTTTTTAGTTATTTTTTAAAGGCGCGTAATTCAAATCAATGTAAATCCCCAACCTGACTTACCTTTTATTTTCTACAATAAAATAAACCGTTTTAATAGGTAGGTCTTCAGCTAATACCCATATAATAACCTATTACTTAAATAAATGCCGCGTAAAAATAGGATTTTAAGGCGCCGTTTAGCGCGAAAACGTCAGTGTATCGCTGTAGCCATAGCCACTGTAATCGCCACCCCCAATACCATTAGCACTAGTAGAAACAGCCCGCTCTTATCGGGTATAATCTCTTCCATTAACGCTATGCCACGAAGTCCCGCCGTCGCTACGCCGCCTGGCCCCGCTACCCTTACGTCATCTAGCTTAACCGCCGTCTTCGCCTCACCTATCTCCACTGCCACCGCCCAGACCTCCTTTTCCCCCTCCTTTCCCTCCCTCTTTCCTAACTCAGAGGAGGAGCAGGGGGCTTTTGAAGTTATAAACCTTACTCTGTCCCCACGGCTAAAGACCCTATTACTTGTAAGGGCCCTTTTATGCTATAAGTATAGCCTATCATAGTTACGTCAGGGTATATATAGTTAATATCCGTCGTTTATACACTTTTAATTTCCTTTTTTGTAAATAAAAAATACGAGGTGAATTTTTTCGGCCATCTTAAGTTTTGCATCGTTTTAGTACGCCGTAAGACCTCTTTAACGCGTTAAACGTTAAAATGGCGTAACTGGATCCATAGCCTTAAACCGTTAATGGACACGTTTTACATATCATATATCTCTTTCGCGGCCGCGGGCAAGTTTATGAGCGATTATTACGAAAGAGGGGGCTATTCGGCTTGTTATTACCGCTGCAAACGGATTATTAGTTCGTACGCCCCCGTTCCGGTAATTTCAAGGCTATAGGGCGAAGCCATATTACACGCCCGCCGGCTATTTAATAAGTTGTAACCAAAATTTGAAAATATCCTTTAGTAAAAATACACCGTTTAAGGCGATATAGAAACAAATCGTCGTGAATAACCAAAATAAACTGATATTAATTAATAATAGGCGTTAACCGGCAGATTAAAGAGATGGTAACCGCCGTCGCCGCCTGGAAACGGGGCCAACGTATATACTACATAAAAAAATTCGACGATGTTATCGTATGTAGACACAAAAAGGGTATTCTCTCCCTTATATTTTTGTCTAAAGTCATAGCCAATAAAGTATAAAACCATATTTTTGTAAAGTTAATAACGTCGTTAATATTAATAGCGGTAACATTAATATAAAAGAGAAAAAGAACAGGGAGGATGGTAAAGATGCGACGGCGTTGCTCTCTCTTTTTAATAATAGATAAATGCCTCCGGGTAGGGCCGGCGTACCCAGCTATAATATATTACGTTAAATAGTAATTTCATAGATTTTTATAAAATAATCGTTTAAGTTATAAACGTAATAGGAAATGTAGAATAAAAGAGGTAATATACCAGAATTAACGCGATATTGTAAAATCAAACAAAAATTATCGAAAAATCTGGGATCAGTGCGAATAGCTGTATTTAATAGAGGTAAAATCCGCGATCGGTACAAATAGGCTATGTGAATAAAGGTAAAGTGTGAATCGGTGTTAATAATATAAAACAAGTCGATCTAAATGAGCGAAAAAATAGTTGAGTAATTTATTAAGGACGTAAAACCTTTTTAATAACATTAATAAATAGTATATCTATCTATACAAATGTTTTTAAAGCTACTATCGATGTTATCTTAGTTATCGTATTTGCTAAATTGGGATTTCCATCAATTTACTTTGTTTCCTCGATTTTACGGCGTTTATATAACTTGAGTAAAACTATAATATCGATTATCCAACATTTTTCGTTCGTAATACCTAATTTACTCGGGAATTCGTAAAGATAAAAGGAGTTAACATATACTAAAAGATGGATAGGGCTTAAACCAAAGTTTAAAACAATTATTGGACCGTTATTGCTATGGTAATACTCGAATCAAAGCTTTTAACTATGTTATAAATCTCGGAAGTCAAGACTCTTCGCATAACCCTTTTATATTTGGTAGAGCTTTAATGGATAATGTTTCCTCTAAGCGTAAGGAAGTTTTGAGCCTGTATTTCATTACCGATAATTAAAACGAAGTCGATTTGTAAATTACAATCGTTATTTTTAACGAAAATTCTGTTATTAAAAATGAATAGATTAACTGTATTTATATTTAGCGATATCAATTATAAACCGTACCTTAAATTATATATTTTCTACGAAAGACGTTTATTGAACGCCTTATAAGTATTATCCATCGGGTTGGTTGGGTATTAAGTGACGACCGAAAAGTTAAATGTTACCTTTGGTCATATTACAAAAGTAACTTAAACGCTATATATACGTTATTATTTATAATCATCGACTCGTTTACGCTATTTTAAATAATAAAGACAAATTTGTTTAGCTGAACCTTTTATGAGAGGCTTAAAATTACGTTTTAAAGGGTAATTGTAGCATTATTAAAATCGATTATGTTGTTTTTTATTAGGAACTTTTTAGGTTTAACGATTAACCCGGAATTTAAAATTTTTCTTTTTTTAAAGACGGAAAACTAAAAGTTACCAACCTGTAAAATGTCGTCCATTTATATACCTGTTACTATAAAGCTTTCCGAATGAACCGGTAATACTAATAGGCACGGGTCAAAGGTAAAGTTAGTTATTCCGAGTAGTTTCTTATAGTATTTATAGTAAATATTATATTAGGAAATACCCCCTTCGGCTAAATCGTAAAATTGTTTCATAATACATAAAATCATATTAGGTAGGTGGTATTTCCTGAGGTACTTAGGTATTTCGATGTAAATCTATGATTTTAACCGTTTTTTGTATTAGATATAGTCTTACGTTATATCAAGAAGTTTAATATACAGGTAGTACAAATTTCTAATGGAGTTAAAGAATGTAAAAATTATATAATAGCGAACTCGTTGTAATATAAGTAATTAGGTTATAATATCCTTTTTAATTTTGTCGTTACATCCCTTTACAATCAAGCGGGTCTTTTCGTAAGGCTTTTTGGCTTTATCTTTAATTTTTTAGACGAGGCGGATTGGGAAGATTTTGTAGTCACCGTAAACGATTGGGTTAAAAAGTTTAAAGCTAAATACGCCTTAGTCGATAAAGGCAGAGATTTCCGTTTGGGTAGATTTTACGAATAAAGTAACTAAGGTAGTAATAATACCCTTATAACGAAGCTTTAAGTTAAGCTTACGGTTTATTATTTCCTTTTACTAAATGAAGGAGTTTGTAACAAAATTTTAACGTGTTTTTTGGTTTTTAATTCGAGAGGACGTCCTCTTTATTAAGGTTTTAACGAGTTTAATGTAAATAGGCCGTTTCTATTTAACGTAGTCGGGTTGGATTTACGTTTTAAGGGTAAGTCTAAAGTCAAATTCGGTTTTAATTCATCGTTTAGAGTAATGTTTTGTATTAGGTTTTGCTTATCCTACGGTTTCGGACTGTTTTTTTCCATTTTTTTTATTTTTGTATTATTGTTTAACAAAACAAACTTATTCCGTTTAATAAGTTAACTAGTACATTATAGCCTTTAAATGTGTCAATCTTCCAAAGGTTAGTCTATTTATCCTTCATTCTCTAAACTAAAACCTTAAATTATAATGGTAGGTCCAATACGTTTATTTTGCGTAAGCTATTCACTATAACCAACGCTTTAAATAAATTATTCTTTACTTGTAATAAAATTAAAGCCTCCATAGTTATGGTTATAGTATTGGCCCTTTGTATTATGCATAGTAATAGGGTCAAGTTTATGTAAATATTTTGGTAGTTATTAAAAATAAGAAGTATAGGGATAAGCTTATTAAAGTCAAAAGTGTTGTTCACGGCATTAACCGTTATTTTAATGATACATTCCTTGTAATTAACAACCTTTAGTTTCTTCAATCACACTATATACGTTTTTTTCAATGGTTTATAATAGCGTTTACACTTTTTAATACCTTATAGGGTTTTTACCAGGATTTGTTTACACTTGCTACTGGCTATCCAAGCTTTCGTACGCTACTCGTGGAATTAAAAGATTCATCGGCGTCGTACGTAATATAGTTTAAAAACTTGAGGTAAATGTTTAACCAGAAATTAATTAAAACATCTTAATAATTTGTAATAAAGGTATTTCGTATAAACTTAACAGTTTGAATTAATTTAATCATATTGACGACGTAAAGGACCGATTGGCTATCCAGTTACATAATGTTAATAATTACTTCGTATTTAAAGTTTTTATCGTTTTAAAGGCGTAACTTAAACTGTTGTAGAGCCTGTAAGTAAAACTAATACTTATAACAAAACCTTTTGATAGCTTTAAGTACGTCAATTCCCAAATTTATATGGTTTACGGCGTAAAACAAACGTAATAAGCGTTTTATACCTAGGTATTCGAATCGTTGCTATAAAGTCCATAATCTTGATTAAATTAAGTAAATAACTTTAATTATATGTACTTCAATAAAAAACCACAAGTGGATGAATTTAAGTCTAAGCGATGCAGATACGTTATTTAAGTCGCGGATAAGTTAATTGGTCATATTCTAAACCTCGATTCCGAGTTTGTTTATATTAGTCAGTAGAAGTAAAAATGGTATTTCCAAATATATTACGTAAAACTTAATTGATTCGAAACATGTATTTACAACGACCGTTCCGAGTAACGTCGCTTTACTTTTATCAAACAAGACCTTTCGGTGTTTTCCTATCCGGTTTAGCCGAAACTTTGGAAATTTGGTCGTAAATGCATCGAATTATCGTTTTCCGGACGTCGAAATTTCGTTTACATTATTATTAGGTATAATACCTTAAAGCCTAATTTCGTATTTGTTAAAAAGGGTAAATTACGACGTTATATTAACGTTAAATACTTCATTTGAGTAGTTTAAACCTGTGGTATATATAAAAAAGGTATCCTATAAGCTAGTAGATTACGTTAGGCGTTTTTATCATCATAGGATAATAAATAGGTATCGTTTTATTTAAGGTCGTTTTTTCCGGATATATCTTCATAAGTTTATATATCGAATCCGTTATTTGTGCCGTTGTATTTCGTTACGTACATTGTAAAATTAGCTTTTATCCGATCTTCAAAATTATATTCGGTCTGAAATTGTTGTTTAATCCGAATTTCATCGTAAAAGGAGTAGTTTGTAAATTAACAGACGACTTTACCACATATAATGTATCGCTTTTACGAACCTATAAGACGCTGTATATCTTTCCGTAAGTATAATTATGGTTTCGGTACGTTTTTCCCATTTCCGAACCATCGTTCCTCCCTTTTACTACTAAGGTTTCCTCCTTAGTACTTATACTTTAAGTGCTCGTTTTACTCCGGGTAAAACTTGAAACTCCGGTCTAAAATATGGTAAATTATCTCGGAAAAGTTTATTTTAATAATTTCAGTTTCGCCTCTAATTTAATTAGCTACGAATGTTAATCTGAGGTTTACTTGTCGGCGTATAAATGTCTCGAACGCTGTTTCAAAGCTTTTATAAAAGGCTTTTAAGTCATTTTCCGGTTTACAAAGTGTAATGTCAAAATCCGGGTTTTTATGATAAGCTTTTATTATTATTTAAATGAACAGTTTGTCGCGATTATATTCTGTTCCCATGGCTATTTAGCATTTCAGAAATTTCTCTAATAGGGCGGTAAGGATTTCCTATAGGTTTTCATTGGTGTTTTCCTATTGGTTTCTTACAGATTCCTAGTTTATGCCGGTTTAATCTTAATCATAGATTTATAATTGATTTCCTTATCGAAATGGGATTTCACACGATTGTAACACTCAGTAAATATATCTACCTACGTAAAGTGATAAGTATACTATTCTTCAACTTATCCAAAAAGTATACCCGGTAAAATAATATAAAATTGAAATAGTTTAATATCCAGTTTTTTACAAATATTAAATATAACGCGTATTTTATTGTCAAATACGTCAAACGGCTTACTACTAAAGTTTTCATCCCTATTTTATAATTTGGCAAAGTTGGCTAATTTTATAAAGTTGCTTTTATCCGTAGGGAAACGATATAGTGAAAGATTGCAGTAAGAGTCGTAATTAATAAGCATTGGTCCTTACAGTACATATTAACGTTTTACGCCGTTTATCATTTTCTGACCTGGGTTGTTTTCTGTATTTCAACCGATTATCGTTTTTTAGGGCGGGTTGTTTTGTACGTTTTGGCCGATTCTATTATGATCGATCTGGTTGTTTTTAGCATTCGAGGTGAATTTTTATCTTTACGTCGGTTTAATATCGCGTTTCAAAAGGGTTTCGTATTCGACCCTCGTTATAAATAATTTTTGTGGCGCTTCCTTCTTTTCCATCAGTTTTCTCAATTTTATTTTCGTTCCTCGACAAACTTTGAATCTTATTAAACTCTGTATCTTGACCTGTAGTGGTTTTTTAAAATTCCGGTCTATAAATTTAAATGGGTGTTCCTAACGTTTCTTTAAGTAATGTCCCTTTACAAACTTTCCTTTTCTTACTTTATCGTCCGTTAACTTCGGTATTTATATTAATCAGTGCGTTATAAATAAGACTTTTGCGATACGACTGTTACTTTCACCGGTTGTATTAATAACTTTGCTTAGTAATTGTTTCCGCAGGATTCTTACAATTATATCATTGATTAATCGCTATATATCTAATTACTAATTCGCAAAATTTTCCCTAAAATTTTCGAATAAGTTGAGTCCTTTAATTTAGCTATTACAGTAGCTGAAATTAATATTCGTAACGTAGGTATTTTCCGTATTGAGGTCCAAATCCTCCATTAGAGCCTCGATTTTATTATCCCAAAGATTGAAATCTAGATGTTCAAGGATACTATTATGAAATAACGTATATATAAAAAGGTATTATATACCTTCGTTGGTTTTTACCAGGTTCGTTACTAGTAAAGTCATTATATATTTATATAAGATAACTTATATATAGTTTAAAATAGTTTGAAGTTTAGGGTAATTAAGTATAAACAAACTAGATAAGATGATCAAAGCGATTAAAATAGTACTCATTAATGTTCACTGGTGTAAATAAATTTTAAACGATAAATAGGGCGTAACTACTAACCAGTTAAGCGTCTTAAGTTCGTTTTATTAACGTTCAATGACGCCACGTGAATTGAAAGGTTAAGGAAAACTTGAATGTTATAAAAATTAAATTTTAATATATAAAGCAAACGTAGGAAAGTGGGTAGGGTAAGGGGAATGTAATTTAATAGTCTGGTATTTGGTAGTACATTCGAATAGGTGTGTTATAACAGAATTTACTAAAGGAATTGGTTGGTTTTATGGTTTATAACCGATAAAGTTAAAGCAGTCGGTTTAGTTATTTGTATATAACTAATCTTAGTAAAACGATCGGTATATATTATCAAAAATCGGATGGGTCCTAGCGAAGGGTTCCGAAACTTGGTGGCTTTTGGTTTATGTAGCCTAATATATAATCGGACGTCTTTTAAAAGAGCTCAGTTACTTGTTTAATATGCTATTACAAATTAACGGTTAAAAAAACGCGGTCAATTTTCTTAAATTTATTCCTAATATTATAGTCTTATAACGCTTCGGATTCCCCAACGCTTCCGCGTAATTTCAAATTCTCGTATAGTTCTTATAAGGCGTATTGTTAAAGCACAAGCAATAAAAACCGCTACAACATCCCATTATAAGTATTCAATGTATATCTATCTCTTTTTTCTTAGGCTATTTTTAGTAGACTGAGTCGACTTCTAATGAATGTCAGTAAAGTCTTAAGCTTATAATATTCATGTAGATATAAGGTCCTGAAAAAGTAATTAAAATAATTCGTATTATAATATAATAAAAGATAATAAGTAAAAAAGAAGCATCCAAAGGTGTACGCTACAGGTGAGAGTATATAAGCCCTTCACTCAGAGCTTATCACTCTGGAATACTTCTTATAAACTGATCCACGTATTTCCGTCAGTTTAAAATAGCCATTCCAAACCGATCCATGCATAATGCACTTTGCGTCTTGCAAGAGTGTAGCCTGCAGCGTGACATGTTATCGTGCACCCTGAAGGAGTGTATCATGCAACACAGTACACTACTACTTTGTCTATGTATACTATCTATGAGGATAAATAGTAATATCCACAATAAATGTATTTTAAACGACCTTTTATTCCTTATTAAAAATCGAAAAACTTTTGTTCACAACGAATTACCTATAAATAAATGATGGTATTAAACGGGTAAATGAAAAGGTTTCAAATTATTTACATATTAATATCACCTTTTTGTAATACAATTAGGCTTTATATTAACCCGGTTATGGGGTTTAATATAAAGTGTTTGGTAAATAGATACAAAATATTACCTATTTTGAAGGTAAAAATAAACACGAAATTATTAACTAATCTGTCGGGGCGAATTACTACGTTTTTAACTTATTTATATAAAGGGACGAAACTAACTTAAGCGGTAATAACTTATATTTAATAATAAATAAAATCGGCGGCGAATTGTAGACGACGTTTGGCGAAACGATAGAAGGTAGGGAATTTAGTTTAGCTAAGCTTTTATAATATCAAAATGAACCGTCTAAATGATAGGCTCGACTAGCTTCATAATTAATACCGGGTAGTCGATGTTTCGAATTCGTTCAATATCGTATTAGATATTTTTGGCAAATATCCTATATTTTATATAAATTTAATTAAACGGGTGACTATAAACCATTTTGATTTATAGGTTTCATCCGTTATTCGCCCGGGACTAACTTTAATAGCTAATAATATAGGGAAAAGTCAATACGAGGATTCAAAGTATAAAATATTTTCGCCGTGAAAATGGGAAGGGGTGGGGTTTGTTACGCATTAATGAATGAAAAAGATTGTAACAAGTCGAAGTAAAAATTGCTTAAAAATTGCCAGCATATAATAACTTTAAATCAATTTAAAGCGAAATAGGAAAAGATTCAGATTAATAATGACCTGGTATTTCAACATTAATATTAAATTTATATTAAACAATTAACTTGAGTCAAATAGCCTACACCTTCTAAATAATAGTTTATTTATAGAGGAAAAGGAAAATCCATTTTTAAACAAATTTATAATATAATAAATATGGTTAAATAAATATTACCCCATTATTTCGAATACGTATCCAACCGTAAAGCGACTTTTACTATGACTTAACCAAAATTTACCTTTTTATTATTATTATCTTTATTAAGATTTAGTAGATATCGGCGTTACTAACGTTAGGGGCTTTATTATAATTAATTTCGAATACTAGGTAATCCCCGAGGGGGGGGACGATAAAAAGCGTGACGGGAACCAATAGGCGCCGAGGAGGTGAGCTAATAGGAGGTGGGAAGGATACAAGGTGACGCCGAAGATGGCGGATAACACGAGGAGGAGTAGGCGTTGGGAGAGGCCGATAACAGATAATACAAGGAGGGACGGACGCTAAAAGAGACCGACGATAACGACTAACGAAAATCAGGGCGGGGGGCGGGATGGGGGGAGCGACCCTTTAAACGGGTTACCAAAGACTGTAATACGTTAGTTTGGGTCCTAGGTAACGTGGTCAACTCGAGCGTAATTTTACGCCCGCTCGCGGTCGACCCGATTAACTTGCTTTTATCCAAGTTTAACAAATAAAATACGGGTGAAATCGGGAATTGTATAATTAAGATTGAAATATCGCTTTTGATGTTTTAGAAGCCATGGACTATGTAAATTATAAAAGATATAACCTAGGTAATTATATTATTTTTACCCTTTAGTCCAAAATTACGAGAGGGTATACAATGGTAGTTAAAAGGAGCCGGGGCGAAAATGTTACGCATTAAATCCCGGTCGGTTAAGGCCACTTAATTTTTATGAATAGGCGATATAATAAAAGGCGACGGAGGGGTTCAGGGTAAGGACGGATCCAGAAAAAAAAGGCGATATAAGTATATAGTTAAAGGGGTGACGGTTTATACAGCCGGTATAATAAGAATTACCTACGCTCGAAAAATATTACGAAACCGGGTAAATTAATTTACTTACTTGAAAAAAGTTGGGGGAAAAACGGGTCGATAACTTACAATATTTCTTTTACATTCATGCGTAGTAGATAAGATATGGCTCCTATTCTCTATTGTAACGATTGACTAATATAAATAGACACGTAAATCTGGTAATGCCGTATATAAACTTATCTTTTAAATACATTACGAAAAAAAGTTAATTTGTAATTCTTTCTTATTATAAACCTTTCTATATATATGATATTCTTACACCTGATAGACTCGAACGTAAAATATAAAAACGTTAAAGTTTAAAGTGCGATTAACATATAATATATAAACGTCCCTAACTTATAACAGAGAATGTTGATTTTTATTTTTACTATTTTTAAAAACGAGGAAATCTCCTACAATGCGAAAAGGCTATAATAGGCCATTAGTAGTAAGGTATTGATATATATGAGGGTAATAGACCTTATAGGGAGTCTCGTTATCCTTTTTAGGAGCGTTGACAGTAACGAAACCTAAATTAAACCCGTCATATATATTGGCGGAAATGGCTGGTTGGGATATATAAAATGGAGGTGATATAGTTATTAAAAGGGTTGTTAATAAAAGATGGCGGTGGTGTAAAAGGGAAAAGAAGAAAGGTTTAGAGATTACGGGGGGCACCCGTATTTATAAGGACTAGTGAAACGAATTCGGTTGGGGCTACGTATTATACGAGGCGCGTTATACGGTAAAGAAGGTAAAAAAACGACTTTACACAGCGTATTATACGATATCGGTGGTAAAAAAGATATATTATATGGTGTGTTAAAAGGTACGTTATATGGCACCGAAAGCAAAAAAAGATGTATTATGTACCTAACCTATAGGTGTGTTATAAGGTATCGGTGGTATGGCTACGGGACGCTTTATGCGGCGTCAGGGACCTAAAGTCAAGCCGGTCGAAGCGTTATACGATGTATTAGTTGTAATATTACCAGTTTGCATTCGACTTGCATATTAGGCGGATACGGCCCGCGTCTAGTATTTATTTAAAGGGGTACCGTAACCTTTGTAATATTCGGAGAAAAAAGTGTATATTATAAACTTAAGCTGTGGGCTATTAAACTTATAGGTTACGTAATTATACATGTAACGGAATAGGCAATACCTGGTCTGGGCCCAGCCCGGGTATGGTTCGGGTACGGTCCGGGTACAGGCTAGGTATGGTCCGGGTAAAAGCCGGGCACGGTCCGTACACAGCATGTGTAAGGGCACGTGATGGGCTGGGCACTGGTCTTACCCAAGAGTCTTATACGTTGGGCCACGGTAACCTCTTCTAATCTTCCTCCCCACCTCAATAGTAAATCTTATTTGGCACCTACTTGGCTTACCATCGTAAGTCGGACCATAACATGAACTTAGACTAAGGGGTTAATATAATTCCAATTAACATGTCGAAGGCCAAGTTGATAATATTTACAAATAACTTCTTTATTGATAATATCGACTTTTTTTTTATAAATCGGCATTTTGATTACCTTCGTTAATAGAAACATGCGGAAGGATTAGTTTAGTATTATTGGTAATTCAATTTATTAGACCTTTGTTACATGTAAAAGAATTACACAAAACGTGTTAATTTCAAAAGTTTATGTATGATAACAAGCTTTAATTCAGGTATAACATTGTAGAGAACTCTTAGCGTTATTAACAGGTAGCTAAAGATTCCGTTTATTATAATGGTAGTTTGTACCGATTCGAGGAGTCTATTCAAATGCCTGTAAAAGTTCAGAACCACCCGTGAAAAACTCCTGATAATCAACTTAATGGTACTTTGCGAAGCCTACGAAAGAAGAGAAATTAAAAAGTTTCGGTGTATCGATGGGAAAAATAACTCTGATAAAATTATGACGAAGATATTGTCGAATAATGCCCTTGTGATATTTGTAGATAGTAATAGACTAATCATACACACCGAGAGCTACGTTAACAGGCCACCTAGTAAAGTCAAATTATGTAGAGGTAGTCAGGGATATGTTGGTAAACTGAAAGACTGTTAAAAAACTGACAATAACGATTTTTTTAATCGGTACGGTCAAATTGAAAGTTTGTATAAACCTGTAAGGCCAAAACTTTTTATGGAAATCGATAAAGTCGAACCTTGAAGCCGTTGGGCAATTAGCAGTGAATAGAGTTAATTTAAATGTAAAATGGGTTTAGTTTCATGGGGAAATTGCCTGGAATAAACAGGGGTCTAACCAGTTTATGAGAACATAATTTAGCTGTTACAGGAAAATATTAGTCAATTACACTAGCGTTTGCGTACAAAATTAAAAGACACCAGTATTGGAATAGTAATAATTACATTTTAGTAAGTTAACTTCACTTACAGTAAAGTTAATTATACTGATTGTAAGTTGAGTGTATTTTTTTGTTGGCCTAATGTATTGGCTGCTAGTCAAGTATAGTATGCACCTACTATACACTAGGGCATGGGCCAAGCAATTAGCTCTAAAAATTACTGTGCAGACCGGCTAGCAGTCTGCCAAACCTAAAACAAGACATCCACTACTTAACCAGGCAATAATACTATTACATCGACCAATTAAATCGATAACGTTGAAATGTCTAAAGCCCTACCAAAAATATATCTTTATAATTAGTTAGCGGTCAAGTTACAAATTACACTCTTACAAAATATATGATAACGTGCTACTTTGTAAGGTAAACTCTTTTAAAATTCATAATATCGTGCCACTAATAAAAAGGGGCAATGGTAAAGTATAGAGTAAAGTGCCACTGCCCAGAATGAAAATTAGCAGAGTATATAGTAAAGTGCCACTGCCCTAGTACGAGCTTATAAGCTCTCACCTAATAGGTACACTCTCCCGATACCTCTTCTTCCTTCTATCGCTTTCTATCTACTTCAATATACACTAAAACTCTTCTACTACTACCTCTACGTTAATGTACCCGGTACAGTAGACCTTATCAACAGAGGATGAAGCTGACAAAATCAACTGGATCATTAAACCCCTTAACCATGACTTCAAAAATTGCCTTCGGCGAAGTAAAAATTTCGTTTACAAAAGTCAAGATATAATAAGCTTTACAAAACAGGTTATATACTCTCTTGACGCTTCAAATAGTTCAATACACATTAAAAAATCTATTTACACATGATTCCCATTGTTTCAATATTTATTCCAAATTCTATTATTATGAACTGAGTTTCAATATCGTACATAAACATATATTTCAATTTAACATGCACATCTATTCGCTCTAATCTTCAAGTTTCTAACGTTTATTTCATGGATATTTTATTCAATAACTTAGTATTGTACAACGAAATTATTTCGTTTATAATATAATCAAACTGTTAATAATCTATGTAAAAAAGTTAATTAAAAACTTCATATTCAATTCTCAATCGTTTTTGAAAGCAAATTTAAATCTTCAGAGTGCCTACTCATAATTTTAGCCATAGTAATAGAGACATGCAATTTACCCCAACGCTAAGTGCTTTATATTTATATGACTAACAGATTTAAATATTCTATATAGTTCATTGGCCGTGGGTAAGTTAAAACGTTGGAATTATTAATATAGTTGTAATAATGGCAAATTTATCACTACAATATCTAATCTTTAAAAATAAAACCACAAATATTCAGATCTCGAAAAAAGTAAAAACTTTTAGCCGTTACCTTTGATTAAGTATTCCAACCTTGCATTGACTCTAATGTCAAATTTCTGTCACAGTATAGTACTTACCCTAGTGGTTGCCAGAAATCTAGCCTTAGAGATTATCACACTCCTACGATACTCCTATGATACTCCTACAATACTCTTTCACATGTCTATTCCACGTGACCAGTCACATAACTACGCTACGCCATATTACACTAACTTTATAGCAGCTATATAATAGAAACTTCGCTTTTCTATTCATTAAAGATTATAAATAGCATGAAAGTATCTTGAACAATGAGTTTAGATCAGTTCCTTAATATATAATCCTTAAAATTTTCATTTCTGATAGTATTGTAAATATTTTGGAATAACTATCATTGAAAACAATATCTCCTGATACCTTGAGTTAAAATACGGTGGATTTAAAATAATATATAAACAATCGCGTCCGAAAAAAACTATTAAGAATTCTAATCACGCATCGTAACGATTCAACCGTTTAATAAAAATAGTTTTCCAAAACCCTGTGAGCAAAACGTATCGAATGGAACCACTTCACCCGCGAATAAACCATATTTATTGAATTATACAACGATAATATACTAGTTACTCTTGGAAATATCATCTAGCAACTTAAATAACTACCGATATATTCACATTACCACAGGTTATTACGTCTGTAACATCTAAAAAACAAACCTTCGCTTAAAAAAGTCTATTAATGCGTAATTTATGTAAAACACGGATCTTACAAACGATGCCAACATAATTTCCGCGCTGCTCTTAAAGAAAGACCGCGTCGGGTCATCCAACGACAATGATATTTCGAATTCCTCTAATTCCAACTATAAATACAACGATTAGTCTAATGGTATTAACCGATAATATAACAAAGGTAAGATCTGTAACTAATAAAGGAAGTTATTCGATATAGGACTACGATTTTCCGTAAAAACGATTACTATAATACATAAGTTATATGTATATGGAAATTTAATTAATATAAAATAAACCTTTTTTAACAATTTTAAGGGATAGCTCAAATCTTTATAAAATTTCATTCAACTCATAGCAGAGAAAGTGGTAACAACAACTCTAATGCTTTTATAACGATTTTCTGTGCTTATTCTTATGACATAAACGCAGCGTAAAACGTAATATCTAGGTTAACAAACCTAAAATAAAGCGTTTGTAAGCGCTATGCCATTTTTTCAATGTTTAGGAAACTTTATCAACCGAACTCAACAGTATATCTTAAAAATATACTACTAAACTCGCTATTTCAGAGGAAACCATTCACGAAATCATAACTCATACGATAATTATTTTCAACATACCCAGGAAATATAACGAAAAATTTACCAAAATTTAACTTCTCAATAAACTATTCTATAAACTTCATAACCAATATAATGATAACAGCAGAGATAGGAGTTATACCGGAGGTTATAACAATAATAACGACGCTTACAATAAAAGTAATAATGGCAAAGGATTATCAACTCTATTCCCACACGTAATAGTCAGGTGAATGTTGTTATAACAAGTTTAAACGCTTTAAAAACTAGTATCAAAAACGTATTATTAGGTTGACTAAGTTAAACTTTTATGTTATAAAAATACTGTTTATATTAATAATACTATATAAATAATCAATCAATTGAAACCTGAATTGAACTCTCATTTATAGCTAGAACAAATTCGTTATCAAGGTTAATATATGCGTTTATGTAACTGTTACTGATAAGTTTATAAATATTCAGGCAGTAAACGTATGAATTTTGAATATAGTCGCTTATACAAGTAAAAAAGATTTTAATTTAACCTGTTAACTTATTTAAAACTAATAAATAACTTTTATTTTATAGTAAATTTATTTCAAAGAAACATTTTTCGTCAACATTTAATTAAATATAGGTTCTAAGTATTATAATCTCATGGAAAAGTATTTTAGCTAACGATTGGAGTTACTACGTATTTTCATATTTTTTTTCGATGTTTTCACAAGACTACACGTTGCGTCATTGTTAATGAATTACGATTAATTATAATTATTTATTTCAATATCGATTTTTAGAACGATAAATATCGCATTGAGACTAATATTGTTATTTATTGATATTACAACAGTATTTTACTTAAATTATCAATAGAACACAAGTTAGCTATTCACATTTTTTTTAATATATATTACGTATAAGACGAATAGGTTATTATCGAGCATAGAAACAAAAATTAGCGCCTATGGTAAAGTTATTTCAAGATATAAATACCACGATAATCAATACTTATATCCGCATTTATTTAAAATATTAATAGTGCATTATCTTCAAAACAAGTCGTTATTATGAATAATGAACTTTCAAACACCTTCAAAAATTATATCTTTATTGAAAAGAATCTTTAAAAACAAGTTACCTCTTTAACATTTCTAAGTCGATTATAAAATCCATGTTGTAAGAGTAGTAATTGTAGTATAGTAAGTCAACTTTACTCTAAGTAAAGTTGACCATACTAACTGCAATTTGAGTGTACTATTTTGTGGGTCTACTGTATTAACTACAAGTCAAGTTCAGTATGCTCACACTTCATTCTGAGGCGCACGTCAAGCAATTGGAAATTTAAACTAGTGTGCAGACCGGCTAGCAGTCTGCCAACCCTAGAAAAAAAACATCCACCACTTTACTACGCAATACTACTTTAACTTCGACTAATTCTAGTCTACAACGTGATAACGTCTAAAGTTTTATCGATACTTATCAGTGTTTATTAGTATAAGCACAAATTTTCTAAGTAGAAGAGAAGGTTGCTTTCCAGTTGTTATGTTTTGCGTGAAACTATGATAGAGTATGGGCTTTTCTGAAAAGCCTTTACGTATTGAGCTACTCTAAAACGGAAGTGAGAAGAGAAGACTTCTTAATTACAATAGTTATAAACGAAATTCATAGATAGCGACGATATAGTTACTTGAAAACATCAAAAAATCATTATGGATTTTTTTTAAAGAAAAGAATTAAGATTGACCGCCAAAAATCTTAAAGATTATTAGTTGGCAAACGGCTAAGTTGGTATTATTGCAGGTGTTACTATTGCCAAACTGACTAAGTTTCACGGCCTTATAAGTTTTAATCTTGAACCACAGAAAACAACGATAAATAGCTTTTAACCATACTTTTTCCACCAAACTGTTCCTTTTATACCACTATTTTCCCTCTTTTAAGTTACAATTGTTAATTTAATCGTTAAAATAGTTACTTCAAGCGAAAATACCAAGAATCTAAAAGTTGCGTTAAGTAAGTCACATTGCACGACTTTATACAAAACCCTCAAGCTTTTATGTCAAATCGCTAAGTTCTTTAAACACCAAGTTCTGCACCAGCTAAAACTTCAAGATGGCTATTGTAAATACCAAAATTGACGCTATTACCGACCCTACTGCAAAAAAAGCATTAAAGCTTTCAGACCTATTTTCCCCAAGAATTACGATAAAAACCTTTGGTTTAGAGATGTTAACAAGTCCTTAATTGACAAGCACTTGACTAATTACGTTGGATAGTATATTTTTGATACAGACATTAGTGAAGACTTTAGCCATAGCCAATGCACCTTCCAAAAATTTCTTAAGGTTTCTAGATATTGGAGTATTGATATATAAAATATGATCTCACGGGCCATCTAAATCACATTCAAGGTAGAGGTTAATAGGTGTGGAATTTATATATAGATAAAGCTTTAAATGAGTTGATAGAGTTTTTTTTGGGGTTGATTTAATTTGAGTAATTTCTTCAAGATCCTTATCCCTAGTATTATCGATATAAGGATAAAGGAGATAAAGATTTTCAATGCCATTATATAAGCTTAAAGGAACTACCCTCTAATCCCTTATTAAATCAAGACTTTAATTTCTCATTTAATATTAAATTATTAGAAACCGACAATAAGGAACTTGTTAATTTTTTTGGTGGTTTAGTATGTTTACATGATAGCACAGAGTACGTTATTAGTGGTAGTGAAGCGCATGAAGTATCGACTGATAACACAGTAAGAGGAATTTACGTTGGTGGTATGCAGTTAATTGAGTAAGATCAATCAAGTTCCCTAGAACTCTCGTTATAGCTGAGTTCTGTTTACCTTTTAAACTTTTATATAAAAAAGTTAATATTATAGACTCAGGCCATTGGCCATTGAATCTATAGGTTACGTGACTGTGCACGTAACGGGATAGGTAGTACCCGGCCTAGGCCTGGTCTAGGTGTAGAC
Source organism: Anisogramma anomala (assembly GCA_038502455.1). NCBI lineage: Eukaryota > Fungi > Ascomycota > Sordariomycetes > Diaporthales > Gnomoniaceae > Anisogramma > Anisogramma anomala. The sequence goes on from JASMMZ010000001.1 coordinate 33,518,701, forward strand.
TGGACACGGTCTGTGCACGGAATGTGTGAGGGTATGTGACGGGCTGGGCACTGGCTATGCCCATAGGTTCTGCACGTTAGGCCACGGTAGCCTCTTCTAGTCTTCCTCCGTACCTCAATAGTAAATCCCATTTGGCACCTACTTGACTTACCATCATAGGTCGGACCATAACAGTTACAGTTTCCCTTAGAATCGTGAAGTTCATTTATGCTAAACTTCCTATGGCAGGTACAGCTATACGTATGAGTTTACCATAGATTCTATTACAGAACTTTACTCATCAGGTTGAACGATCGGTAATTACCCTTATTACCGTGATTAGGAAGTACTAGTAAATATTATCGATAATTGTAACAATCATCGTAACTTTTCTCTTAGACTTATCGATATGATAAATATTAATTATATGTTTTTTACGAATTTCATGAAAATTCGGAATGATGTAGCAATGTATAATAGGAAGCCTTATATTTTTTTTTTTGATACCAAGATGATACCCTTTCTTGAATGTTTGTAAGTTGATGGAGGTTTTTCTCTTTGGTTTTTACTAACTATTCCTTAAAATCCTTACATATTACGCTAGTGATCATTACTTGAATTTTCTAACTACAGTAAAAACGTTCCAAAAGATTTATGATATAATAAAAAGGTATTTTGAAAACAACATTTACCTTACGTAGTATTATACGAATTGGGCTATAATGAGGTGGACGATAATAATATTTCAGAAAAAAAAGGAGGAAACTTTGATAGATGTCCTTAATTAAGTGTTAGATAAGTTGATATTGTGTAAATAAGTAATTGTGAAGGCTTATACTAGCGAAGCTATATTGCGTAAGCAAATACAGGTAATAGTTACGGGTATTAACGAGTTTAAATACGTTTCATAACGTTCAGATACTACTTGTAGAAGGTTTTCTTAGCTAGTTACGGTCCTCGTTTGTGACTTTAATAGCGCGAACGCCGAATTCGTTTAATATGTACCCTAAGCTGACATCTTTCGTGATTAGGATGTAGAAAAACACGAGATAGCATACTATATTAGTTGCTAGTATGGGTAGCCTCAGCATTCAAAATTTGTCTTAAGGTTTTTAAATTGAAAGTTATAGCTATACTGGCGTTAACTAGGTTGAACCTAAGAAGTCCTGTTAATTGTAGGAATTATTATCGTAATAATAGTAAATGATTTTATATTTCTAATAATTTAGGTTATTGGACGACTTGTTATCTTTCGGTTACGCGTAATAAACAATAAGAAATGTATTACGCTTAATATTCCGTTTCTTCTAGCTAAATTTACTTGAATTGTACGGTACATGACGAGGGTAAATAGGTTGTTTTCAACGATAAAGATATACTAAAGAAAATTATATAGTATGAGGATACCGTATTTAAAGCAACCAAATAACTAGCCAACCACATTTTCCTATATCGCATAAGTATCTAAAACCTTTACCTTTTTTTGACTAATCTACTATCCTCTTATAAACCTTTAACCTTCGCGATTGTTACGTAGATTATATGTTTTCAAGTATTATAACATATATAAAGATAATAAGGTACTTAATAAAAAGCTATTTTTAATACATAGTATTACTAAGTGAAAGAATTATTACCGCGGAAAGTAATCGTTAAAATTCTAATAAAGCCAAAGTTATCTTTGGCCCAAGCGAATTATTATTGTTATTAAGAATGAAGATTATTTAAACTATTGTTAAGCCAATTACTTTTTACTTTTTCAAGTCACTTTATTTATTCCTCTTCTTTCTAGGACATATAGAAGATCCTAAGCTTCAACGTCGACGTTAATGCTAGCTAATTGGTCAAAAACGGCCAGAGGTTTTTTTTCGCCTCCAAATAGGAGTATCTTTATTTCTACCTTTAAATCCTGGAGACCATGATTCTGAACCTGACGAAATTAGAGATATATTAATTGTGCTGGCGTTTCAATCATGCAGTAGTCGACAAGCTATATAAAGTCTTTTAGTTCTTAAGTATAAAGATGTGAAATACTTTGTTTTAATGGTTTTTAAAATACTTTGCTGCCATTACTAAACGTATGTCGAAGCTTCGCAATCAATAAAGTTTTAATTGCGAGATTTTACCTAATATATTTTACTTGGATAGTAAGTCTGACTTTTATATAATTAATTCCGCAATTTCTTATTATAAAGCTAAACTTTACAAGTTCTTATCAAGAAACAATATGTGGGAAACATTAAGAATATTACAAATCAATATATATTTGGGCGTACCCAATGTCGTTGTTTACAATACCGGTTTAAATTTTACAGCGATGAACTTTGAGGCAGATGTTAAAATAATAGGGATTAAGTATAAATAAGTGTTTATTAAGGTTTGTTTGAGTATTCTAGAGATCTAAAGGGCATACTTACTACTTTGTAAGGCGTATGATATCCTTACGTTAGTAATTGGAAACTTTACTGATTAGGAAACAAGTTTTCAGATGGTAATGAAGGGCTTGAAGGATATTATAGTTCATGATGGCTTGGTGTTAATATAATTGTTTTTTGAAGATTATTGTTGTTTGACTAATAAATCCCCACTATTATCAAGCATTTCAAAACTAGTTTTAGTGTACGGAAAGGGTTTGAGAGGATTCCGGAAGGAATCGGCAAAGCGTTAAGTTAATAATTTCCTTTACTTTAGAAACAGCCTTACAACAATTGACATGTTTATTTTGCCGTTATAAAATGAAGTTTTTTGTTTGGTGAGAGCTAGCTTAATGGAATGGCCGGTTTAATATTCTAAGTATTGTTCAATTTTAAGTAGGTGTTAAAACTATTAACGGTTTTACGACATTCCGTATAATTAAAGTTAGACCTTGTATTAAGGCGACTAATAATAACGTTTGAAATCTTTAAAATAAGAGGATTAGTAAACGTAATCCCTGTTCTCCAGTGATCGATAAGTTTATGGAACGTCGACGGTTTAGGTTACGACTAAAAAGAAAGAACGTTAAATATAGGGAATATATACCGAGTCGGGTTTATAATATTATTTGGGTTGGTAAGAAATAAAAGGAAGATTAAGACTGAACTTTTAAATTCCGGGTATAAGGCGTTATCAAAACCTTCAACAAGACTTTCTCAGAAAGTGATGAAGTTGATATTGATGGACTTTTTACTCGAGGAGTCGAATAATTCCTTCCTAAAAGCGATTTTAACTTCCAAAACCAAAATTTCACGATTTTAAAGTCGACGACTATTGATGAAGTTGAAGGAAAAATCACCGGGCGGATATACAAAAAGTTATATCTAATCACTTGAGGATATGGTAATGAAAGTAAAAGCTAGATTTTAACATAAGCTTTAATAATTTCAAAGACGAAATAACTCTAGGTAATCACTTTGACAGAAATTTGGCTAGCCAAAACTGATAAAAAGCTCATTATAAATAGCTGTAATATAATGCCAGCGTATACGAAATAATTCTTTGATTTACAAAAGAACATCGTATCAAAATTATCACAAATATTTCGTGAAAAATACCCTCCAAGGATGGTTATGCGACATATTAATCAATTAAATAGATTGATCAAAGTAGGTTTTTATTGGATATTAACTTATTAATCCTATTTAAAGTCAAAGTTAGGTATAAAATCTTCAAACTATAACTCGTATTAGGTAGGTACGTAAAGTTAAGATAATGATTTCGAATTGGTATGTATATATATTAATGATACTCTTTTGCAGGAATTGATGGTTTTGTGGTATCGGAATAACAGGCGATTCAAAACTTTAAGTTTCGGACTTGTAAACCGTTTGAAACTCGGGCGGAGGTCAATCACCTTAACTTTAACGGATCGTTAATCCGTATGTAAGGTTTCGACAATAAGTACCTCAATTTCCGTTAAAAAATACAAAGCGCTAATTTGGCTACAATTGATAAGACGAACATAGTCAGGACTTAAAGATATTTGGATCAATACGTCCGTAACATTTATATTACCATTTCATACCAGCTGGATGCCTTTAACAATTGATCAATTGCGAAATAGATCTAAGACTTGCTAGATGAAGATTTTAATCGATTGAATTTTTTTTGGAGTGGCAGATAAGGAATTTAGACTGAGGCATTTATATGGTTTTAATTGATATGTCAAAAATGAAGTTAATGATTCTTATATACGGCTCCTTCATTAATAACACAAACCTGTCGTTACAAATAGAATTCCTAATAGTTATCAATAATGGGGATAGTTAATAAAAAACAGTTTAATATTATCAGAAACTTGATTTATAAGACTTCAGTTACATACAAGAGGATTACTCGAAGCTTGTTGGCTTTAGAGATCTACAATCTGATGGCTAGCTTTGATATAGGCATACCGATGTGTGAAACCCTTAATATTATTGCCAAGCAATAAAAAAAATTATAGTCTCATAGTAATCTATAACGATTAAATAAGTATATTCGAATTCCTTTCAAAATTCGGAACTACTAGCTAAAAACGCCTGATAACCTATGTAATAGAATTTCATTAAGACTATGATGTCAAAGATATTAGGGAATTCTAGTGAATTAAACGCAAAAATAATATCGATAATATTATAAAAAAATCTACGCTAAACAAGCTCTCTAAAATATTTATAAATATCAATAGATTAAATATACGAATTAAAGACCACGTTAATAGGCTACCTGGCAAAGTCAAGTTACATATTAACAAACACGGGTACCCTAGAAAATTGAAAAACTGTTAAAGAAATGAAGCCGGCGATAGCGAATAAATTGATTAGAACTGTTAAGTTGAAGTTTTACATCAGTTTGTAGTGGAAAAATTGCTTGTATGAATTAATGAAGTTGAAATTCGAAACCATAAGTCAAAGAGGTAATTGAGTCTAAGTTAGCTGTGGAATTAGTAAGGGTTTGGACAGTTGACGAGAGGGTAATTAATTGATAACCGGAAATGATAAGTCGACTATAATAACATACGCACATAAAACAAAAAGCCGTTAGTATTAAAATAATAATTGTAACGTAATAGGTCAACTTTACTTACAGTAAAGTTGACTATACTAACTAAAAGGTGAGTATATTATTTTTTGGGTGTGTTATATTTTCTATAGGTCAAGTATAGTATACGTTCACTTCACAATACGGTATGATCCCAAACAATTAGCCATAAAAATGAGTGTCAAGACTGGCTAGCGGTCTACCAAACCTTGAACAATACATCCACGACTTGAAAACGAAATACTACTATTACTTCAATCAATTCGAATCGATAACGTTGCAAAGTCCAAAGTTCTATTGACAATTCATTTTTTAAACGATAATTAAAGGTAGATTTTAGAAGTTCTTTAAATCTCGTTTTACAGAATGTTATAGAAAAAAGCTACTAGTTTTGAGAGAAATTTTAACTTAGTTATTAAATAAAATTGAAATTAGAGCGAATAATGTCTTGATTAATGTTTCAATGATTTTTCTGAAACACTCCAGGATCAACTTATAATTTCAAATTAACTGTCAACAATTTGACTTTGTTATAAAAGCCAATCAATATTTACTATTCCTCATTTAAAAAAAGGTTTATTAATATCTTCTGGTTCAATTGGTTTACTAAAATAGACGTCCGAATTGTTTTCTACAAACTTCGTATATAGGAAGGCAATGAGTAGAACATAGCGTTTCGTATCTGTATTAGCCTCTTCGAATAACTATTTACTCTTTTCGGTATTTCCAAAATACTAATTACTTCTTAACAATACATTAACTCATTATGCTCGTTTTTCGATATTATTCTGTTGTTTTACCTTAATGATAGATTTTTTTACACGAATAATACTCACGGAAACTATTCTTCCAAGGTTAAATAAATATTGAACGAAGAAACACGACTCAAATTAATTTTCATGTATGTTAATACGAACTTGAATGTGAATAAAACCAATAATTGTGCCTTAGTACCAGAACGTAGGTCGGGTTACGAATAGAATAATAGAAATAGCTCGTTATTAAAGAGGGGATAGTTCTTACCACAATATTGAAGGTATATAGAATTGAAATTTGGCTTATTTTCAGCTATAATTTATTCAAATTTATTCAACAATCATCGGTTTTCATGCGGTTGACTAGAAAATGGTTTTATTTGCGTTTAAGATCCGAAAAAAAGTTCCGCTCAAGTAACCTCAGCTTTCTTTTTTCATAAAACCTATTTTTGCTTCATGAAATCCTAAATAAAAAGCTATCTTTCATGTTGACTATTTAAAATGAGCATTGGATTATTATTGCTTTACCTCGACGAATGCAAACTAAATACGACTCATCATATATCATTCCCACCATTTATCTCTTGTCAAATCTAATTACAAAATTTATTACAAAACACGTTTGTAAATTATAAACTGTTTAAATATATGGAACATAAAGCTTCTTAATACAACTATTTAATTTACCATTTTTATGAATCATCAAGATTGTGATCGGTTTACAATAACAAAACGGGTTTTCAAAAGATATATACGATAGTTAAAACAGCTTTCCTAGTTTCGTTGTAAATCTGTATATAATGAATCAGTATATCAAAAGCAATCCGAAACATTATTACGAAATGAATGAAATATCACTAAAAACATGTTCAATATTTATTATTAAGGCAGGAATTATAGCTCATTCGCCTCGTGTAATCAGCTAATTCCTAACTTCCGAATATGTACGTATCTCATCTTGTTATTATAGGAGGATATACATCCAAACATCGCTAGTTTTTCTTAAACTAAATTCATTAAAATAACTGAGACGTTTTTATAATTCTAAATATAATATATAGTTGCTTAATTTGTATATTACGTATATTTAATCATAGTTTACCACTTAATAAAGTCATTGACTAAAACTTAATACTTATGGTATTCATTTCAGAATATACGGTAAACTACAATAACTTCTTACGTTTTTTAAATCGCATTTAGGTTCTTTTTTACGACCTATATACCTCAGAGTTATTCTAGGTTGCGTACAACTCGCGTATTATAGTTGCTCAAATCGTAACACGATATTTTCCGTTCTTTTAAAAATGTATTTTTAACCCCAATTATATTGTATTATCCAGAAATTTTACTATAATTACTATTGGAACAGTAGTAATTGTAGTACAGTCAGTCAACTGGACTGTGAAGTAAGTGGACTGTATTAAATAAAAGTTGAGTTTGTTGTTTTATAGGTTGTCCATGTTGATTATAAAGTCAAGTACAGTATTTTCACAATTCAGACTAGGGTATGAGCCAATGAATTTGCCATAAAAATTAGTATGAAGACTGGATAGCGGTCTGCCAAACTTAGAATAATACATCCACCTTCATAAGTCATAAAATTGTGGAGTACTTTGCTTTGAAGATTATTAAAAAGCTTTGTTACTATTTGGAAACCTATGTCTAAGTATCTAAAGATTTAACTTTATGTTGAAAGACGATAAAAACTTTAATTGTAAAAATGTTATTAATGTATTTTCCTTGGATAATATTACTCTTTTTTATATTATGGATTTGGTAACATTTTTTAATGGCGTTCAGTTTTTTAAGTCGTTTTCGGCAACGTACACCTGAGAAACGTTGACGATCCTATGGGTTAACATGTACCTGGGATTATTAAATATTGTTGTTGAAAATATCAATATAAATTTTGATACGGTTGAGTTTTAAGCTAATACTAACATAATGGGAATTTGATAAAACAAGTATTCATTAAGGATTATTTGGGTATTATTAATATTGAAAGAGAATATATATTACTTTCTAGGGCGTATGAAATCCTAACGTTGAAGTTTACAAGATTTATGGATAAGTAGGCACGTTGTAAGATGGCGGTAAAAGGCTTGAAAACCATATGGGCTTTAACGGCTTAGTATTAACGTTGGTTTTTGGAGTATATTTTCATCTGACGAGTGAATTACCGCTATTAGTAAGTACCCAAAAAATCTGTATTGTACGGTAAGGCTTTGAAAGAATTGTAGAAAGAATTTGGTAGTCGTTGAGTTAATAATGCCTTTAACATTAGAAACGGCTTTACAACGATTAATGTGCTAACTTTACCATTGTAAAACGAAGTCTTTATATAGAAAAAGTTAGGAAAATGGGATGTACTATTTGAATTCTTGAATATTGTTTAGTCTAAAATAGTTGTTAAAACTGTTAACGGCTTTACTAAATTTTGTATAACTTAGTTTTAACCTCATTTTCAAGATATTTACCATAAATATGATAATCAAGATTCTCAAGTTAAGCGAATCAGTTAATATAATCCTTCCTTTCCTATAATCAATCAGTTTATGCAATGATAATAATATGACCAATTACTAAAGATGAGGAATAATAAGGATAAAGAATAAGTACCATGCCGTAACTACAATAATGTTTGAATTAATAGGAAAAAAAAGTATAATGAATATTTTGCTGTTAAACTCCGCGTATAAAGAAATTATTAAGACTTTAGACAATATTTTTTAAGAGAGCTATAGGGATGAAATTAATAGACTCCTCATTCGAAAAGTTGTATAATTTGTATATAAACGCGACTTTAACCTTTCGAAACTGAATATTACTATCTTTACGTTAAATGTTATTTACAAATTCAAGGAAATATTATGTAGAGGTCGTACGGAAAATCACGCCTGATCGTCTAAACATATGGTAGTAAAATTAAATACTGGGATGAAATTAGTAAACGTTTAGTAGTTGTATTAGTAGTAACTTTACTGTTGAAGACCGATAGGAAACTTACGCCTAATACCTAGAAGATTCATTCACCATACACATGACAAACAATTGATTTATAAAATATTGTATTATTAAAATTACCGTAAAAATTCGGTGACAACTATCTACTGGAAACGGTTATACGATAATTTAAACTACTATACTATTTTTTGACAAGTGTATTTATTGGTTTTAATCTATTAACTATACTCTAATTCAAGATTAGCCATGAAATTGTTAACTTAAGATTTTGACTTACTGATAGAATAAAATGAAGATTTCTACTTAGTGGGTTTGTAAATTAATAGTACCATTTTTATTAAAAATGATTATTTTGTAGTATCGGAACAATTTACGATTAAAAGCTTCGATTTTTGGAATTATAAGATGGTCGAAATTTTTACTAAAAATAAACACTTCAGTTTTGATAAATCGTTAATTTGTAAGTTTGGTGTTAACGATATTAACATTTATCACAACTTTCGTCAAAATGGTCAAGGCGTTAACCTGGTTTCATTCGATAAATTAATGTGGTAAAATCTCAAAAGTATCAAGAGCAACGTGTACGTAGTTGTTATATTTCGACCCTGTTTCAGTCTAAAGCATCGTAGGTTTGTCAATTACAGCATAGGTTCAAACCTCAATCTATAAGGATTAGATTCAATTAAATCAGAGAGTGGATTAGCAGAAAAAAATCTTGGAGCGTAAAATCAACATGGTGACAATCTACCTATTAAACACAAAGTTGATAATCTTGATGAACGGAATTTTAGCCAATAACACTAACTTATTGTTATAGATCGGATTGTTTCATTACGATCGTTAACAAGAATCAACTATAAGAGGACCAATTCATAATTACCAGAAACCTGATTCATTGAACCTTTGATAAATGTAAAAGGATTACGCGAAACGAGTTTGCTTCGGAAGTTTATGATATGATAGCTGACTTTAAGGTAAACAAGATAAAATAGAAAACCCTTAATATAGTTACCAGGTAGTAAAAGATTTTACTATCCTGGTTGTAATTTGTATCAACTTGAAAAGCCTACTTAAATACCTTTCTAAACTGGGAATAACCAGTGAAAAACTCTTGATAAGCTACGCAATAGAATTCTAAAAATGCTTTCGAAAGGAAAAAAATCGAATAATTCAAGTATATTAATGGTAAAAATAATTCAACGAATGCTATAATAAAGTTGTTACTATATAAATCAATGAAACATTTTATGAATGGTAATAAACTAACTATACTGATTGAAAGCTAAATTAAAAAGCTATCGGGTATGGTCAAATTATATAAAGCCGAAAATATACAAGTATACTTTAACAAACTAGAAGATTACTAAGAAATGAAAGCCAGAGACTTGATTAACTGGTACGATTAAATTTTAAGTGCGCATAAGTCAGTAAGAAACGATGCATGTACGGTAGTTGCTAAAGTCGAAAATAGGTATCGTAGGGCGAAAAGAGGTAATTGGAATCATTTTAGATAAGGAACACACTGGAATTGAAGAGGATCTAACCAGTAGACGAAAAGTCACTTCAGAGGTTACCGAAAAAAATGTAGTCGAGTATACTAACATACGCGCACAAAACAAACAGCCGCAATTGTTAAAACAGTTGTAAATAAAATAATATTAGCCAACTGTACCGTCAAGTAAGTTTATTATACTAGCTGCAACTTAAATATATTATGCTATAGATCAACTATATTAACTTCAAAGTCAATTATATAATGTGCCTAATTCAGATTATTGAATGTGCCAAGAAATTGTCTATACAAATTAGTATAAAGAAAGGCTAGCGGTCTGCCTAACCCAAAACCATACATATACGACTTGACTACACAATACTACTGTTACTTCAACCACGATTCGAATCAACAACATTGCAACGTCGAAAGGCCTATCAGGCAAGGCTTATCAACAATTAAAATATTTACGAACGAACTGTTAAATGCTAGTGCCTGGGCTAGTGATCGCCGGAAATCTAGCTCTGGTGGTTACCATGCCCCTATATTGCTCCCGATCCGCTCCTAAGCAACCTCACGCGATGTGATTATCCATGTAACCTAGTTACTCCTTATCATGGAATCTATAGCAGCTTCTTATCAGGAGTCTTCTCTTTTTCTTTTGTATCGAAGATTATGAATAGTATTCGATTATCCTTGGCGATAGTTTTGGCTTGGTCCTTTTAAATTTAATAATATATACTTATTCCTGAGGGTATCACAGTAGCTTTCAAGAGGTTATAGTCTAAAGTTATGTTTTCCAATATTTCAAATCTGGACCTTTAAGCTTTGAAGTAGTTTCTCGATATATATGTAAGGGATCAGCTTTAAAGCACTTTAATAACATAATACGATTGATTAAGTATTTAATACGGGCGGTTTACCGAAACCTTTCGAATAGAATTCTTTAAATGGAATCAAGCTGTTCACAAATATTCTTCGCGTATGGAGTAATATAATACAGATACATTGGTTACACATAAACATAATCCGGCGACTCAAAACTGTTACCGGTACGTTTACGCCTTCGAAGTAACTCCTTATGTAAAAGATAACCGCTCCTACGTTATTAACGAACGATAATAATTCAGTCCTGAAGTAGTTTCCCATTTGAAGCCGTATTAAATTAACTTACGACGACGATGATGCCTTGGATTCCTCCGATTTTGATTACAATGTTAACGGTAAATTCGATAACTATAACATTATACAAGCTAAATGTAAACCCCTAGACCAACTAATAGAATTTTCTGGCATTGAACTACGTTTTTCGATACAAAAATTTACGATATATGACTTGGATTACAAGTTTAATATAAAGGTTTTACAAGTGGTTTCACGTTTTTTTTTTAATGTTTGGAAGGATTTATTAGCTGTTGTTAGCATTATATCCTGAGAGATTGCCGCGGGGTTTGCCGTCTTCAAAAAGAATATTAACGACAACATAACTAAATCATTATTATGCTTCGATATACCCGATAAATAAAACGAATAGGTCTCCTACGTTGAACTTATGAATAAACAACTTTCTAACCTCTGTATTTGATATAATAATATTATTTATATTAATAACACCGGTAAAAGCGATAATATTCGCGGCGGGATTATAAATATTTAGATATTTTCGTGCGATAACCAAAAGGATGTCATGATTACCAATGTGAACTCTTTTTAAGCTCATAGTCCACAGCGTGTTACCTAAGTTAATTTAACCGAAGTTTTATTTTTTAAAGATTTCAACTTATATTTAAATACGACCCCAATTATAATCGGATTTCAATCTGTCCTCTAAATCCTATTAAACGTCTGCGCTAGTTCAGCATTAAGGATAATACGGATATTGAATTTAACATTACCAACCAACATACTAACATTCAAAAAAAAGTGGAACTTTGATATATAATCATATACAAAAGTTAAAAAAAACATTAATTCAACTCGATAACATACCTACAGCTTTTAAACAGCTTTCTTTTTATAGTATATTTAGTTGGAAATTCAAATAAAATTATTAACTTTCAAATAATTATAGGTTATGAACTTTACACCGTTATCAGTAAAGCTTAACCACCGATTACAGTTGTTACATATTTTCATTTTATTTCGACGACTTAAGGAAGCTACCTGCTATATCATCGATACTAGCCCACAACCTATATCCTTTATATCATGTTTTATCATTAAGTTTGACAAATATAAATACAATATTAAAATTAGAATTATCACTTACTTATAATATAACGTTAGGTTAAGTAACCTTTAGATAACGTAAGAATCGGTTTTTTACTTTATTCCAATTCCTATATCACTTTTAAAACAAATAGATAACCACTGAGTGTAGTAATAGATACTTATACCGATGAAAAATTTACCTAAAGATATGAAAGCTATCATTTTTCATGTTATATTCCGTTAAAATTTCAGGAATTAAACCGTTAAAATGCGACTTATGTCTTTCTCTTTTAAAAACATTTATAAAACGTCAACCCCAAAACAACACATTGCCGTCAACAACCAATTCACAGATATCTCCGATTAATTCATAACTGTATTTAACAAAACACTCGATGAAAAATTACCTTCGTATCATTTAAAAACCTATCATAAAATTGTTCTTCACAACGATACTTTTGGTCAACTTTGAAAATTATCTTAAGGTCAATTATATGGTATATCATGGGAAAAGATCTTGGTGTTATGAAAAATACTAACCAAGTTGTTAAATTATAGTTATATTAGTGTATGTAGCTTCTAAGTGGTGCTACTCTACCTTTCATTATACAAACCTAAAATAATGCAACGTTATCATGAAACTCAACCATTACTCAATTCGTGGTGTTAAAGAAACGCTTATTTATATTGTACAGATTAAGTAATTTACCAAGATTAAATTTAAAGCCAGTATTGAAAAACGTCGTATTAGAAACAGCTAGAAATAAAGATCCGTGTTACGTTTGTATTTTGAACTTTTCGAATCATTAATTTCCTCTTTCAACTTATTCGATGTATAAGCCAACTTATAAAAATATATAAATAACTCGTTAAGTTTATGTCTCGATATTATTTATTTCGTTTACCTTGAAACCATTTTATTATCATCAAATAATACTTTAGAGAACTATAAGTAAATTTTTAATAAGTATTCAACAACTTAAGAGCTAATGAACCAAGTTACGATATTTTTAAGTACGAATTAAAATTTTAAAAATTTAAGTATTCGGTATTCATTATTGAGTCGAATGTCGTAATATGTATTCAGCTGCAAAGGTTACACGTAATCCAGTATTGAACGGCTTTTATATTTGTATTATAGATATGAGGGTTTTTGAAATTCATTATATTTTATCGCCAATTTGTTCCAAATTAATTCAAAATAGCTGGCTTTTTCATGTGGTTTACCAACAAAGAAGTAACTATTCATTAGGGGTCCAAGGAAATCTCTACGTTAAAATAACGTAAAGTTTTGTTTTTTTAAAACACGTTTTCGCTTAGTAGCACTTCGAACGAAAACCCTTTTTAAAAGCCAACTATTTTAAATGAGTTTTCAAAGTTCATTAAATTTAATGTAACGATTATAACACTATGTACCTCATAATATATAACCTTAGTCTTCTATTATCCATAGAATATAACTATTAAATTTACGATGAAAAAAACTCTTACGGAGTATAAATCAATTAGAAATATAACACGTAAAGCTTAAGAGTATAACCCGCTCATTTTTTTGTTACGCATTATGAAACCCAATAATCTTTCATAACCACTTAACTACTTGTTTAGTAGTAAATACATCAATTAAAACACATTGTCTTATTTCTTTTGAGACAAGTTTATAATGAAAAAAAAAATCTATATAAGACTCGATTTACTAGGATAACTGAATCAAGATATCCTTATAAGCTCTTGTAACCCTTTCTTCCTAGACCAAAAACTACGGCTCCTTCACCCCGAATAGATTCTTCCTCTGCCTCTGCTGAAAGCGCACGTTTCTCGATTAACTATTATCAATGAATTGATCTTAAAAAATAAAAACCCATCTATTGACGCCAACTTTTAAATTAACTAAAGGGCTGATATCACCAGGAACGTTACTTACCTCCACTTAGTCCATTAGATACCTATGAGTAAACATGAGTTTCGTATTAATATTATTGTTAACGAATACCAAGGACTGCAGTTTTTTTTAAATGTACGGTACGAAATAATAGTTCTTCACGGTTTAATAACTGCGCTTGGATCCCCAGTTACAAACAGCTTAATACTGCATTAATTTAAACTACATAGAATTCGCTTTTTACCAACCATTTAGGCAGAAACTTGATTATCAATATATTATTTAGGTCGTATTTATGACCTATGTTACATAATATAATTCGATATTTTTATCATAAGTGTAATATATATGAAATAACGAGTTTTTAGTCATATTATAGAAAAAGACCTTTGAAACCTATGCTGGTTTTTAAATAGCTTTAAAACTAATTGTCAGTTGACTTTATAATCAACTTCACTTAAAAGCGAGCTAATAACATATGTTACTTCAGAATTATTATATATTGTTGAAATCAATCTATCAATCGAAAGGTAATAAAAGCTATTAACGCTGAAACTTACGCAGAATAGTTTCCAAACTATTATTGAGGATTTTATCTGATTCCTTACACTGTAGTTAATAACAAAGGTTCAAATTCGATGAGTTAGTTTTAAAAACTCTTCTACAACTTAAACGGAGTGTAACAACGTTTAAACATCGTATTCTACCCTAAAATGAACGTCTCAACTAAACGTACCAATTAAAAAGTTTCAACGTATCAATATTCCTTTCGTATTTACATTTAATTTGACTAAAATCGACAAAATCTAAATATTCATCAGTGTTGAATAACAAAAGTACCACTATTATTGTTATTAATCCATTTTCATAAAGTATAATTATTACTTCAACCTTATATAATCTATTTAAAATTCAATTTTTCCGGCTTCCAAACCTTATATAAAAGCTAAAAACTTCGTTTAACGTATTTTCGATGTTATAAGATTTGTACAAACCTTAATAATGATAACCTAATAACTTATAAAAAGATTCATTAAGAAATAAAGTTTTTCATCAACTTAATCTTGAATTGAACATGATATCTACCTGCTTTTTAAAAACAATAAACCAAATCAATTGTCCAAAAAAAATTAACTTTGAGATAAATACTATATAATGTGTATTATCAATTTCTACATCGTTAATTCTAAGCTTCTAGGTAAAAAAAACCCCTTTTCCCACGTTTATTAACTTTTCTAAACTGATACCAACCTATTTTTAAGCTAATGAATCCGTGATTACTTACCACCTATTGTTAACTTTATTAACAACAATAACAAAACCAAACCCTAATATTATATCGAAAATATTTTATAAACCCAAACTCAACCTTCAATAAACCACTATCTTATGGAAAACTCCCTATAGAAACAATTATTAATTAAATAGGTTAGTGACATTTACTCAGGGTACAAGCTGTTTTCGACTTTTTCAAATATTGCGGCCATAAAAACGTTTTAATTACTTTATGACTCGGCCAAAACTAACGAGAAACTATTTCGCTCGGCTCGTAAACAAGCTCAATTCGACTTATCTCCAATGACAAAGTCGTTTTTAAAACAGATACTTTACCAATACGTACCATAACATACCAACTTACATACTTTTTACTACAAAATTTACTTTAACATATCCTCGTACTCGCTAGTACCGTTATTTGAATTTAAATCCAGGCTCTTCACAGCCAGTATATTTTCCTATATACTTACCAACTTACTTCATTTTTCGGCGATACTCTTAACAATTTTGCAAAATTTCTTAATCGCATATTACTGAGCTCATTACCTGCTTGTAAGTAGGTATTATACCTTACATCTAGGGAATAAAGGGAAGGGGGAGGTATATTTCAGAACGCTCCACGGCAGGAAGATACCTCTTACACATTTCCGTAATATTCAACGCTGCTCGTAAGCAGGTCGCTCACGGCTACCATTAAGCCGACATATTTTAATACTTCCATAAAGTGCTAGGACGTTCTACAGCCTATAGGCACCTTCCAAAACTACAAAAAAAAAAAAAAACTCCTCCGTAGGTTGAGGGTAATATCAAAAGCTAGTACCTGGGTTAGTGGTCGGTAATGTTACGGACTCAGGCTGTTGGCCATTGAGCCTATAGGTTACGTAACTTTGCTCGTAATGAGATGGGCAACGTCCGGCTTAGGCCTAGCCCGGGCGCAGATAGGGCACGGTTCGGGTATAGGCTGGACACGGTCCGTGTACAGCACTTATAAGGGCACGTGATGGGTTAGGGATTGGCCTTACCTAAAGGCCTTAAACGTTAGGCCACGGTATCTTTTTCTAATTTTTCTTTGTAACTCAATAGTAAATACCATTTGGTACATACTTGGTTTACTATCATAGGTTGGATTATAACATATTATTAAGGTTTTCATTTATCTTTTCGAAGAAATATTAATTATAATAAACGAATCGATAGCAAACGTTAATAATTTTACGTTATACTTTAATGTAATCAGGGACTATAGGCTGTCGGCAAATACTTAATTCTTTACCTTTATGGATATACCTCCGACCCCTTTAGGAACGACTTAAGCCGATATCTTTTGTTTATAAGATATTGTAGGTAATATAGCATCGGCTATTAAATAATTGTAATAACCAGATGAATCGATTTTAACTATCGACTTTATTTCCAACTTCGTTTAGGTCGTCGCGAAGATTTAATAACTCGAAACCGAATTAGCCGCAACTCGTGTTAAGCTTTGACTGGTTTAGAGCGGATGGAAACGATATAACCAACCGTAATTTAACGGATTTTCCTTTACGTAGGCGACGACATGCTAAAAGATCGAATTTATATTAAAAACAAATGAGATATAAATCGAAAAAGATTGGTACACATTTTTTTTTACGTATAGTGATATTATACGGCGACGGTAAAATAGGCGATTACAGCTTATTACGAAGCCAGAAAATACGAAGGTAAGTAAAATATAGGGAAGTTTTTCGATTATATCGAAGCGGTTTTCGGCAACCTTTACCACACAGATAAAACATTAATCGAATTTAAGGTCTTAGTTATAAGTAATAAAAACCTGTAAATATTATTTATAATTAACTTCGAAATACTTTTCATTTAAATAGGAAGTTTAAATTGGCTTTCGGCCATAAAATGTAATTACTTACGCTTTTGCGTATCGTTATGAATCTAGAGAAGTTTATTATAATAGATGATAATCGAGTGTATTATATAGTAACTCTGGAAAAGTACTGCGAACTCGCTGACCAATTAAAGTTTTTAAACTTAAAGCAATGTTTTGGTCGTTAATTAACGGAACCCGTTTAAGGTTAACGGCCGGATAGTAATACGGTTATAACGAGAGTTTACTTCTTTTAAACTTCTTCGTTAAAGATCTGTGGTAATCGCGGCTAATTCTTTCGATACCACGATTAATTATCTTAATAAAACCATTCGATACGTATTTAAAACCAGGGACATAAAACGACGTAGACGATAATAAAAAAAACTTTAAGTTAAGTTTATTTTTAAGCGTTACGTACGTTATGGTTTACTAGATTATTTTTAACGTAGATATAACCTTCTCCCGATATTACCTATTATACTAATTTATATAACCCAAGTAAAAAATGTAAAAGAAGGTTTCCTATTAACGGTGACGGGGAAATCTTAACTTTTAAATATAGTTTCGTTTAAAGGTTACATCACCTTAGCGGTGTAGTAGTAAAATTAAGTGAAAAGGAGTTTAATTTAATTCATATACGTATAGACCAAAACCTATTCCTTATTTTTATATCTTTTAGTTATATATATTTTTTAAATAATTTAATCGATTTTGACTATAATTGTCACTATATGATGAGCGAGGTTTTGATTTAACGGTTAAAATTATAATAAATTCGGCTATTATATTCGCCAAATTTCAATACGATATTAGGGTTAATTAATAATAGGCGTGTTACCCAAATAATCAAGTTTCGTATAAATAAAAATAAATAGTAGAATCCGATTCTAATATATATTATTCCCGGAAAAATGCGGGATATCATTGTCAAAATACTTTTGATTCGATACTGATAGGTAATATTAAATGCGCGTGGTAGCCATTTGGTAATTTAGGGTCAAAGGGGTTTAATTATCGACGTAATATTAATACGCTTTAGAACGAAAAATATATAAGGCGTCGTAGGCTCGGTTTTCCTTAGGTTAACATAATGTTTGTATTAAAAGGTATAACGTATAAGGGACTTATTTTAAATAACGTATATTATAAGCTTTGGCGAAATAACGCGGATTTTATAAGTAATGGCGACTATTAAGTTTGAGGGAAAAAAGGATTAATCGCGTTCTTTATCGAAATTCATTATATTTCGCAATTTATTCGATAAAAATAAAGTTATAACCTTACTTTTGTATGGTGGAAAACTTAATTACTATATTTATATTAAATTAAACGAAGATAATTCTTTATTAAAACGATTTTAAGGGCTATTATATTCTATGTTACGAAATTAATTTCTCAAGCTTCGACGACAGGTTACAGAGTTAGTAGATAAGGGTTAGATACGGGCGAGGTTTTTATCAACGGCGACGCCAGTGTTATTAAATCGTAAACCGGATGGGGGATAAAGGTTTTATATCGAATATCGGGTATTGAATAATATTATAATGTAAGACTGTTTTCCTTCACCTTTAATTAAGAAAACCTTATGTAAGTTATCAAAGTCGATATAATTTATGAAATTGGATATTCGAACTGTATTTTACCGTATTCGTATGGTACGCGGGTAAAAAGAATTAGCGGCGTTTCATATACGATTCGGGTTATTTAATTAACTGGTTACTTCCTTTAAATTAACAAAAACGCCGGTAACGTTTGAACGATATATTAATTATGTAATAGTAGATATCCTGTATGATTTCGTTATAATTTATTTAAACAACCTTTCAATTTTTCTCAGATATTAAAAGCAATTATATAATAAATATTCGCGTAGCTTGAAAACTTCATTACAATATAAAACTAAATTTATATTTAAAAAAGTACGCCTTCTTGGTTAAAAAGGTAAAATACCTTAACTTTATTATAACAGTTAAAATAGGTATTCGGACTAATCTTAAAAAAGTTCGGGTAATTCGCGAATAGGAGTTATTACATACGGTCTGGGAGGCTCGAAGTTTTTTGGGTTTTGTTAATTTTTATCGTAATCTTATTAGTAATTTCTCAAAGTTGGCGGATTATTTCGTCACTTTGACGAAATAAGGTATTTGTTACGCTTGGATAAAGCGGGAGGAATATATATTTTAAATCTTAAAAAATGCCTTTATTACGGCCGCGATTTTAGTATATTAGGATTTAAATCGGCTAATTATAGTAGAAATTAATTATTCGAAAATGGCGTTAAAGGGGTGTTTATCATAAAGAGATAAGAATGGTATTCTAAAGCTAATAATTTACTATTCTGTACGATGAACCGATTTTAAACATAATTATATTATTTATGATAATGAACCCCTTATAATAATATTTTGCTTCAAAGTATGGTCTCTTATCTCTTAAATTACATAGCATTCTTATACCGTTTACGATTTTAACAAACTATAAGGGATTAAAGTATTTTTCCCCACTACGATTAATTTCGAAATACTAAGCTAAATAGGCCGAGATTCTTCCTCTTTTTCAATATCACTTACGGTACAAGCTCTTAGCTTAGGGAGCCCATCCGGATACGTTGATTCGTAGGTTATAAGATAAACCCGAGGTTAAAAAAGCGTTGTATACGGGTTTTTCAGAATATTTCTATTATTATATTAACCGTAATATTAATAAAATTTAATATTGAAAGAATATAAATTACGGCAAGTTAAGTAAAGGAATTTAACGGAAAGAAGGCTTGCCTATTAGATTACTACGATATATATCTTAAAGGGGGGTCAGAGGCTTTCGAAAAGCCGTTGAAGGTGGTATAGCCTTGGACCCGACCCGTATTCGGGTCGTTATTAGAGATAACGTTAGGGAATTTTAATACGGTGGCGCCGTCGGTACCATTACGAGCACGGCCTGCATAAGGCCCGCCGGTAACGTTAATACCGAGTAATTCCCTTTTTTTCGACCCGAGTATGTTAACGAAATTGTAAAATTAAAGAGTAACGAACGATCCGTTATATAAAATTCGCTTTTTAGCGGTTTTCAAGGGCGTTGAGCGTTTTTTTTTTCCTAAGGTAGGATAGTTAATATAAATTGTAAATCTCTGGATTTACCCGCGAAGAGTATTAAATTACCGTAATTATTTATAATTATTATGTTGGAAACCATTAATAACAAAAATAGTATAAAAAACGTACGACTCGCTTATTATAAGTTATTCGAATAAAAACAGTTTTTTAAAGCTTTTTTAATGAAATTACTACTTAAAAGGGATAATCGTAGAAATTAAATGTTAATATCGAATATACACGTAATGTAATGAGACGAAACCCCGTCATATTTTACGACAAGGCCTACTTTAACTTCTCCTTATTCTTGACCGATAGTAGGCATTATTTCGGTCGACTTTATAATCAACCTACCAATTATGAATAACGGCCTTCGATATTTATTGATTATTAGAGATCGCCTCATCAATTTTTTTCAATTGGAGATAATATAATTTATGATGATAAATGAGTTTACGAAGCGTTTTCTGGATATACAATACAGATTTTATAGGTTTTTAATTTTATTTATTGATAATCGCAGTTTGGATTAGGTAGGCGTATTTTAAACTATATTTTATTTCCTGGTAAAGGTCGAATAACTTTTATTTACAACGTATTATTTATAAATCGATAACGGTATGAAACGGGTGAATTGGAAGATTTAAAAATATTTACGTATTATAGTTGCCTTTTTGTAATACGATTAGACTTTGTATTTACTCGTTTGTTAATTTGCGTTAAATAACCAAAGGTTAACGATTACCGGATTTAACGTAAACCGTTTAGTAAATAGTTACAAAATATCACATATTTTAAAGGTAAATGGGGATATGAGGTCGTTAACCAGTTTAATGGGGCGAATTATTACGTTTTGAGCTTATTTATGTAAAGGAAAAGAATTATCTTAGGCGGTAATTACTTATATTTAATAATAAATAAAACCGGCGGTAAATCGTAAACGACGTCCGATAAAACTATATAAAGTGGTGAATTAAATTTAATTGAACTTTTGTAATATTTAAATTAACCACACGAGTAAAAAGCTTGATTAACTTTATAATTAATATCGGGTAATCGGTATTCCGAACCCGTTAAATGTCATATTAAATATCTTGAATAAATATACGATATTTTATGTAAATATAGTTAAACGTATGGTTTTGGACTTTTTACCTTTATAGGTTTTATCCGATATTTGTTTAGGACCAGTTTGAGTAAATAACGATATAAGGGACGGTAAATACAACAAGTTTAAAATAAAAGATATTTTCGCGGTAAAAACGGGAAAAGGCGAGATTTATTATATATTATTCAAGTATAAGGGTCATAATAAGCCTAAATAGGAATTATTGGAGATTTATTATTGCATTATAACCCTAAATAAATTCGAAACGAAATAGGAAAATATTCGGGTTTACGATTACCTGGTATTTTGACGACTTTGTTAAGCTTATACTAAGCGATGGTCGCGAGGTAAATCGTTTACATCTCTGAAATAACACTTTATTTATAAATAAAAAACAGTATTTACTAGTGAACGAGGTTATAATATCGTAAAAAGGGTTAAATGAATATTACCCGATTATTTCGAATATATATTTAATCGCGAGGCGATTTTTACTATATTTTAATCAATGTTCACTTACTTATTATTATTATTATTATTTGAATTTAGAAAGTACCGACGTTACTAATGTTAAGGGCTTTATTATGACCAATTTCAAATGTTGAACAATAATAGGGGAAGGGAATGGTAAAAGGTATGGCGAAAACCGGTAAACATCGAAAGAGGGGGCTGGTAAAAAGCGGGGCGTAAGCGAAACAACGTTAAAAAGGGCGAATAAGGCGAAAAGGGGCGGGCGTTAGGAAAGGCTGATATTTAGTAATATAAAAAAGAACAGATATTAAAGGAGCCCGATGATAAAGGATAACGTTAAAAGGAACGAGTGTTAAAAAACGCCGATGATAATGGTTAACTAGGAGTAAGACTAGAGGCGTGGCGAAAGAAATAACCTTTTAGGAGGCTTATTAAAAACTATAATACATTAGTTTAGGCTTGAATAATGCGATCGGCTCTGGTACGATCTTACATCCATTCGTAGTCAGCCCAATTAGTTCGTTTTTACGAAAGATTAGCAAATGAGATACAAATGAAATCGGGAATCATATAATTAAGCTTTAAATATCGTTCGTAACTTTTTGTAAGTTGTAACTTATATTAGTTATAAAAAATATACCTTGAGTAACTATATTATTTTAACCCCTTAGGCTAGAATTAAGGAAAAGTATTTAGCGGTAACTAAAGAAGGCTAAAGCGAAAACATTACATGTTAAAACTCGGTTAGTTGAAGGCGTTTTGTCTTTATAAACAGGCGATATAGTAAAAAGCGACGAAAGAGTTCGGGGTAAATCTGGATCCGAAAGGAAAGGATGGCGTAGGCGTATAATTAAAGAAGTAACGGCTTATGAGGCCGGTATAATAGAAATTCCCTACATCCAAACGATATTACGAAACCGGGCAAATTAATTAACCAACTTAAAAAAGGTGGGGGTAAAAACGAGTTGATAATTTGGGGTATTTTTTTAACTTTTATGTACGGGGGATTAAATTTAACCCTTATCCTCTACCATAATAACCAACTAACATAAAAGGGTACGTAAACCGGATAGGACCATAAGTAAATTTATCTCCTAAATATATTACGAAATTTTTTTTATTGGCGGTCATCCTTTCGTAATACTTTTTTGTAAATTTACTTCATTATAAACCTTTCGACATATATGATACCTATATACACGATAAACTCGAACGTAAAATATGAAAACGCTAAAGTTCAAAAGCCGATGAATATATGATATATAGAAGTATTTCACCTATAATAAAGAAAACTGATTTTTATCCTCATTATTTTCGAAAATAGAAAAATGTCTTATAATACGAAGGGATTATAACAAGTAGTTGATAATAAGGCATTAAGATGTAATAAGGTAATATACCTTATGAAGAGGCTCATCGCCCCTTTCGGGGGCGTCGGCGACAACATAACTTAGGCTAAAACCATTATATACATCGGTTAAAATAATAAATTAGGAAAAAAAGGCTGAAATATATTAATGCAAATGGTAGGCTAATATATATAAAGGAGAGTTAAAAGGGTTACGACGATAGTGGTAAACGAAAAAAGAGGGGTAATAATATAAAGAGAAAAAAGAAAAAGTTTTAAAAACTAAGTGAGGGCGTTCGTATTTGTAAAAATTAGCGGATTGAATTCGGCAAGGGTTACATATTATACTGGAAACGTTACTCGACATTAAAAGTAAAAACGTAACTTTGAACGGTACGTTAACGAACGCGTTATACGGCATAGACGGCAAAAAAGATACCTTATACGACGCATTAACGAGTATATTATACGACGCCGGCGGCAGAAAGGATATCTTATACAGCGCGTTATCGGATACGTTATACAGCGCCGGCATTAAAAAGTATGCCTTATATAACAAGTTAACGGGTATGTTATACAGTATTGGCGGCAAAAAAAAAATACCTTATACTACGTGTTAACGATTACATTATATGGCGTCGATGATATAAATTAAGCCGGTCGAAACGTTATATAATTTGTTCAACGTAATATTACCGGCTTAGATTCGATCCTCATATTAGGAGAGTATGGCCCGCATCTGGTATTTATCCAAAAGGGTATTATAACCCTTATAATATCTAGGGGAAAAGAGGTATATTATAAACTTAAGCTGTTAGCTATTAAGTCTATAAGTTACGTAACTCTATACGTAATGGAATTGGTAACTCCTGGCTCAATCCCAGCTCGGGCGCGGATAAAGAAAAGTCTAGATATAGGCTGGATACGGTCCGGATATGGACAGAGCACGATCCGTACACAGCATGTATAAGGGCACGTAATGGGCTAGGTATTATCCTTACCCAAGGGACCTGCACGTTGGGCCATGGTAGCTTCTTCTAGTCTGCCTCCGCACCTCAATAGTAAATCCCATTTGTCACCTACTTGGCTTACAATCGTAGGTCGAACTATAACAGCTAAATATCTAGCTATGGTGGTTACCATACTTCTATGTTGCTCCTGAACCTCTTATAATCATGCTCACGCCATGTAATCAACCACATAACCGAGCCACTCCTTATCACTAGCTCCATATCAGCTTTTTAGTTGTGGTCTCTTCTTATTTTTTCACTTTATAGAGGATTATAAATAGTATCTGATCGCCTTAAGTAACAGCTCTTCTTCAGTCCTTTCAAATGAACAACTCATTAGCGAAATTATCGGAAGTAACGTTTTGAAGGCCTGCTAATCACCGATCGATTTTAAAACAAATCATCCATCGACTTTATCATTAACTTTTTTTAAAAACGGCTAAGTGACCTACGTTATTTAATGATTATTACGAATCATTGAAAGAAAGTTTTTACCTTCAAAGTTATGAAAACAATAAACGACAAAGCTTATACAAAGAATTTTATAAATGTTTATTAGAGATTTTATAGGTTTCCTTGCATAATTATTAGTAAATGTGGTTCGAATTGCATGTTATCTTTTGAAGTCAATTTTGCGAAGTATAGGAAGTGTAACGGCATCCAAGCACTTCTTTTAACCCCGAAACGAATAACGTTACCAAACGAGCTAATTACAAATTATTTACCTACCTACATTTCTTCGTTTGTTTTAATTATTTTAATGAAGTCTTCTTATTTCCGGTTACCAACTAATTTAAAACAATGAAAATATCACGATTATCGATATCAACTCATTTTAATAACGCATGGTTATTTTATTGACCCTATTTAACAAGTTAAACGTTTGATTATTTAAACTACAAAGTTAAGTATAAATTGCGAACATTTTATTTTACGCATTTTTATCGTAACAGAATTCGTATAGGCTACTAAAATGAATACATAATAAAATATGGAGAAAATCATTAATCGAAACCTTTTTTTGTTTTGACAACTTTCAATTCAGGATGGAATTTAGCTTTGACTTAAAAACTATAAAACGAATCAATTATTAAAATGAATTGTTTTAACTTGATGAAAAATGTCGGATAACGTATGTTATCAACTTATATATCATCAAACTTTATATTTGAAGCAAGAATATCCATTGTTTCCTATCGATTCACTCATTCAAATAACTACCGGCCCGTTTTTTCCCTAAAAATATCGTGATTACTAACCGTCAGCTTTCAACGACATTATTGAAAACAATAACATTAAATTTGAATTTTATATCGCAACTATCTTGACAACCTAAACTCAATCCTTAGTTAATCGTTATTGCATTGAAAACCCTTCCAAATGATAGATGTAAGTTAGGTGGGTAGGTTATATTGAATGACTTATTCGGCTCAAGCGAAAACGAAAGAAAGCCAATTAAATATTTCCGTTTGTTGGTAGGAATTTATCGTTGTAACGTAGTCGATTCGAATCTCTGGTTGCAGTAATTGGTGTATTGCGTTGAAAGTGGTGATTTATTACTTCCAAGTTTAGCAGACCGCTAACCGGTCTACATACTGATTTGTATGACTAATTTCTCGGCCCGTGTCTTAATCTAAAGTGGGTATTTACTACGATTAACTTGTAGTTAATGAATTTAATTCCACAAACTACAGTTAATTTAAAGATAGTATAATTAACGAATTATTAATATAGTTGACTTAATTTTATTGTAATGCTCTATTATTTTAACACTCGCAGTTTTTATTTCATGCGCTTACGCCAATATAGCCGATCATTCATTTGCTGTAATTTTTGAAGTCATTTCTTTATCTGTGTATTAGACTCATGTTAATTCCAATTAAATTTTACTTCAACTTGCTTTAATTACAGTCTTTTTTCTACATTCATGAGTTCTGCGTTCTTTAACTCCTATACGTAAGTTTTTCGCCATACACTTACGTGTATTACATACGCCATCAATTACTTATCTTTTACTAGCATATACAAGCATATTTTCCTTTCATATTATTACTTTTACTATTACTTTGGTAGTTTTCTAGTTTTTCAAGCTATTTTAGTTTCCCTATATTGTATGCTAGGAGTTCTATGTAATACTTAATCCATATAGTTAGTCTATTTCTGTCTACAAACCTTTCCTAGGCGCTATTAGGCGTAGCTTTAGTTATAGCATTAGCGAAGTGATTTTGTCCGTTAATCTACCAGAATTTATCAATTTTCTGGGTTTCGTATACCTTCCTCATAGTTATTACGTCTATTTATCAACTTATTTTTATTAGTCGTACCTAACTTTGATAGGTACTCCTAAAGGTTTCTGAAATTCGGATATATAACTACAAGTATTGGAAGTAATCTCATTTTGGGGTGATAATTTTCAACATGTCATTAATTGTCATACCGATGGTAAACTATGTCATTATATCATAGACCTCCGATAGCAATTCGTTTTATATTACACGACTATACTGAACGGAGATTTCATGTACGATATTTCCAGTGATTGTAAATAGCCTATTAAATCTATATTTATTGAAAAGAATCATTCGGAACTCGATTTGTAATATAAGGTTAATATTGTTTGTAAAATTTTCATTCGTAAATATTATTAACTTCTTATTCGTCAATTTCACTGGTATTATATTCATTCCTATATCTAGATTGTATATTTTTGACCAAATTTGCTTATTAAACTCATTAAAGTCTTTATTTTATGAATTTTAAACTTGCATTAAATTGATGGATTATAGGATGTTTTCGATTACCATAAAGTGGTGATTTAGACCATTCGGTCCTTTTGATCCAAGTATTGTTATAGTTTTGTCTCATCGATTTTGCTAATTCTTGCTATATTTTTGGCTCATTCTTTTTTGGGGTCGGTTGAAGTGCATGTCACGGATATTGTTAATGCTATAAATGCGAATTAACGATCTATTCAAGTCAAGCAATATATTTTTAGCCAACTTTTTCATTGATTTATACTTTTAGAGGCCTGAGTTTTCGATGGAATGTTTTGTTATTATAAACCTAACATTTCTAAAGAAGAAGATATCGTTAGTTTTCATACTAAAGATACCAAAGTGTTTTCCTTGTATAATTGATAAATATTAGTTGAACGTTGATATTTCAATGTTTCATTCATTCTTGAAATGCATTTGATACGTTGAGAATTCATGAATACATATTTCAGTTTATTTGTACAAAGGTTTAACGTATCGTACTACTGTATCAGTAGGAAACTTGTTTTTTCAAATTTTTTGGAAGTTTTAATAATATAATCTATTAAAGATTCATGGCGGACTATGTGTACGCTTGCGTAATGTTATGGATATTAAGGATGAACTCACTGCTTATAATAGTAGTCAAACTGGCAGTATTACTGTGAATATTACTATATACCCTCATAGATAGTATACATAGGCCAAGTAGCAGTGCACTGTATTGCAGGGTGCACTCCTGCAGAGTGCACGGTAACGTGTTACGCTTCAGGCTGTATTCTTGCAAGACGCAAAGTGCATCATGCATAGAGCGGTCTGAAATGGCTATTCCAGACTGACGGCAATGCATGGAGCGGTCTAGAAGGAGTATTCTAGAGTAATACGCTCTGGGTGGGATCTTATAAGTCCTCACCTGTGGTGTGCACCTCTGGATACTTCTTTTTGATCATATTAACTTACTTTACTACAATACCAATCAACATTATAATTCCTATTCAAAGACCTTATGTTCACATGAATATTATAGGCTTGAGACCTTACCGCCATGATCTTTATTTAACGGCAAATGTTAAGGAAATGTCACAGTTTGATATTGAAGAGATTATATAGCTTACCGTCATACTTCTTCTTTCCTCCAAAATCGTAATGAAGGTCGTAATTATCGTGTAGTTTGTATCCACTATGGGAATATATCGATTGGGAAAAGTGATTTATTAGTAATAAAAACCATTTGGATCTCTGAACTGGTGATGCTGGGTAAAGTGCTAGTATTGGTAGGTAGGAAAGTTTCCTTTGGCTGAATTTAGAGAGAAAAAGCCTGTCGTCGTACCTATAGTAGTCTCGCGCATGAAGCTGCTTCATCCTTAATTAGATTGCTAAAACTAAATGTGTTGTGAGATATGAACAATATCTTAAGGAACTTGAAGATAATC
This sequence comes from Anisogramma anomala, assembly GCA_038502455.1. NCBI lineage: Eukaryota > Fungi > Ascomycota > Sordariomycetes > Diaporthales > Gnomoniaceae > Anisogramma > Anisogramma anomala. Next base: position 33,547,345 of record JASMMZ010000001.1, read on the forward strand.
CTATTAGTATAAAGGTTTTTTTTAACAGGGTTCTTACTTAATTGACTAGTAGATTTAAGGTTGGCTGTATGCTTAAGAATTTATTTTATATAGGTTCATTAACTTCTCATTATCGCCAGCAACTTTGCCAGCAATACTTGCACGTTAGGGTCTTCAGGTAACAGGGTTTAAAGAACTCATTTGTGTTTAAGCAAGTCCTTGCAAACGCGTGTGAGGGTTTTAAAGAACGTTATCGCCGATGATATCTTTGCCTTTAGACTCAATCTACTCGAGATCATCATCTATTACGTACTTGTAAAGTAAGTTTATTAAATTTCATTTTTCCCCCTTCACTAGGAGTAATTTTACACCTCGATTAAATAACTTAAGTCTTATCCTTATTTCAAATCGTTTATTTATCCTCTTCCATATATATAAGGTCTAGTTTCCTACCCATTTACTGATAAAATTATTATTTGTTAAAGGTCGTGGAACTTAGTTGTTTGATAATTTGAAATTTGTAGTAATATTAATTACAAGAGTAGTAAAAACTTGGACGTTTACTAATATAAGAACTTGACGATCTTTGAAACTTTCAGGTGGTTAATCTCGAAAACTTTCAAAAATGAATTAATAAAACTTTCTTGGTATTTTCAATCGTGATGCCTTCTCAACTCCTGATTTATTTCGAAAACTGACGCAATTCAAAATATATTTATACTTTACTGGCGCGAAAATCAATTCAATATTATAAAGATACTTCGCAAAAAGTTTTTCTTTTTTTTTGCCTGAACCAAGCGTTAGCGGAAAGTAGCTTCTTCTTTTACTTAGATTAACTGCGCTTAATCTAATAAGCATTTATTAGTGTTGGTAGGCCTTTATTGTTGCAACGTAGTCGATTCGAATATCTGGTCCAAGTAGCTGGTATATTTCATTAGAAGTGGTGTTTTGTTGCTTCAAAATTTGGTGGACCTCAAGCTAATCTATATATTAATTTTTATGGCCAATTTCTTAGCTCATATCCTAACTTGAAGTAGAAATCTACTGCAATTGACTTGTAGTCCATACAGTCATCCCATGAACAACAGTCAATTTTCAGTATACTTCACTTGACTGTACTGTAATTGACTGCCGTTCCAAAACCTTTTGACTTTAGTATTTAACGTGAAGCAATTTAAGAAATTCCTTTTCCGTCAATTTCCATTTTTTACACGTTTTGAAAATTACGTAATAAATTGTCCTAATTATTACCTTACAACGTTTGACTATAACTTTGTTGCGACCAGAAGGTTTAATTATTTGATTTATATAAATCCAACCTTTATTATAATAAAGCTTTTTTCACCGAATTTGGAAACTACTTATAAATCACTTTCATTATTTTCATTATCTACTTTTATACTGAAATACTTGAAGACTTTTTCGAAGTCATGACAGAAATCTTAATGATGTTTTATGCGCGGAGTTTAATGTCCAAGTCTTCATTAATCTTTTTTTGTACTAACTCAAGTAGTATTATAGATGCTGCCCAACCTGTATTTCTTACATTTAATATTCCTCTTCTTCAGTAGCTAGTGTCGCTGTTGTCGTTTTATAGACTTATTTATTACAGGAGGGGGTGTATTAGCTGATTAATTTAGTGTTAGGATCTTTATTGTTATCGTTCTCGTTAGTCACTTCAATATAAGGTTTAACCTAGGTTATGCGAAAAGTCGCAAAACCATTAACATTTTTAATAATTACTTTAGGTGTTTCAATATTAGTAATTACAGTATAGTAAGTAAAATTTACTTAAAGTAAAGTTGAATATACTGACTATAAGTTGACTTTATTATTTATTGACCTACTGTATTAGCTACAAGTAAAGTATGGTGTGTGTACATTTTATATTAGGGTATGGGACAAGTAATTGGCCATACAAATAACTGTACAAACCGGTTAGCGGTCTGCCAAACCTAGAATGATATATCCATCACTTGACCATGCAATACTACTTTTACTTATACCAATCGAATTGACAATATTACAACGTCTAAAGGCTTATCATGGGCAATCCCTATCAATACTAATCAGTGCTTATTAGTTTAGGCACATGTAAGCTAAGTATAAAAAGAATTTACTTTCCGGTTACGCTTTACGTTAAATGGCGGTTAGAGTAAAAGAAATATTTTTGATAAGAGCCTTTACTACTGTATCAGTATTTACGGCAATAAGTAAAGAAGACCTTGTGTCTTTACTAGTCTCTATGGCAGTTTAGAGGTAGTGACGATATCTCTATTGATAACACCAAGAAATGTACATCAGATCCTTTTTAAAAAGCGTTAGGATTGACCGCTAAAAGTCTCAAATTGACAAGTTGGCAAACGGTTAAGTCAGTATTACTACGTGTGCTACGACTGCAAAAACGACTAGGACTCACGCTAAACAATCAAAACAAAAGACCTTTGACCTTACCGTTTACACTAAACCTTTGCCCCTACTTTAATCTTTTCTCTTTCCTTACGCCAATTGATTCGTTAAAATAGCTGCATTTAAGCGAAAACACCATAAATTACCAAGTCGCGTTAAAAACGCTACATCGAGCAACTTAACTCTTAATTACCAAGTCCTTATACTCCGAATTACCAAATCCTTCATCAACTAAGTTTTATGTAAATTGAAACATCAAAATGATACTGATAAAAAAAATATAAAAAAGGATTGAAATTCTTGAATATTTTTTTAAAGCAATACAATAAAAATATTTAGGGGCCGGATATCGAAAAAGATTTAACCGAAAGACACCTAGTTAACTTGTTCGAGTATTTCATTATCGAATAAGATGGTAGCGAAAACCTTAATCATAACGACCGCATCTTTCGCAAATATCGTGAGTTTTTTAAATACTGGACCATGAATATGTGAAAAAGCATTTTAAAAGATGTTAAATCCAAGTTAAAGGTAGAAATTAAAGAATAAGGTATATACGTGTTATAAAAAAGCTTTATTAGCCTGGTAAAAACCCTTTCTGCATTGACCTAGCTTAAGGAATATCCTTAAAACCCACGTCCTAAGAGAAAGGACGTTAAAGACTTTTAACACCCTTATACTCTTTTTAAAGGATCTCTCCTTCATCCTTATCTAAGTTGAACTGTTTTATGTGCCGACGAATAAGAAAATTGTTAATTTTTTTTGGCAGCTCAACACCTTTATATGATAGTAAGAAGTACGCTTTTAGCGATGGTAAAGCGCATAAAAGAGTAGCTATCAACGCAGTAAAAGGTATTAACGTTGGTATTATCCAACGATTAATTGAATAAAATCGTTAAGTTCCTTGAAGCCTATTTTATAGCCATATCTCATTTACCTCTTAACTTTTTTTAAAAAAAAAATTGCTAAGTTTCTTACGGCGAGGATTTATATGAATGGTACATCTAAACGCGTGATATTATTATAATTTCTACTATAGGACTTTACCCCTTAGGCCAAACAACTGGAAATTACCTTTATTAGAGTAAATTGAAGACTTTAAGACTTAAATTGACAGAAAATACTAATTATAACTTCAACAACTATCGTGACCATCTTCTCAAAACAATTAAAATAGTTAATATGAATTATAAAATTTTCATAAACTTTGTCAAAATTTGAAATAATATAAATAATTATGATGGGAAGCTATATAACGTCTTTGATATAAAGATAATACCCTATTTAAATATCTGGGAGTAGATGGAGGTTCTTCCTTCTAGTTTTTACTTATTGCTTCCTAGAATCCTTACAGTATACGTCAAGAATTACTACCTAATTTTCCTAACACGAGTAAGAACCTTTCGCGAGATTTGTAACGGTATAAAAAGTTACTTCGAATACGATATTCACTTTGTGTAATATTATACGGATTGGATTATTACAAGATAGATGACGATAATAGTAAAGAAAAAAGAGGAGGAAATACCGATAGATATTTTAAATAAGATTTTCAATAAGTTTATGTTTTGTTAGTAAACGATAAGGAAGGATTACTTCAGCGAAGCTACACTCTGTAAGTAGGTATAGGCAGCTGTTACGGGCGTTAAAGAGTTTGAATACGCCTTATAATACCCAAATGTCACCTGTTAAGATCTTTTTAGCCAATTAAAGTCCTCGTTTATAATCGTGATGGTATATACGCTAAACTAGATTGACATATACCCCCAAGTTGATAACTTTCACGATGTGGATAAAAAAAACCGCATAATGATATATTATGATAATCGGAAATACAGGCGGCCCAGAGCTTAAAACACAGTTTAATACCTTCGGACTGACACCTACAACCATACTAGTGTTAACACGGGTAAGACTCAAATGTATCTATTGATCGTAAAAATTATTGTTATGGTAGAAATAAAAGATGTTGGATTTATAAAAAGTTCAGCTATTGTAGGATTACTAAGATTATATTATAAACTTTAAGAGTGAAAAATTATTGAACGCGACGATACTTTTAAGTAAATCAAGTGGTATAAAAATACTACTCCTAAAGCAGTTTAGTAATTAGTCGATTATATTTTCCTGTATTGATTAAGTGGTAAAAAATCTTAACTTTGTTTTAACTAAACTCATAACCCCTTATATACCTTTAACATTTGCGATCATTATATGGATTATATATTTGTAAGTATAATGCCAGTTATAGGCTGTTATGGCCCAAGAACATCAGAGGGTCAGAAAACAGGCCAGTATGGGGCTAAGCCACTAAGAACCTGATGTCCAACACATCAGGTGGAGATGTCTCTTATGTCAGCAACCTTAGGGTTAGGGTTACGCACTAAGGATCATTGAGATCATGTTTCGATCCAACATAATCCAGCACTGAAGGCGTATAAAGGATTAAGGATATAAGAACACGGTCAGCACCACATAGATAGTATTTTCTTCATAGCTCTTCAGTTGTCAATCTAAGTATTCTGTCTCAGTATATTCTGAATAGCCTCACGGCTTTTGATCATTACTTGCACGGTTGCGATATTGTTCACTCAGCACCTCTGCTACCTTTTTCATAACATAAACCCTCTGACACCTTCTATATACTCACGGGTATTTAGTGTGATTATTACATAGGCTTAGTAAAGTACTGAATAGAGGGGTATTTGCAATATATGATATTACTGAGCAAAAACATTATCATTATGAAGATTAACCGTTAAGATGTTAGTAAGGTTAGAATCGGCTTCCGCTTAGGCTAATAACTATTGTTATTAGGAATAACGGTTATTTAGATTATTATTGACTCGATTACATTTTATATTTTGAAGTCTCTTACCCTTTTTTTAGTTTAATTTGGAGTATATTAAGACTCTAGGCGTTAATGTCAATGTTAACATTAATAAATTATTTGAAAACAATTAAAGGTCTCCTTTTGTTTTGAAGTAGGAGTATTTATAGTTTTATGTTTTATGCCTAAAGGTAACGGTATTAAATCTGACATAGTGAAAGATACATTAATTATATCGGCGATCTAATTCTATAGCCATTAATAGGCCATATGAAATCCTAAAGTTCCTGGGATATGAAGATGTGGAATATTTTGTTTTGAAAGTTATCGGAAAACTTGGTTATTAATGCCAAGCATATATTTAACTCTTCCTAAAATGTAAATTTATATTAAATGATAATAAGTATTTTCATTAGGAGATTTTAGTTAACGTATTTTTTTATATAATAAGCCTGTTTTTCACTTTGTTATCTTTACAATATTTTTTATTACACGGAGTTTTCAAAGTCTCTATAGGCGAAGGATAAGTGGGAAACATTTAGTATACTGTGAATTAATTAGTATTTGTATCCATTTATCATTATTATTTAAAATATCGGTACCAACTTTATAACGGCGGAGTTTTAGGCGGATATCACAGTAATGGAAATTCAATATCAATAGGTGCCTCTTAAGACTTATTGAAGTATTAGAAAGGTCAAAAGAGTGTACGCATTATTTTTCCAGACGTATGATATCTTTACGCTATAGATTAGAACCTTTATGATTTAGAATGTACGCTTTTAGATAGTAATAAAGGGCTTGGATTATATTGTGGGCCTTAACGACCTACTATTGATGTTACTAGTTTTTAAAACGTATTTACACCTAACGAGTAAATCTTCATTATTAATAGGTATTTAAAAGAAATTTGTGGTTTATAGTAAGGTATTTAAGGAATTTCGGAAGAAATCAGTATAGTGTTAAGTTGATAATGCCTTTAATATTAAAAATGTTTTTATGACGATCGATGTGTTTGCTTTATCGTTATAGAGTAAAGTTGTTTTATGATGGAAGCTGGGTAAATAGAATGGTTTATGTAATATTTAAAGTATCATTAACTTTAAAGTAATTTTTAAAATTATTAACAGCCCCGCAACGTTTCGTATTACCTAGGTTAAGCCTTATATGAAGGCGATTGACTATATAGACAAAGATCTCTAAGCTAGGTAAAATTAATATAATTCTTTCTTACCTACTATCGATAAGCTAATAAAACACTACTGGTATAGACGGCTATTGAAAAGAAGGAACATTAAGGCCGAGGAATATACACGAGGCCGTATTTACAATACTATTTAGATAAGTAGGAAAAAGAAGAACGACGAAGATTTGGCATTGAAGCTCTGGATATTAGGCGTTATTAAAACTTTCGGTAAACTTTTTAAGGAAATCAATACAGTTGAAATTGATAGCCTTCTGACTCGAGGAGTTGTATAATTCGTTCCCAAGGCTAACTTTGATCTCCATAAATCGAATGTGCCGATTTTTAGGGTAAGGATTATATACGAAGTCAAGGGCAAGACTACAGAACAGCCGTACGAAAAGTTACGCCTAATCGTTTCAGAATACAGTAATAAAGGCAAGGACTGGATTCTAACGCAGTCGCTAGCGATTCAGAAGATTAGATAGCGCTTATTAGTCACTTTGGCAATAATTTTGCCAGTCAAGGGTGAAAAGATATGCTACTAAATTAGAAAACTACCAGGGGAATAAAGCCAGCGATGGCGACTTCTTTCAATGTCATAGTTGAATTGTGGATAGATATAAGTTAGTTAATTTATGTATGTTAACTAAAGTAGAAACCAGTTTAACCAACGTTAGTTTAGACGGCCAATAGTGGCAGTAGGCTAGTATATACAAGTCTATAGCAAAAGATTTGAGTGTGGGAGTTGGTAAAGTTGAGACTCAGAGTCATAGTACAAAGAAAGGTAATTGGAGTCAATTTGGGAGCAAAAGTCAATTGGAATTGACAGGGGTCAAACTAGTTGACGAGGATATAATTTAGTAACAACCTAAAAAGTTTAATCGAATACATTGGCATACGCGTACAAAATAAAAAGACGCTAGTATTGGAATAGTATTAATTGCAGTGTAATAGGTTAACTTTACTTATAGTAAAGTTAACTATACTAACTACAAGTTAAGTATATTGTTTGTAGGTCTACTGCATTGGCTGCAAGTTAAGTACAGTATGCGCCCACTTCACACTAGGGAACGAGCCAAGCATTTCGCCATAAAAATTACTATGTAGATCGGCTAGCGATCTGCTAAACCTAGAACAATACATCCATAACTTGACCATGCAATACTACTGTTACTTCGACCAATCGAATAGACAATGTTGTAACATCTAAAGGCCTATTATAGGTAAGCCCTACCAACATTAGAGTTAGTGATATTGAAGATTTTTAATGGGTTATCTTATTTTCCAGGCTTTCGCTATACAAGGACTTTGCTTTGTAGTCGCAAAGTTAGCATATAGATCGTCGTAAAGCCGTCTTTAGTATTAAATATGTTATTGACTTGGCGTCTAACCGAGTCTCTCCATAATTATTTTTAGGTCTTGTAATATTCCTCCAAATTTTCTAGTTACAGATTCATAATAAAGATTTAAGGATTAAATAAGTATATTTTTAAATCATTAGGACCCACGATATTATTTAGGCCATTTATTGCTATCTTAAAATATTTCTTTTAGTCTGTCAAGCTTTCAATCTTTAGTATGAGGATGTTATACGTTCTGCGAAATATTGTTTATGGCCTTTCGATCTTCTTAATACTTCAGTCTACTTTAATGAGTATTAACTTGCATTGAATTTCTATTATCTTAGAATTAACCTAAAACTTTATCGTAGTAAGATTGGTACTATTATTGTAGATAATGAAGTTTAGTAACCCCATTTCTATGTTAATTAATAACATTTCCAACGTTTTTGAATGTTTTCTGTCAATGACGACTAAAGAACTTAGCTTCGTAAAAAAGGGTTACCGAATTTACGATATAAAAAACAAGCTTGTTGTGTAAATGGAAAACGTTAGCTAAAATCTTATATTCAAAGTTTATATCGTTTTTAGAGTAAACTTAAACTTTCTTGGTGTATATACGTGTATTTGGTAATAGTGACAGAGTTTTTTCAATAGAATTTAGGGTAAAACATTCTATATTCTTATGTCTTAAGTATTTAAATATTCTATATAACGTATTGACGATGAAATAATTAAAAAATCCGTTTAAATAACTTATATTTAACTTTGTTTAGTTGAACATTGTGACTTTTGACTTTTCAATATATAACTAAAAGTGGCTACACTTAAAGGGCAGAAAATACCTCCAGTCATTTTTAACCAACTCGTTAATGTTAATATCGACGTTAATGCCGAGAATCGTAATATCTTTCAAATGAAGAAGGAATATAGTAAGTGTTTTCAAGATATGCAATGTGATCGGTTTAACAACTGTTTATATAATCGTAGATTCCAATAATAATAGTTCTTTGCTTGTATTAAAGTTAACTTTGCCTTTGCCAGTATGTTCACGATTAATCTTGATAGAAGTGGTACTTTCCTATCGCAATGGTATATACTGCGAATATCCCCTTTTTAATAGCCTGATACCCCTATATTTAGTATAATACCTTGAAACGTATAGTTCGCGTAACTATCTTGAAGAATGAAGTTGTATAAGAGACTAAATGTTAAATTTTCATAACAAATATAGGGGTCTTGACTAATCAAGTGTTATAGTAAGGTATGATCAAGTAGTTATTAGGTTGTTTTAGAAGTATATTTTCATATTATGTAACTTTTTTCGGCATATTATTTTTGTCAAAAGCCTGTTTACCCTCGTAGTCTGCGATGCCATCAAACTAATCTTACCTAAAGATAATAGGGTATTAGATATGGTATATTATATATTGTTTATAGTGCTTCAACGCGGAGTTCGGAGTTGATCAACAACCGCATTTGCTATTAATTCAACAGTTTTTGCCTCTTTTACAACAATAATTTTTATGGTTAGTATATCCGTTTATGTCTTGCCTTTATTACTGTTGCCAGTATAGCTTCTAGTTTGGTAGCTTTAAACCGTATTTTGAAAGCTGTGGATTTTCGTATTTTCGGTTGATATATGCGTAATTGGAAGGTTTTCGTTATTTTAATCGCAGAAATTGTTAATTTAAGAGTATATACTCGTTAGGTTTGTTGTATTTATTCTCATAATCGTATGCTAATTTTGTAACTGGTGACAAAAGCTTTTCAAAGTAGTATTTGCGCGTTACAGTATCTATTAAAATTTGTTAACGCCCGTGATTACTGTATATACCTTTTTGCACAGCGTTGTTTTCTTAGCGTATATTTTCATTATAACTTGTTAATATACTATTAATATATTAGCTATTTAGCTACTGACATCTATTCATGTTTTCTCCTCCTTTTTTCATGATTATAGTCGTTTACCTCATTGCAACCCTGTTTGTGTAATATTATGTAAGATAGACGTTGTATTTGAAATAAAGTTTTATATCATTATAAATTTCATGCAAAATTTTTGGTTCTATTATGAAAGATGAATAGTAGTTTTGGCGTAAACCGTGACGAATTTTCGGAATAGTAAATTAAACCCTGACTATTAAACATTTATCTACTTAAAGATATTGAGGAATGATATTATTTTTTATTAAAAAGATCATTAAGTTTATTATGATACTTTTTTACGTTACCACCGATCTTGGCAAAGTCCGCAAAAAGTTTATAGTTCATATTAATCATTTTGACTAGTCTTGAGGAAAGGTTATGACAGTTGTCTTAATCATCGATAATTTTTTTTAACGAACTTCAATCTTAGATCTTTAAAGTTGCAGTGATAGGGATAGTTGCTAGTTGCCTAGCTTAAAGGAGAAAGTCTTGTAGTATGAACTGTAATAGGCTTACATATATAGGCATATCTGCCGTAGAAAGCTTCAGCTTAAGAAATTTAACAATTTTGGGGAAATTTTCGAAGGCTTTGATGTTTTTATTTAATTAACTATAGGATGGCATCAATATCAATTACTCTTACTGCGTTAACAGCTGCTGCTTTACGCGTTTTTCCTGCCGAGCGTATACTCTGTGATATCGCGTATAAAAGCTGGAGATAAGCTGCCGAACACTTCAATCATGTTTTTAAATTATGAAATAAAGACTTAACTTAAATGCAGATTGGATGCATATCCTTTGAATCGTATAAAATAACGATTGTAAACTAAGGTTTTCTTTTTTTCCATTAGTTCTTGGTTTTAAGGGTTTTAAGGATATTTATCCATTTGAATAAAGTCAAAAAGGGTGTATAACAAGTTTCTTTTCCTATCTGGGATAAAAATGACACGATTTCAGAAATTCGTACTCATTTTACCCTTAACTATCCTCAAAATCTTATACTATATCTTAATAGTTCAATCTGTAAAGTATTTTTAAAAGTTTTAAAAAGCCTATATACCTGGGTTGACCTTATTAACATCGAAATTAAGTATAAATTATCCCGGTGACATTAGTCAGATACTTTTTCGTTTAGTTGGTGTTAATGTTTTTAAACGAAGGGTTTATATTATAACACTTGACTAAAGGGGATCTAGGTGTGTTAACGGCCTTTATCTTAAAGGTTTTTGATGTTATCCTGACGTATTAGCTGGCAAGTTAACGTTAATTTAAGTGGGGTAGAGACTTGGCAATTTCGGAAAAAGAATTTATTTTAAGCGTGCAGTTATATAACGTGACTGGTTTGGTGCGACTTAATGATTCTTAATGTTTTCGCTTGGAGGAGCGACCTTGACGTGTTTGCTAAGGTATTTAATTAACAATCTTATAATATAAGAGGAGGAAAAAATAGTAAAAAGGGGAAAAGTTAATGTAAAAGTAAAAACTTGATATAAAAGGTAAAATTTAAGGTTATTTATTATTGAAATCGTTGTTTATTATGGGGGTTCTGAATTTAGCGATTTATAGCAATAGTAGTAGCGACTTATCTATTTGCCAACTGTAGAGAACTTGGCAATTTAATGATCGCTTTCTTTATGATTCAAGACTTGAACGGTTAATCTCATTGTTTTTCAAGATTGTTCAATAAAGAATTTTCGATATTTTTAATAATAATCATACCATCGCTATTTCTGAGTGCTTGTAGGCTGTAGACGCACTCAGAAGTATTTTTTTGCTCCCTGTAAACCGCAGATGTAACAATAGGGCCCTATGTGAGAATCTTTCCATTACCTTACAATACAATATAAAGTGTAACTGGAAAGTAACTTTTTTTTTTACCTAGCCAATCTATATTTAACCTAATAAGCACTAATTAGTATTGATAGACCTTGCTGTTAATAGGCCTTGAGACGTTACAATGTTGTTAATTCGAATTGTAATCAAAGTAACAGTAGTATTGCATGGTCAAGGGGTAAATATATTGTTCTAAGTTTGGCAGACCGCTAGCTGGTCTGCACAGTAATTTTATAGCGAATTGCTTAGCCCGTGCTCTAGTCTAAAGTGAGCACATACTATTCTTGACTTTACAGTCAATACAGTCAACCTATAAATAATACATTCAATTTGCAGTTAATACAGTCAACTTACATGACAGTATAGTCAATTGACTGTACTGCAATTAACTACTGTTCCAAAAAAAAAAAAAAAAAAAAACCATTTATATTAAAGCTCATATAAACATGCCGCCTAATAAACACAAAACAGGTAACAATTATCGAAATACTAAATAAAGAAATCTTCATAAACTAAAAACTACGAAATTAATGGTACTACGGATAAACAAAAAAAAAACGTATATTTGAAGGACTTAGTTATAAAAGTAAAAATTAAAAGAGATTGAAAACCCACAGACATGGTATATGAAAAAAAACCCATTGCTATTATCAAACGCTTATACTTCAAAACGCACTAACTTTAAAAACACAAAATGTTGCTGGTATTAATATAACAGTCAATTACGATTACGTTACATCTCATTTAACATAGGATTCAAGCCGAGTTTTGACAGATACAAACTAAAGCACAAGTCAGCTAATGACTTACCTAACTTAAACCCCTTTATCCATCATGTAATCAATGCAATAGCACTGTTATTTCGACCATAATTCGAATCTACATATGTCATAACGTCTAAAAGCCTACCCATAGTAAATGTTATTGTTTTCGAATTTGTTTGACAATATTAGAAGCATTATCGATATTTTCAAATCAATCCACGTATTTGATTAGCCACATTATCTTTTACATTATCAAAACTCAACTGGTTGTAAATGCTTCATTATTCTGTCATTGTTGTCCTCTTCATGTGGGCCCTTTTCGATAGGGTTTGCGTTCACCACCTGATTTGTCAGATAGATCGCTGTAGTCTATACAGCAACCTTCCTGACTAGTTGGTTGCTGAGGGGTTTTGCTTGCACACCTGATTTCTCAGCAAGGTCGCCGTAGGTCCATTTGTTATCGGAACGCAGCCGACGAAAGCTCAATGTGAAACATGGTCTGGGCTCAAGTCAAGGGAACTCTTCAGAAATATGCTTTGCCTCCAAGGATGGGCATCAAAGGCCAACAACCAAATAGTTTAGTTTGTTCGTTTGCTGTGTATTGCGTCAACATTAGAATAAGCTTTCCATCATCCTGTCATCACAGATGTCGAGTTTAAGTTGTCGACATTGTTATTGTGATTGCCAATATTGCAGTCATGTCAGTGTATAATGTACTCGAAACACCACCTTTATCAGTCTTTCATTTCTCAGCTACTCCAAGTTTCAATGCCTTATTCATAACCTTTTCTCCATTCATCTTTCGTGTCATCGGCCTTCAAGGCTGCGGTTGCCGAAAAATCATACTGGAAATGAAATGAAATGAATGCTTACCACGTTAGAGATATCTACTATACATAGTATGTACACAGATAGAGCTCGCCACCAGTCAGGCATGCGGTCCTTCATCGAATAACCCGGGTTGAAAAACCATAGCTGAAAGGCCGCACGAAAATCCGCCGGCAACAACCTGCATTGGATCAAAGTTTCTCCATTTATGGCAGCTCCCGAAGGCTTACCAATGGCCGTCCCAGGTCGGCCTACTATCGTACTATCGTGCTGGAAAGAGTTGTGATTGTAGTGCAGAGTTGGGTGTGCATTCTGGTGCAGTTCATGAACATGTACACATGCAACAAGAAGACCAAGCGATCATTTCCATGCAATCACTTCATTCTGGCACGATATCTTCAGGCTTTGTGGGCTGGCAATGAAGCTCCATTTGTGTGGGAATTCCAAAATTTGGTAGTCCCCAAGGCTGGCTGTCAGCCTGACAACGCATTGGCTCAAGACATATCGGCCGTCTCATTTCGTCACCGCGCAAGCCCGTGACAAGGCGGGCAGCCTCCAGCCCTCATCCGACGAAACGGCTGCGTTGTCAGTATGTTGCGCGCACAAGGTAGGGTATACCGATGCATTCTTGTTTGGTCTCATTAAACGAAAACGGTGGTAATGTTAGTTGAGTTCGCGTTGGTACCGAAGCCGAATGAGAGCTATGCCCGAAAGCTTATTGAACTTTCAAAGCGCCGAGTGGTTGGGTGGCGGGTTGCATCTGCAGTCCAAGCCTGTTTTTTTCTTTTTTTCTCTTTTTTTCAGGTTTTCCCTATACTTATAAGTTTCTGGTCCCATCCGCCTGGGTCGACAGTTCGGATCCACGTCCAAGCAAGCACCGGGTAATTTGATCAGCAGGGCTGAAGTTGTGTCCTTGTGTCTTCGCGAAGTCGTCTTGTACCCAATCCCACCAACCTCCAAGCTCGCTATCAGGAACCAGTCTTCAGCATGGCAAAGCTCCAAACCTCCAAGAGCATGCCGTCCCTATCAGACCAGGCTACCAATGACTCACACTGTCCTGGCGTCCGTGACACCAAAATGGGCGTGGAAGTCCACACAGTGGCTGCAGAAGACCAGTTTGCTACCGACCAGTGAGCTCCACTCTGTCTCCTTCATAGCCTGGCCTGTCTTGTTGCTAACACCCCGAAGATATGGTCGCGCCTTAGTCGAGTTTGACCCCAAGGTCGAAGCGCGACTTCGTTTGAAGATCGATTTATTCGTCGTGCCCACCGTGGCTATTCTATATCTCTTCTGCTTCATCGATCGCGCCAATATCGGTAGGCCAGTCGCTTTCGCATCTTCACATGCACATGTCCAAGTGCAAGAGCAGCTACAAGCGTGCCACTCGAGCCTTCTTGCATCCGTTGGAAGCGCTCGCTGACAAGTGATGCAGGAAATGCTCGACTAGCCGGCTTCGAAAAGGACCTGGGCCTCAAGGGCTACGACTTCAACGTGGTCTTGACCATCTTCTACATCGCCTACATCCTCTTCGAGATCCCGAGCAACATCGTCTGCAAATGGATTGGTCCAGGCTGGTTTATTCCTGCGATTACGATCGGCTTCGGTCTCAGCTCTCTAGGCACCGCCTTCGTGCACACCAAAGCGCAAGCCTCTTGTGTGAGGTTCTTGCTCGGCATATTCGAGGCCGGAATGATGCCTGGGATTGCCTACTACCTGAGTAGATGGTACAGACGCAGTGAACTGGTCTTTCGACTGTCCTTGTACATCGTGATGGCGCCGCTGGCTGGGGCTTTCGGCGGCATCTTGGCTTCCGCTATTCTGCAATTGGAGAGCGTTGGCGAACTGCACACGTGGAGGATGATTTTCGGTAGGCTGCAGCTGACCACCGCCCCCGCGAGACTGTTCCTATCTGTCCATGTCAGCTGAACTGACTTGGGGGCACAGGTATCGAAGGGATCATAACCACTCTCCTTGGTCTGGTCTCGATCCGTAAGTCCAGAAGCACTTCCCGCAGCCCATGACGGCCTCGTCGCAAGCCTCATTCACTTGCCTAACAGGACTTTTGCCATCCAGTCACGCTCACCGACCGACCCGAGACGGCTCGCTGGCTTACACAGGCCGAGAAGAACATGGCCATCGCCCGTGTCAAGTCCGAGCGCGTGGGCCAGACGCGCGTGCTGGACACCATGGACAAGAAGAAGCTGCTCCGGGGCATCCTCAACCCCATCACGCTGGCCACCTCGGTGGTGTTCTGCCTCGACAACATCACCGTCCAGGGCCTGGCCTTCTTCCTGCCCACCATCGTCGCCGCCATCTACCCGGCCGCGTCCACCATCACCAAGCAGCTCTACACGGTCCCGCCCTACCTCGTCGGCTCCCTCTTCACTGTCCTCGTCCCGCTGCTCAGCTGGAAGCTCAACCGGCGCCAGATCTTCATGATCGCCAGCGGCCCGCCCGTCATGCTCGGCTACATCCTGTTCCTGGCCAGCGACCACAGCCACGTGCGCTACGCGGCGACCTTCTTCATCACGTCGGGCGCCTTCCTGATCGGCGCGCTCGGCAACGCGCAGGTCTCGGCCAACGTCGTGTCCGACACGGCCCGCAGCAGCGCCATCGGCACCAACGTGATGGTCGGCAACCTCGGCGGCCTGGTCTCGACCTGGGGCTTCCTCGGCTGGGACGCGCCCGACTACCACATCGGCAACGGCATGAACCTGGCCACCTCGACGCTGATCCTCCTCATCTCGACCCTGACGCTGCTGTGGATGCGCCGCGACAACAGGCGCCGCGACGCCAGGAGCGCCGAGGAGGAGCTCGCGGGCCTCACGCCGGACGAGGCCTCGGACCTGGACTGGAAGCATCCCTCTTTCCGATGGCAGCCGTGAGAAATCCGGTGGGGTTTTGGGGGGGGGGGGGGGGGGGGGGGGCTGTTTCTATTTCTTGGCGTGGTCGAATTTGGAAGGAGAGTTGCCAGTGGAACCGCCGGTGCGCGTGTATGGGTACGTGTGGACCACATACCGGCCATGTTATCGAAGGGTGTAGTGTGATCAGAGTGGCTGGCTTACCTCTTTGATTTTTGCACGTTATTTATATAGAACAAAATGGCCATCTGTTAGAAATGTCGACCAGGCAAATTGCAGATGTATGATAATAAGTTTGGCTATCATGGTACGTCGACAGCTATAGGACCGCGAGACCTCGGCCAGGAAGGAAACATGGCCATGATTCATCGTCCGCTCCTGTGCTGCCGAAAAAGAATAGGGTCTGCTTCCTGATCAAGACAAAGGCCAGAAGCCTGCTGGCCTACCAAGTGATGCCAGAAGTTAAGTCCATGGCCCTCCTATCATGACTTTCTCGTGGTTCCTCGTAGGGCTCCACGGCAGATCTAATGAACCAAGACACCATCGCAGGGAGTTTCATATCCATATTCGATCCGTCCCGGACGAAAGTGACGCAACAGACCGCGTCACCCCCTCGAATTTCTCTGTTCTTCGCGCCGTTGTCCTCGCTGCCCACCTCCTTGGAGCCCGTCGCCTCCTGGTGCAGCTGGTGCGCGGTCTGGACCCTCTTCCTTCCGCTGCCACGGCTGCCGCCGCCGACCCAGGGTTCGCGTCCGGAGCGCCAGACGACGGTGTCGTTTTCGATTGGGTACCGTAGTTTCCGCCGTCTTCCGCGGGCTGGAACAAGCTGCCAGCAACGGCGCGATATGGTGCCAAGACTAAGGCCGGCGACAGCGGCAGATGGAAAGGCTCGACGCCTACAGCCGGTCAACACACACCACGAGGACACACACGCTCCACGATCACCCCACGTGGGAGCCAGGAGGAGGGGAAGGAAGGGAGACTCGGGGAGATCGAAGCAGACATGGTTCTATATGCCATTGTGGTTCCTACGTACCTGCTTGTGCGTTTTCGGTGCTCGGGATTGGGTGGTCCCTGGCCGCAAGGCCCGCCCAGATCGTCGTTGTTGGTACAGTCCTAATCGTGATCACAGTGCAATAGTCTTTTGTGCTGCTGTTTTTGTGGATCGTTGATAGTTGCTGGTGCAGAGGTCTTCGTCAGACTTTACTACATTCAGGCTTGATTGAGGATTGGATTGATCAAAACAGAACAGACCGGACGATCTGTCCCGAACTAAAATAAACAGTCCCGTGATCCCCCGGGTGATAACGTGATCCTCCGTGTTATTCCGGATCCTCCATGTTATCCTGTACATAAATTCGAAACATATCAAAATAATCCCGGGGTAAAGGCTCACGATATTACAACACACCCTATTTGTATTTTTGTTTTGTTTTTCCTCACAGAAAACACCACGAAGTGGTGTTGCTACCTATAATAATTTGTAAACGTTGGCCTAAACGATCGTAATCCAAATGTTTCTAGATACATTAGACAGAAATAATCCTCTTAATAATAACGGCCCGCTAGAAATAGCCCTGCTTTCAGACCTTCATCATGGGCGATATTATTATTATACTTAAGGGGCGGGGGCTGGTAAGATTATAAGTTCAACCACACTATAAAAAACTTTTTATTAAGTTCTTATTTAAAGTTAAATCTTCAAATATTATAGAATGGTTTGAATTAGGTTGTACAACCGCTATGTTACAATTTAACAATTATTTACATTAAAGGTTTAATACTTGACCTCTTTAAAGTAAAGCAAGAGCCGCATTTTCATTAGTATTTATACCTTTAAACAAGGCTTATAATTGGTAGAACAAGTTAGTTTTTAATTTGGGTAAAATTTCGGATCAATTTTTTATTGTAGGCCGCAAATCAGGTGTATATGCCTATTTTTGTATATAGCTAGTGTGTTAGAATTGTATTCAAGTGCAATGCAGTCAAAACAATTGTAGTAAAGTGCCCAGTTCATAATGGGGCACAGGCCAAGCAATTAGCCATACAAATTAGTGTGCAGACTGGCTAGCGGTCTGCCGAACCTAGAAAAATACATCCACCATTTGACCACGCATAACTACTGTTACTTCGACCGATTCGAATCGACAATGTTGCATGTCTGAAGGCCTATCAACATGAAGTTATAAGTATTGAGTCTGTAAATAAATAGTGTAAATGTTGATAGGTCTTAAGACGTTGCAAGTTGTCGATTGGAATCGTAGTCGAAGTAACAGGTAATATTGCAAAGTCAAGTAGTAGATGTCGGATCCAAGTAAAACAAAACGTGAGCCGGTTTACACCCTAATTAATATAGACTAAAGTTTGCCTCGTACCTGATATTGAATGGGCACACAATAATTAACTTGTAGGTTTTACAATTTACTATGTCCTAATACTAGTAACTCTTTTTTTTGCTAATACGTCTTACAATACGATTCACCAATAACGAAAGTAGTTTCTTTTGCTTATCTTATACCATTTGTATAGAATTCTCAATACCTATTACTGTTGGTAGGCCTGCCTATAGATGTAGGCCTTTCGTTGCAACGTAGTCGATTCGAATCACTGTGGTCGAAGTAACTGGTGCTGCATTGAAATTGGTTGATTGAGTTGTAAGTTCTAAGTTTGGCAGTCCGCTAGCCGGTCTGCACGCTACTTTGTATGGCCAAACGCTTTGGACTGTACCCCACTTGGAAGTGAGCACCTACTGCACTGCACTTGCGGTGCAGTGTATTCAAATCCCTCAAACTATAGTCAATTTACAGTACGTAGAATTAACTTTACTGTAAGTAAAGTTAACTTGACTATATTGCATTCAACTATTATTCCAACACTGGTGGCTTTTTATTTTGTGACTGCACGCCAACGTGGCTTTCCATCAATTGGTGGCAAGCTCTGAAATCCCTCCTTAATCCACAAGCTAATAACAAGCCAGACCCTTATTAATTCCGATTAATTTGCATTGAAATTGATATTAATGACGGCCCTTCGTAGCCTTTTTGTTTTACCCCTCCGAAACCTCTATTTCTTATCTCTCGTATATAGGTTTTTTGTTACAAACTTAAATGTATTACGTATTCTATTATTTACGTATCTTTTACTAATAATTCAACTTACTAGTATTGTTATCACTACTTTTGCTGCCATTACTATTAACATTACTACCTTAGCAGTCTTCAAATTTGTGAAGGCAACCCCGTTTCTCCACGTTACATATTAGGCAATTGATGTAACCTTCGATTCGTATGGTTAACGTATTATTATTCATAAAATTTTCCAAGGCGTTATTAAACGTAGCTTTAGTTATAACGTTAACAGGGTTATTCTTACCGTTGATTTACCGGAACATATCGATTTTCCGGGTTTTATATATTTTCTTCAAAGTTATTACGTTTATCATTCAGCATTTTTATTGCTCGTACTTAATTTTAACAAGTATTCGTAAAGGTTTCGGCAGTCTATACATATTACCACAGGTATCAAAAGTAGTTTTAGCTATTTAGTAACAATTTTTAATATGCAATTAGTTACTATACCGATATTGAAACCTATTATTATACTATAAACTTTTAACGTTAACACGTTTCGTATTATATGTTTATACTTAACAGATATCTAGTATATAAGGTTTTCAATAATTATATATTGTCTTTTAAATTTTTCTTCGTTAACAAGCATTATTAAAAGGCCGATTAATAATATTAGTTTAGTATCATTAGTAAATCACTCGTTTATAAAGATTATTAGTTTCGTCTTCGCCAAATTTACCGAGATTATATTAATTTCTCGTTTTGAGGAATTCATTTGCTATGAAATCATTTTATTAACCTGTTAAAGCTTTTATCTTGTGGATCTTTTATTTGTGTTGTAATGGATAAGTTGTATTATATCTCTAATTGATATAATGTGGTAATAAAGGTCATACGAAATCTTTACTTCAGGTATTTTTGTATTTTTGCTTCGTTAGTATCATCGATAGTTGTTAAGTTTGTGACTTTCTTTTTTTTTCGAAAGTTAATGTAAGTATCATTTTTAACCTTAATACCATAGATATGATTAACGATATATTAAAGTTAAGTTATGTGCCTTTAGTTAACATTTCGATTAGCTTATACTTTCAGAGGCTTAACTTTTTGATAATATGCTATTTCGCCGCTCTAAACCAAATATTTCCAAGAAATAGGGTATTGTTAATTTATATATTTATGATACCGAAGTTTTTGCCTTTTGTAATTAATAAGCACGAGTTAAATGTTAAAGTTTCTATATCCAGTTTATTCTTATAGTGCGCTTGGTACGTTAGAAACCAATAAATATTTTTTTCGGTTAATCCATATAAAGGTTTAATATAAACTATTTATAGATTTTATTATATATCACAATAGTCAGTACAAGTAGAAATCACTTTGTAAGTTATAAGGTAATGCATCACATTGCAAGGTGCACTCCTACAGAGTGCATAATAACGTGTCACGCTGTAGGTTGCACTCTTGTAGAGTGTATTATACATGGCGTGGTCTAGAAGGGACATTTGCAAAGTGCAAAGTAGAGTGTTACGCTCTACGTGAGAGCTTAAGGGCCATCACCTAAGGCGTGCACTCTTTGAATATCTCTTCTCTGATCACTTTATCTTACTACTTCAATATATACCAATATTTATGATTACTCTTCTACGTTTTACGTTGACGTAAATAGGTAAAAACTTTACCGATACTAATTAGTAGCTGACTTGGTCGACTACAAACAACTAAGAGAAGAAAAAACCTAAATTAAATACTTATAGCGAGATATTATAATGGTTTTAATTGTTTTTATTTTAATATTACGACTTACAAAAACTATAGAGAAATATGGAATTACGCGGAAGCGATTTTAAAACCCAAGGCGTAGTAAAACTACAAGATATAAAGTAACTTTAAAAAAGATAACTTTAATACGATATCATTAATTCGGTTAGCACCCTATCGATTAAAAGCTCCGTTACGTTATCCGTTAACTCGTTTTAACGTTTTGGACGTATTCAAACACTTCTTAAAAAGCGTCCTATCACGTATTAAGCTACGCAAGCCAAAACCAGTAAGTTTGAAAACCTTTCGTTAAGACCTATTAGATCTAAATATAGCATCTAAACCGCTTATATACTTCGAGAGAGGCTAAGACTCAATATCTAAACCGCTTAAGAACCTTAAGAGTGGCTAAAATAAAGCAATCAAACCGTTTACGAACCTCGTAAGCAGCCAGAACACAACTTCTAAGATGCTCCCACAACTACACACGTCCTATAAGACAATAATTATACATATATACTTTGGGAGCAGCCAAAACTTAATATACAGAGCTTTTAAGACGCTCGAACAACCACCTACACTTTAAAAGATAATAATCATATGCACATACTTTGGGAGCAGTTAAAACTTAACATTCAGACCGTTCGTATATTTTAGCAATGGCTAAAACAAAGGATCCAAACCGCTCTTAATATTTCACTACCATTCATATTTACCTTTCACACCATTTTTGTATTCTCTCTTTACACGGATCCTAGTATTTTATTTGGTTCCAATTTACTGTTTTCACTGTTTTTCGCTATAGCTTAATACGAAATAAACTTGACTGAATTCAGCGGGTATATAGACTCTCACTTTCAGTATTATTTCATTCGGAAAAACATTTTAAATCTTATTAACTTAAACTTATAAAATAACTAAATTATAACGTCAATGGCAAACCTCAACCTTTTACGTGCAAATCCGTACGTTATATAAATCATTTATGAATAATAGGATATAAATACTCTGGGTATTCTATTTTCCAGCTTTAATTCATTTAATTTTTTTCGTAATAATTTTTTAGGGTAGATGTTTGAAATGTACTATACGGTAGATACTTTAATTTTAAAGTTATTACATACACAGTTAGGAAACCAAAGAATTAATACATCTAGTGATACGTATAGTTGTATTATGAAAGTACTATTTAGTATGAGAAAACTTTGTAAAGTACCTTATTGGGAAGGTAAAAGGAAATGAGTTTCCAGCCTTTATATTCAAAAGACCAGAGGGTTAAAGGAATCTTCGTACACTTATTAAAAAGTGTTATAAGACCTAACCGGAACTCGATTCCCAGAAAAAGAAGAAGGCCTGGATAAACAGTTCGAACCGCAACCTTAAGAAATGAAAGTTCTGGATAAACAAACTCAACCGCAATCTAAAGACTAGAAAGATCTGAATAAACAGTTCGGACCGCACCTTTAAGAGAAGAAACGTCTGTATACGAAGTCCGGATCGTACTTTTAGGAAAAAGACGGCCCAAATACGTTGTCCAAGCTGCACCTCCAAGAGGAAGAAAAGCCTGCGCAAATTAAAAAAAAAGAGGTCTGAATAAACAGTCTGGGCCACATCTTTAAGAAAAAGAAGGGATGGGTACGAAGTCCGGACCGCATCTTTAAGAAGAGGATGATACAAATACTTCGTTTAAGCTGCACCTTTAAAAGGAGGAAAATCCTACACAAATTTAAAAAAAGAGGTCTGGATAAATAATCTGGGCCACACCTTAAAAAAAAAAAAAACGGATTAAGTATGTCGTTCAAGCCGCACCTCAAAAGGAAGAAAAAGCCACAATGGTATTCTAACACGTAAATAATAAAAAAGGGTTAGATAAACAATCCGAGACGTGTCTTTAGGGAAAAGGAAAAATAGATATGTATTTTAAAAGACGCCTTTAGGGGAGAAAAAGGTCAAAAATAGTATACAACACTAAGTTTTAATAAAAGTAGGAACTAAAAACATGATTTAAAGCGCGCCTTTGAATGAAGAATAAGTCGGATGCTTTATCTAGACCACATTTTTAAAGGAAGGAAGGTTCAAAAACAACATTGGTAATTAGACCTCGAAGAAAGGCAGGGCGTTTACAAAATGAAGGGCTGGGTACGAAATTCGGGCCGCAACTTTAAGAGGATAAATGTCTAGATACTCTATATGCAACTAAATCTTAATAAATGGACGGACCGCATTAGCAATACGGACCTCAATTTTAAGAAGAGGAAGGGCTGTAATAGCGTTTTAGAACACAATCTAAAGAACAAAACAAACCACAGTGACATCCTAAGCTTTAACTGTTAGAAAAAGACGGGTGATCTAAATATTGCGTTAGAAACGCTCCTACGGTACACGGATATAGAATATAACTTATAAGTACTTCTATCAATGCAATGCGCTTCAAATATCATGTTATAAGCGCTCTTATCTACGTTAAGTGCTTTAAATTACGTATTCGAAACGGAAACTACAACCATTGCTTTATTTAACAACTCTAATAAAGAAGTTATGTAACCTAAGTTGCTACAACTTTTGATTTGAAAAAGAAATGAAAAGAAAAAAACTTTACCTGAACTAATACCATATACTACTATCGCTATTAAACGAAAGCTGGAACAAATTATACTATCACTACTGGATTACGTATATGGGTCGCATTATAAATTGTAATATCACTACTGGATTATGAATACGAACCGCATCACAAATTATACCATTACTACTGGACTACGAATACGAAACGTATCACGAATTCTATTGTTATTACTAGATTACGAATACGGATCGCATTACAACTAAACTATTACTATTGGATTATAAATACGAACCACACTAAAGAAAAGAAAAGATTACCTATGTAGATATTATTATATATTACTATAGTTAATACATGACATGACCCAGACAGCGATTGGGTCAGGAAATGGGCCAGTATGCAACTGCGCCACCGAGAAGCTTGAAGTCCAACACATCAGGCGGGGAACTTCTCTTATGTCAGCAACCCCGGACAGGGAAGGACCGATGGGACCGATAGCGACTCCAGCGGTCCAGTACTGAAGACGGTATGAAGGCACGGATATATAAGGACACGGTCATCACCACACAGATAGTATTTCCTTCATAGCTGTCAATCTAAGTATTCAGTCTACACACCTGAATAGCCTAACGGCTAGTGATCATTCTATAGCACGAACAAACATCTTCTTGATATTGCACCTTTGTTACCTCTGCTACCTTACTGCTAATATAAACCCCCTGACACCTTCTATTTACTCACGGGTATTTAGTGTGATCATTACAATATACCTAGGAACCACCTTGTAAGTTATAAGACAATCCATCACGATACAAGGTACACTGCTGCAAAGTGTATGATAACGTGTCACGCTATAGCTTGTACTCTTACATAGTGTATAATAACGTGTTGCACTGCAGATTGCACTCTTACAAAGTGCATCGTGCGTAGAGCGGTCTAAAAGGAACGTTTGCAGAGTATATAGTAGAGTGTCACGCTCTAGGTAAGAGCTTATAAGCTCTTATCTAAGGTGTGCACTCTACGAATATCTCTTCTCTTATTATCTTATCTTACTACATCAATATACACCAATATTTAAGATTACTCTTCTAGTCATTACGTTCACGTGAATAGGAAGAGATCTTACCAACAGTATTACTATATTAGTTAGGAACTTATTATTTTTATTTTTAGATAATTTTAGTTAGATAACTGGTGAAAAATCTAGAGCTCATTACATAAACGTTTACGTTATATATTAGGTATCAGGTGTAAATTAACTTTTTATATGAATAGTTAAACTGTTAGCGATAACGAAGATTAAACGTTGATTTATTATTTGAATTATAGGTAATTAATTAAGGATTTGGTCCTTACCTTTATTACCGTATCTTTAGACGATTAGCCGTGATTTTTCGTATGAGCGATTGGTAATTTTCCTTCAATCTCGTAAACTTCCCTTAACTTAAAAATAGTAACGTTTTAGCTTTTGAATTACCCTAATGAAATGAATAGTATAATTGTTTGTAAAAAAAACTATTCATCTTTATTCAATCGTTTTTCTTTAATGACTTACCCTGTATATTAATAATGCCTTCAACATATAGTTTACAGATAAATTTTTTCGTTATATTCTTTTAAGATACTTAAGATGTTATATATTCCCTATCAGACTTTCATTTGTCTTTATCGTCGTTCTTTTTACTATATATTCTCTTTTTAGGTAATATTTTACGCTGTCAACATTTTATTAACTTGTTAACGGTCGGTTCGCAAGGGTCATATTAACCAATCTGTTCGGCTCGAAATTTATAAACGTTAGAATATTTATTGAACTGAAGTAGTTTTTTATACAACTTAACTTATATTATTCAGAAAATAATATGACTGTTTTCAATTTTGACTATTATATTTGGATTAGTAATACGTAAAATTATATATGGTTTATCTTATTTACCTAGCTTTCGTTACGTAAGGATATTACTTTATAGGGTGAGAGATAGTACGTTTATTATTAATAATTTGTTTTTGATATTGAGGGTTTTATTGAACTAGCGGCATGCTGATTCCTTTTATAGTTTCTTTAGGGCTTTACTATATATTATAATATGTTTCTGAGTATTTGACCACAGTAGAGACTTATTTGGTACACATGGGTAGGTTCAAAATTATAGAAAAATTGATAAAATGTTGTTAAGGTTAATAGTATCATTAAAACCTTTTACCATTACTTAAAGTTGTGTTTTCAACTTCTAAAACTTTTGATTTTTGGATAAAGATATTATAAGCTTTTCTTAATAAAGCTTAAGTCTTTTCGAACTTATGAATACCCTAATAAGCCTTTATGGAAACTTATTTACGTTAAATCCCTATTAACGTAATATTAGTTTAAAACTTTATCGTAATGAAGTTTGTACTGGTATCGTAAACTAGTATATTTTGTAAACAGAAATACTGATTAATTTAAAACTTACGTAATACCTATTATATTTCCCTCTCCATAATAGTTTTAAAGAACTTGATGGCGTAAAAAGCCGTGACAGAGTTTATGACGTGAAATAATCGTTTACTGTTCAAGTAAAATACGTTTACGAAGACCTTGAAGTTAAAGTCTTAATCTTCTTTTAATGTAAACTTAAATATTAAAAGGGTTTTGGAGTGTATTTAGCAGTAGTGATATAATTTTTCAATTGCCTTTAACGCCAGTAGGTTTAAATTTTTATTGCTAGTCTCCTTAGTGACCTTGTAAAGCCTGTCAAATGTCGGGTAGTTAAACTTACAATTTAATTGATGAAGTTTCTCCTTCATTAAGTTCAATACCACTGTATTCAGCTTTTAAAGATTAAACTAAAGGTTCCTTTATTTGAAACTAAATGTGAATCTTTTACTACCTTTTACCTAAACCAGTTTATTAGTTTAAACGTTAACTTTAAGTCCAAGGTTCTTTTATGTTTTTAAGATATAGAAGGAATGGTGTAGACGATTTTAAAGTATAAAAAAATGAGATTAATAATAATTTTAACCATCGACGATTTTAGTAAAAATAGCTTTTTTTAAAGCTAAGGCCGACTTTAGTTTAGATGGTATCCGTATAGTTAAGTTTCGTAGCCGTATTCGTATACCTTCGTAACGCAATATATTACGAATTATTGGTAGTGCTTTAGATGTTACAATGTTGTCGATTCGATTGGTCGAAATAACAGTAGTATTGCTTAGTTAGATGGTAGATGTATTGTTTTAGGTTTAGCAGACCGCTAGCCGGTCTACATTGTAATTTGTATGGCTAATTGCTTGGCCTGTGCCTTAGAGTGAAGTGCAGCGTACTGCAATCAACTTACACCCAACGCGATAAGTCTCTATATAAAGCAATACACTTAATATGCAGTATAGTTAACTTTACTGTTAGTAAAGTTGACCTACTGCACTTTATATATTACTATTTAAATATTGGCAGCTTTTTAGTTTGTACGCATACGTCTGTGTGTTTAACTAATTTTTTTCAGTTAGCGTTAAACAGTAACCTCGTACCCCCTATCAATTCCGATTGGCTTCCATACTAAATTGCACCCAATTGCATACAAGTTAACCCCATTTTACCTTAATTTCTCCGTTGCCCTGAAATCCGAGTTTATTAACTCATACAAAAAGTTTTTTTTTCGTTACAGGCTTTTATAAGCCTTTACTTTAACCATGTTAATCAAATAGATAACTATTATTCATCTCTTGGAAGTTTTCCAGTTTGTCATTACATTCTTATCCGCCGTTACATGATTTGTGTTTTCCGGGCAGCCTGTTAACGTAGCCCTCGATTCGTATAGTTAGTCTGTTGCTATTTACAAACCTTTTCAAGACCTTGTTTGGCAATGCCTTCATTATAGCGTTAGCAGGATTGTCTTTGTTATCGATTTATTGGAACTCCTTAATCTTCCTCCCTTTACTGGATTTACGAAGTGTTATTACGTCGATTATCAGGCGTTTTTCACTGGTGGTTCCGAGCTTTAAAAGGCATTTAAAAAGGATTTTCGAGTCGGTATAAATTACCATTGAAATAAGAGGAATCTTCAACTGTTCAGTAATAATATTAAGGGATTCTTATAGTACTATACCTACATTAATGCCTGTCATTATACCGTAGACCTTAGATACCAATAATTTTCATGTAATTCTTTTTTATTTGACGGAGGTTTAGTAGATTAGGCTGCCAATAATATTAAATTGGTTTTCGAGTTTATTTTCGTTGACAAGAGTTATTAAAAAGCCGATCTGTAAAGATAAGTTTATTTTATTTGTTAAAGACCCGTTCATAAAGATTATTAGCTTAGCCCTTAAAAAATCGATTGGAATTATATTAATTCCGTGGTCCAGATTTCTCATTTGCTACTCGAGCCTCCTATTTAACTAGTTCAAGTCCTTATCCATAGGCTCTTGTGTTTACACCGTAATGGATAGATCGTAAGAGACTTTCGGTTGGTATAAGGTAGTAATATAGCTGCCTCTAGTATGCTGTTCTAAGTACCATTGAGCTTTAGCCTCGTTAATTTTGTTAATTGTGGCTAAAACAACACCCTAACCTTTTTTACGAAAGTTAAGGCCGACATTAATATTAAGTATGCAGATTGACGATCCATTAAAGTTTAGTTAACTGTTTTTTATTAACGTTGTTAACGGATTATAATTCTAGAATTTAAAGTCTTTAAACGCTTGCTATTTCAATTCTGTAAAGCTAGTTATTCTGATGAAAAAGATAACGTTAGTTTATATACCTATTACGCCGAAGTTTTTTTTACGTTATTAATAAGTATGAGTTGTAAGTTAAAGACTTTATCGCTAAACGTAATTTGAATTACAATTGATAGGTTAAAAACTAGTGGATGTTTGATTTAACTAATCCTCATAGTAGTTTAATATAACGTATTACTGTACTTGGAGGATAAATAGCACGGAGTTTTTATGACAGTTTTGGTAGTAAGATTTATTGTAAATCTATTACTAATTACCTGTAAGCTTACGTTATATTACGGTCATCAAGCGTGAACTTACCTTTAATTTTAGCTAGAAAACTTGCTGTTAAAGCGATTACTAAGTACTGGATTTTTTTTTAAATTGTTAACGATTGTATAAGGATCTAGTCTTTACCTTTATTATAGTATCCTTAAGCGATTAAACGTGATTCTTCGTACTTCCACCCAATGGTTTTGCCTTTGACTTCGTAAATAATCTTCGACTTAAAGATCGTAATATTTTTGTTTTAGAGGTTAAAATCAGTTTTTGGTACTAATTATATAACCTCTTAAGTTAATAGGACGTTAATATTAACCTTGTTGCTTTCCTTAAAATGTTTATAGGAGGTTTTAATAATCCCTTATACTTGGAGCTTTAATGTTAAGTTTTCGTCATCCTTTTCCTTTCTACTTATTTCAATAGTATTGCATATGCGGCCTAGTGTGTATTTCTCCTTTTTAACGATTTTTTCTTTCAAGGTTGTTCGCGTTGGAGGAATTTTATGGGCTTGTTAATAACTGGTAAAGGAGATTCGAGTTAGTTCGGTTGCTTAGCTTAAAGGGCTTAAGTTTTAAATAGCCCCAATGTAAGGCTTAACCTGTGTGATTTGGAAAGGTATAGGGCCGTTAGTAGTTTCGACAACTACTTTGGAGTTTGCGATACTTAATATCTTGTACGAGCCCTCCTATTTGCTCGGCTTCCGCCATATGAGAACTTTTCTTTATAGCGGTAAAGTAAGTACGTCTATTATTAAGGTGATTTTTTTGATGTTTAAGGAATCATTAATCTGGAGGCGTGCTGATTTTCTTCGTAGCCTACTTAACACTTTACTGTATATCGTAGTGCGTTTCTAAGTACTTGCCAAGTGCGGAGATTCATTCGTTAGACGTAAATACGCTTCAAAAACCAGCAGTATTAGCATTAAGCCGCCAGGGTCTATAGTATCGTTTAGGTCTTTTACTGTCATTTTTAAGCATATGTCTGTATCTGTAAAGCTTTTAATTTCTATCGTAAGAATATTATTCGTATGGCGAAGTAAAGCGTGTACCCTTTTAATATTTCCAATGCTTTAGTAGGCTTTTACAGATATCTGTTTGTATGAAATACCTATTATTTTAGCATCTTTTTAAAATTTCCCGCGGTAAAGTTTATACTGGTATTGGGAACTATAACATTAGGTGGACTTAGGTACGTATCAATTTATAGTATAGTTAACGTTTCCCACATATTCTTTGCCGATGGGGACTTTAGAAACTTAGCCCTATGAAAAGAGGTTGTAAAACTAACATCGTAAAAAACAAGTTTGTTATCTAAGTAAAACATATAGACAAAAATCTCGTAATTGAAATCCTCATCGTCTTTTAATTTAAACTTGAATTTTCGGGAGGCTTAGGTATACGTTTGATAATGGTGATAAAGTTGTTTAATGACTTTTAAGGTAAAATATTCCATATCGTTATGCCTTATGAACTTTAGGACTTTGTATATCTTATTAACGACTGGATTGTTAAAACGCCGTTGTAATTAACGTATCTTAGGCTTTATCAGACTTAACACCATTGCTTCTGGTCCTTAAAAATAAAACCATAAGTGCCACTACTTAAAGTCAAGTGAAAACCTTTAGCCTTTTTTAATCAGTTCGTCTGCTTTAACGCTAATGTTAACGTTGAGAGTCTTTATATCCTTTAAATAGAGTATAAAAGAGGTAGGGGACTTAAGGATATAAAACGTAATTACGTCTATTATAGTGTGAATTAACGTTATCTCTAGTAATGATAGTTATTCGCTTAGGTCAAAGCTAACTTTGGCTTTACCAGTATCGTAACGATTAATTTTAGTAGATGTAATACTTTCCACCCACAGTGTTACGTACTATGAATAGTTTTTTGTTGAATACCTTATTACTCCTATATCGGGCATAATACCTTAAAATGTATAGTTCGCCTAACAATTATAGAGGTTAAAGGTATATAAGGATTTAAGGGTTTGATCAAGGTAAGGGTAAGGGTTTTTACCACCTAAACAATATAGAAAGACGTAGTCAGCTAGTTACTAGGCCGCACTAGGAATAATATCTTCATATCACTTAATCTGCTTAGGGGCATTAGCGATATTATTTAGTTCTTCACCTTTGAAGTTTACGATTTAATCCAAGTAATTCTATTTAAAATTAGTAGGGTATTGGGTGTAATATAATGCCTTTTTATTGCAATATTCGTTAAGAGGGTTCCGAATTATCTAGTAGCTAAATTTGCCATAAATACAATATCTTTTGTCATTATTAAGACAATAGTGTTAAAGTTTACTAGATCTGTATGAAATTTGGCCTTATTAGCATTAACGTAGTTGTTATCTCTGGTTTGAAACTGGTGGGCCAAACCTTAGGTATTGTGAGCGTCCGTACTTACGGTTGATATAATTAACCACCATAAGGTTTTTTTTATTCACGTTAAAAAAGTTGCTGGTTTGGTAGTATATACCAAGTTAGTTTAGTATGCGTACCATTACGGTGGTAAACGTGAAAAGTAACTAGCTAAAAAAGCCTTCGCAGGTGGTATCTAGGCGTTATAGAGCGTATTTGAATTCGCTAACGCCCGTAACTGTTACCTATACCTGTTTACGAAGTGTGGCTTCGTTAAAGTAATCTTTCCTTATTCATTTTTAGTGTAACATTAACTTGTTAATCATTTAATTCAATATATCTATCGGTATTTCCTTCCTTTTTTTCTTGGTCATTATTGTTGCACACCTTATGGTAGCCCAATTTGTGTGGTATTTCGTAAAGTGGACGTCGTATTTGAAGTGGTTTTTTATGCTATCATAGACTTCGCGAAACGTGATTGTTTAGGTTAGGAAGATTAAGTAGTAGTTTTTGGCGTGCCATATAAGGATTTCAGGAAATAATGAGTGAAAACTAGAAGATGGAACTTTTATTCACCCGCAAATATTTAGGAAGAGCATAATTTTGGTATCAAGAAGGTTATAAAGATTTTAGTTGTACTTTTCGATATCGTTCCAGATTTTATCGAAATCTATAAGAAGTTTGTAATTAATGCCAACCATCTTAAAAGGTCTTAGAGAAAGATCGCGATAGTTATCTTAGCTCTAGATAATATTTCCTGATAATTTAAGTCTTAGAGCTTTTAAGGTATGGTGTTAAAGGTAATTGTCAGTTACTTTCCCCAATAGGTAAAGTCCTATAGTAAAACCTATGGTAAGTTCGTGCGTGTAGGTAAATGTAAAGGGAAAAGGTTTTTAGGGAACTTGACGATTAAATTTCTAAAGGGCGATAGGTAATTAAAGGTTTTGGGTGGCTTAACGATCTTGTTTGATTGACTGGGGTAAAGTGCCAACATTAATACCTCTGGCTGTGTTGGCGGCCATTGTTTTAGGTGTTCTGCCATATTTAAAGACATACTCAGCACTATTACGTAGGGGTACTAAACTACCGAGCAGGATAATAAGTTCCTTATCACTAGCGCGTAAAAAGGCTTAACTCAGCTAAAAGTAAAAAGAAGGTTCCCTGGATCGCATATAAAGGCGATGAGGTTCCTTAATACCCTTTTCTTTAGGGTGTGGCTTTTAAGGGCGTTTTTAAAGCTAGGCTAGGCCGAAGAGTTTTTAAGTTAGCTTTGTAGTGCCCCATAATAGCACGTAGATTCTCTGCCGTTTAAACTTTACTTTAATCCTTAACTTAATCCCTTCTCAAACTAAAATCTATATGTCGGTAGTTTAGTCGCCAAAAAGATCGCGGAAATTACTAAAAGCGTAGTTTAAGTTTTTAGCATTACTGTATTCGACAATATAGTAGCTAACGAAGTTGGTAAAGTATTTTTCCGCCAATTTTTATCGACATCTAGGGCTTAAAGGTTTTCGTTATAAAACTTCGTAAAAGCAGTTCCGAAAGCTTTAATTATTTTTTTTCTTTTTAGGGTTGACAATGGCATCAAAGTTAGCGTTTACGGTCGATATCATAAGGTTCTGGTTTACGTAGAGCATATAGGGCGCGTAGGGAGAGGGACTTAGTCATCTTAAGCGTAAAAATTTGGTGTTTTAGCGTAAAATCTCATGGAAAATTGGCGATTTAGCGTAAACTTACATAAAGTAGCTTTTTTTGCGTGACTTGGTGTTTTCGCTTAAAGCAGCAAACTTAACGATTGAAGTGATAAAAGGAGTAAAGAGAATAAAGTAAAGGGAAAGTTTTAATATAAAGGGTAAGGTTGGAGGTTGTTAGTATTAAAGGTTATAGATAAAGAGCGAAAATTGTTTATTGTTATAGACTGTAAGACTTAGTCGTTTTTCTTATAGTAATATTACCTGCAATAGTATTGATTTAGTCGTTTAACAACTTGCTAAACTTTGAGACTTCCGACAGTTAATATCAACGTTTTTCTTTAAAAGGGATCTGGTAAAGATTTCTTGGTGTTTTCAATAGCGATACCGTCGCTAACTTCCAGATTACTGTTGTAAGACTGACACAGCCCAAAAGTCTTCTCTGTTTTCCTGCCGTTGTAAAACTAACACAATACTAATAAAGGCCTTTCGCAAAAATCTTTCATTTACCCTAGCCGCTGTAGCTGTAAAGCGTAATCGGAAAATAGATTTTTTTTTTACTCAGCTAATATGTGCCTAACCTTATAATCAATAATTAGTGTTGGTAGGGCTTTAAACGTTGCAACGTTGTCGATTCGATTGGTTGAAGTAACAGTAGTATTATGTGGTCAGATGGTGGATGTATTATTTTAGGTTTGGCAGACCACTAGCTAGTCTACACTGTAATTTGTATGCCCATTGCTTGGATCATTCCCTAGAGTGAAGTGAAACGTACTGCACTCGACTTACACCTAATGCGATAAGTTTCTACACAAAGCAATATACTCAACTTTCAGTACAGTCAACTTTACTATTAGTAAAGTTGACTTACTGCACTGCATGTAGTACTATTTCAATACGAATAGCCTTTTGTTAAATACCGTTTTATTCCTATGTCCGGCATAATAATTTGAGAGACCTATTTGATATAACGATTTTCAGTGTTAAAGAGGTATGTGTAGTTAAGGTTTTTATCGTTATATTGATGATAAGGGTTTTTATTTGTTAAGCTGTATAAAAATGCATGGTTGACAAGTTATTAGGTTACTTTTAGGCTAGTATTGGTATCTTTATACTAGTCCATAACCTTAGGTTTATTTTCCTTTTCAATAAATTTAATACCTTTATAGCTATCAATAGCATTGTGGCAATTATTAGTAGGAATAAGGGTAGGTTGTATGTAATATTTTGCTTGTTCATTTTCGCGTTTAGAAGTAATATAGAGTGTTGACTAATAGATTTATTTACTGTAAATTTTATATTTTTGGTATTTGGAGTAAATTTGTTTAATTGATTTCAAGATTTTAAGGGAAATTTTTTTTTTCTCAAGTGGCTTTATTACGTCCTTATATTTAGGCTTTTCGTTAACTGTACTAGCCAAGCTTTTTGTACTTACGGTCAATGTAATACCTGTAAAAGGGTTTTTTTATCGTTACGAAACTTTCGAGTTTAAGGGTATATACTAGTCAAGTCGGAAACTTAAATTATTACGGTTGCTAACAAAAAACGTATTTGGTCGAAGAAACTTTTGTAGGTAGTATTAAGGTATAGAAAGGTGTATTAGGGCTTTTTGTGACTTATGAAAACTTGTTAAACCTGTTGGAGTAAAATGTTCTCTCCAGTTTTTACGTTCTCCATTAATTGTTGGTAAAATATGATCCTATTAAGTATTTAATTAAAAATATTTATTTCATTTTTCGTTTCTTCTTCGTAAGTTAATATGAAAAATTACTTAATAATATTTTGATCCGTATGATATTAGGCCAGATTCATATTATACTATAAATAATCTTTTATATTATCGTAAATTTCGCGGAAAGAGGAGTAATTTGTTACGTACCAGAAGTTGTAGGCTTCGGCTTAACCGGTAAATATATTGGGAAATAGCGAAGAAAATCTTGGTTTTTTGACTTTTATTTGATGGAAAATATTAGATAACGGGCGTAATTTGACGTAGAAAAGGTTATACAGTTTACCTTTATACTTTTCTTTTATCCTTTCCCCCAAATTTAAATAAATGTAGTAATTACCCTGCAATTTGTATTTACTATAAAGACGTGTTTAGGGGGGAAAGTAATATACTAGTTATAGGAACCCTTTAAATCCTTTGGTTAGAGAAGGTGTTAAAGTTGCTAGTGTTAGTAGGTATGATAGTTATCTTTAGCGGAATATGAAAGGAAAAAGCCAGTTATTATATCTATAGTAAGCTCGCGAATAAAGTCGTTCCTTTTTAAATTTGGCTCCTAAAAATGGAAGTATTAGGAAGCTTGGAGGAGAGGAATTTGGGGGTTTTCGCCACGAAGAGCTTGATGATAATCCTTTTAGTATCAAAAGGTATATCGAGGTTTTTATATAATTGATTAGTAGATTTTAGGGTTTACGGCGTGTAAGTTAATTAATATTTTACAGCTAGTGGTATTTAATTGTTAATTTTAGGTAAATAAGTTTCAAACTTATTTGGGATTTAATTTGAATTTGTGAATGTATGTATAAGCGTTAAGGGATACCGTAACCAATAAGGCCTTTACTTTTTTCCCGAATTTATTAAAGGTTTTTATTTGTTACGTATTTATATAATAGGTCAGAAAAATTGCCATTTTTTCCTTTTTTATAGAGAGATTAATCCCTTTACTAGTTAGTTTTTCTTTTGACCAAATTTTAACTTATTTGTCCATTGTACTTAATATATTTAAAGTTTATTTGTTAAACTATTAGTAAAATTCATTGATGGTAATAAGTCTTATATTACGCTCGATAAAGTTTAAATTAAAGATATAATAGTCAATATGATTAGTTAAATACTCAGGAGGAAAGTTTTTATTAAGGTTTATTTGTTTAAAGTTATTGTTGAAATACTTAACGAACGTAAATATATGGTTTATAATTTCTTTCTTTCGGGAAATATCGATGACGATGTTAATCTTAGCGTTGCTTAAAGCTACTATAACAAAGATTAAAGAGTGTAAAGAAAAAGGATAGTATAAAACAGTAGGTCGTAAATTTACTGTCAAAGTTAGTATAGGTTAAAAGTCGTAGGATTTAGTCGTATTTACGATTTAAAATTAGTAGTAATAGTACCCGTAATAATATTAACCGTAGTAGTATTAACTTAGCTGTTTGTTAATTTGCCAACTAAGTGATTTTCAAGACTTTTAAATGGTCAATCTTAACGCTTTTAAAAAAAAACAATAAAGATTTCTTAATATATTTCGTAGTAATTCTGTGGCTTACTTATCAATTGCCACGAATAACTACATCGCTTATAAATTTTCCCTACTTACCACCGTAAACAACTGCACAGCTTATAAAGGCATTTCGCAAAAACTTTTCTTTTACTTCTAACTATTGTTTAACGTAAAGCGTAATCGGAAAGTAGCCTCTTTTTTTACCTTTCCAATCTGTGCTTAACCCAATAAGCACTGATCAGTATTGGTAGACCAACCTATAGATGTAGGCCTTTCGTTATAACGTAGTCGATTCGAATCACGGTGGTCGAAGTAATTGGTGCTGCATTGAAATCGCTGATTTAGTTTTAAGTTCTAAGTTTGGTAGACCGCTAGCTGGTCTGCACACTACTTTGTATGGCCAAACGCTTTGGCCTATTGTAATGATCACACTAAATACCCGTGAGTAAATAGAAGTTGTCAGGGGGGTTATGTTAGCAGTAAGGTAGCAGAGATAACAAAAGTGCAATATCAAGAAGATGTTTGTTCGTACTGTAGAATGATCACTAGCCGTTAGGCTATTCAGGTGTATAGACTGAATACTTAGATTGACAACTGAAGAGCTATGAAGGAAATACTATCT
>JASMMZ010000001.1:33587743-33848342 GCA_038502455.1 Anisogramma anomala
CACGGTTGTCTCGCATGGCGGTTTTGGGTGGGCGACGGTTGTGGCGGAGAAGGAGAGGAGGAGGAGGACGACGAGGTGGATGAATGTGATGAGGGACTTCATGGTGTGTTCTTCTTCCCCGGATCTTTCCAAGCAGGCAGTCAACGGGAAGAAGGGAAGCAAAGCGAAATCAGCCCAGCTGTGGTGTATTAAAACAAGGAGCGAGTACAGCGTCAACGCCGTGAAGCCAAATCAGCACGGCTGTGGTCGTAGGCAAGGCGTGAAGAAGGGCGATGGGAAAACAAAGGACACGGCCAACTATAAGAACAACTCCCAAGGCGTACGATGTCATGCATCAGACAGTTTAAATTCGTTCAAAACGTTCCAAACATGATGGGGTTCTGGGCGAATGTTTATGTTTTCGGGGCTGCTCATGAGCCTCTTCCTGGCAAGGAGTTTGTTCATCCTGTTGGCACATGGAGGGACAAGTGGCCAATGTGACTAACTGTTTTTCCGGTGGGACATGGGTTTGCAAGAGCCATGATAGTGGCATGTGCGATGTGCGATCCTGTGGCACAGACGCGGCCGCAAACCCAATTCGCTACAGAAGTGGGTCGCCATGGCCAATGTGCAGTTATAGAGTTTCCGGACTATACCGGTGTTTGAGGACGCTGTCACGGACTAATTGGCAGGCCACGAGGGTTTGTGGACGGTGTACGGTCCGAACTATCACTCGTACCCAAGATCAATATCATCGTCGTGTGAATCCATGGTCGAGTACCAACCCTGAGGTGCGCCCCCATGCCATGTCAGGTGCCCCAGAACAGTATGTATGTGCTTGATAAACTGTTATATATTCTTAGTATACTCCTCGATAGCAAGACCTATCTATCCACTTGCTTTCAACATCCCATTCTTACTCCGCGTCCGGGCTGTTTGCTGAGAATACGCACCCGCAACATATAGGTAGGTACTTGGGTATCTCACGGCCACAAATCCACTGTGAAGTTTTTGAAGCCACGGCGACGATGCTTTGCACCACACACAGGATGCTTTCCGGCGTCCGCCTCGAAGGGGCCGACCTGAAACGAAAACCGGGCACGCATGAAACGCAGACCCCAAATGCGCCACGCACAAGATGGAAGCACGGTGCACGACATCCACTGTTTCTCTCCTTGAGATCGCCGTCTCCCACTGCATCGGCCGCGTGCCGTGAACAGGCACGATTCAGGCCCAACTCTTTTTCCACATTGGAAACACTGTTTTTTGTTTCATTCTTTGCCTGGAGCCCGTAAAGCCTATGGCAAGGTTTTAAACATCTAAACACCCAAACAATCAAAATCCAGTGCCAGGGTGCCACACGTCAGGGGGTATTTTCACTTTTTCCCCCTCTTTTTGTCATACTTGATCCAAACAGTCTTTGGCTAACAGTTTTTCAACATGAACATCCCTTCCTTGCCGACAAGTTCATGGGCAGCCCCCACATCTGTTAGTACTGCCACCAGACTTGTATACAATCTCTTAACATCGCCAAAAAATTCTCTACATAGCTCCCGCCATAGCCAACGCCAAAGGGGCCAAATCAACACCGCGCACCTCTGGCACGCCTGCAAAGGTAGCCCAGCCTTTATAAAACACCAAGGGCTTTAGCAGAAACGCCAAGTAACTAGTCCACTCCCGACGAAGAAGGACGCGGTTATGTACCGACCCTAACGCTTTAGTGTTAAGGCCTTTTACAAGGCTCTTAACGCGTAAAGGCGCGACCTAGAAGTTTGCGAGTCTGTATATCGAGCTTACGAATAGATTATGAATACCTTTATCGCTTGTTTCGACGCGTTCAACTTTATTGAATAACACGCCTTAACATTATATATTGTGGTATATACAACCGATAACATCGCAAATGGAGGCTCAGGCCTTGAAATAATATTGTCGGCCCTAACGTAAAACGAATGAATTTCTAGATTCCTATACATATCCAGCCCTACCACATTAAATTATATTATTACACCAATATCTCCTGCTAATATACCGGCTTTTTACATTGTATCAATCCTTTGTATTATTTTAAATCCTTACATTTTAACAATATAAGTGATTATATGAATTATTTCAACGGGCTAAAACAAGACATCGGTCTTTCAAACTGCAGAAAACGCTTCGTCGCTTATGTAGGAATTATAGGATAGTATCTATAACCTTTCAAAACATTTTTTCAAATACGAACCGCCTCCTAAAAACCGACCAGGAAAACAAATTTACGGACTTTCATTAGAACTTTAAAACGCCTTAAACACGATATTAAAAGTTATAACTTTCGATATACCTTCGTTGAACATATATAATTAGACCTGTTTATTATTAAAATAATAAAAAAAAACCTTTACGAAGTGTGTTATCCAGTTTAGCGATATTATTATTAAAAGTAAAGGTCTTTTTTTTTAAAAAAAAAAAAAAACGATACTATCGCTTATTTAATTTTTAAAATGATCTTCAATACGTTGTACTAGTTTTAATACCTTCAAATAATAAAAGGAGTTTTCCATATAGTTTACATACTCTTTTTAAAAACACTGATCGCGATTCCTCGAGTTAAAAAAAACAAAATCTATACATAAACTAGGTATATACTAATTAATACTTACCCTTCGATAAATAGATAAAACCTTTATATAAACCTTACAACTTAGATCATTTTATTTCTAAAACCTATCAAATCCTTTCGTTGATGCAGTAATAACGAATAAACGAGAGCGATAAATAAACAATGTAGACTTTAGTTGTTTGGTACAGGTTTTTTTTATAATACTATATATATTTGTATTGTGTACGCCCGGTTCGATACCTTCATTACGCTATCCCGATAAAACATTTCGTCCCGAAACCGTATAAATTAACGGTTCAATACTTCAATTACCATAAATCCTTTCATTTAGTATATATAAATCACTTAAAAGTTTTAAAACGAAAGGGAAAAAAGCATATTCGACTTTGAGAACGCCTATTGAAAAGGATTTCAACTTTTAATAAAACCCGATATAACACGAAAATAGTAGGAAAGGCTTCGGTTAAAAACGTTTTCCTAACCACTTTCGTTGCAACAAATACCCGTTCGACGAAAATGAATAGGGAAACCGAATCTTTTTATTTTAGTTCTCGTTGATACTTCGTTAAAGAGGACGCAAAGTACCGCACACTTTACGCTTGAATTGTTGGACCCTTCAACCCTATAACTGTATATATATAAACAATCTTTCAACGTAACAAAATTATACCAAAACTCGTTATATTTATATCAAACGAAATTACTAACGTATTAGGAACGCTAAACGCATGTTATTGAAACCATGGTAATCTAATTAGCCTAATTTCAAACGTTAAAGACCCTATTACTTTCGTTAAATACCCTATTAATTTGAAAACTTACGTGGAATCCAGTTTCATAGTAAATATTGATATTGGTATAATAAGTTATTTAATTCGCGGTAATATATATAACAGAACAGTTATAAGTTTTAACAACAGTAAATCAAGAAGAAAAGTTTTCAAAATTAGGAGAACGAATTACAAAACTTTTAAAACTCTTGTAATTGATTATAAACCGTAATTTCCGTCACAAATAAACTTTATATAGTGAAACTATTTCGACAATGGAATTCATTACGTTTATATTCGATTTTCCCTCTTTTATTATCATATAAGTCGATTAAACGACCTTTACAAACTATTGAAACTAAAAAAAAACGAACGAATGAAAACCTTATAACCTTGTTCAACTCGAATATTACCAAGGTTTAAAAATATTAACCATATCTTGTACAACCTTAAATACGACAATGAAAAGTTATTGAACGCCGGAAACAAAATAATGAGCTTACAATTATGTAAATTAACATAAATGACATAACTACCATATATTGAACTTCATTTATAGGATACGCTATTGAATGTTTTAAAGTTATTGAAGTATAGGTACCTTAATGCAACCAAAGGTACAACAGTCAAAAATATATATAAAAATACTAAAATTACGATTTTTTTGGTTCGAAATTTGGGTAGAAACCTTTTTACATAAAAGACTTGATGTGAACTAATTTTGGTTACGAAGACTCAAATCATTTTTTATACTCAAAAAAAAAAAAAAAAACCTTTCTACCCACCGTATAAACTCGACCTAGTTCTAGAAGGAACTTTTTATAATTGCGCGCCAATAGGATCAGTATAAGAAACTTATATCGAGATTAATTTATTTACTACGTATTAATAAATATTTACTATTAGGTATCTGTGTTTCCAAATATCGTTAAAAGAGACTTTGACCTCACGGGTAAATCAACTTTAAATAATACACACAAAGTGAAACTTGTGGTAGTTAGGCAATTTATATCAGCATATACTTTAAAGAAAAGCTGTAAATCTCTACCTACCGTTTAACACACGTCTTTGAACTTATTTTTACAAACATTACTGGGAGAAATTGCCTTAAAGTGATACAACGAAACATTGGAAACAATTCGGACTATAATATCTTATTAATCGTCCTAATTACTTACAGATTCTTTATAGCCCGAATTATTTACGAAATGGTATCATAAAACGAATTTCCGAGATTTAGCAATATAATAGTTATTAATATAATTTCTTTGCCACTTGTAACTGAAATAATATACGCAGTTTCGGTATATCTATTGGTGGATACTATATTACACCTGTACGTAAATGTTTAATTTGTAATTGAAAAATTGCCAATTAAAAGCGTAAAGTTTACAAAATAGTAAGTACCCAAATTCGGCCGGCTTGACTATAATATAAGAAAAGCAAACGCAGCCCACTAATAAAACGTCAAGTTCGTTAAACGTAAAATTTTCTTTAAAAGAACATAATAAGCCCACACCGAGCTATGAAAAAAAAATGCAACTTAACCGCTAATATTAAAAAGGTTCACAAAATTATTTACCAACATAAATCCCCCTTTCTTTTCCTGATTTTTACACTCAAAGTTGACGTAAAATTAATTCTCAATATTTATCAATAAACCAAAGTCTTACTAAAGGATATTTTTGATAGATTCATTTTCGGACAATGATATCTCAAACGATCATTCAATTAGTGGAAAGAAAACAAATACACCATTTTATAAAGCGTTAATATTTCCGATAAAGAATTGAGATATGATATTACAACAATACATAACACGTCGGCTAGATTGAACAATATTTTGGCATATTTATTTAAAACGTATTAGAACTGTATACCCAAGCCTTTCTATACTTTGTACAAGAATATCTACAGTTGAAGTTTTTTATAGGTATAAAATTAATTGGAGGTATTAATACTACCCAAAATAGGAGATTGGAACTTGTTATATCTTCGCTTATAAAAGCCTATCTACATAATCTCGGTTTGTTATAATAATTTCGAACGTATTTTAGCGCGTATACTATTGTTGAAGTCAATTACCCGCGGCCTAATTAACGATTAATACGATAAAAAGCGCCTTGGAAACCTTTTATATACATTTTAACGTCTTTTATATTCGATATAGAATCCGCTGTAATAAAGTATAAAATTGTATTCATTCTATTTTACAATATATAAAGGGACTTCAATACCTTTATTCACAATTACTACTGGAACAGCAGTCAATTTCACTACAGTGAAGTCAACCATACTAATTTTAAGTTGACTGTATTGACTGCAAGTTGACTGTATTTTTTGTGGGATAACTGCAAGTCAAGTGCAATAAAAACTAAATTCAGACTAGGATACGGACTAAGCAATTAACCATTCAAATTAGTATGCAGACCGGCTAGCGGTCTGCCAAATTAAGAAGTAATATATCACCACTTTCAATTCAATACCAGTTACTTTGACCAGATATTAGAATCGACTATGTTGTAATGATAAAAACCAACCAACAATTACTTTATATAAAAAATGCGGTGTTCAAAGTTTTGCCGAAATTTACTTATCTTGATTAAAGTTTTTTATCCAAGAAAGTAATTAGGGTTCGATATTAAACATATATTACATAGTTTATGAACCTTAATAATAAAAATATACAAGGATTTGTTCTCTTTCTAGTTTTATATATAATTTGTATAACGGATTTCGTTAAACTTCATTCCGGTCGCATTTTCATTTAAGTAAACAACGTTTCATTTATCCGGGTTTCGTAATTTTTTAGGAAAAATGTTATAGGATAAAATGGATTTATTAGAAACTGTTGGTAGGACTTCAGACATTGCAACGCTATCGATTCGATTGGTCGAATTAACAGTAGTATTACATTGATGGGGCAGTAGATGTATTATTATAGGTTAAGCAGACCGCTAGACAGTCTGCACAGAAATTTATATGGCCAATTGCTTAGCTCGTGCTCTAATATAAAGTGGGCGTATACTATACTTCACTTGTAACCAATATATTAAGCCCATAAAAAAAACCCTTAAATTGAAGTTAATATAGTCAACTTTACTATAAGTAAAGTTTATATACTGTATTAAAAATATTATCATTCTAAGACTAGCAGCCTTTTATTTTTGTACGCGCACGCTAATGTAATCGAGAAAACTTTTAAGGTTACCACTAAGTTACATCTTCATTAACTAGCCAAACCCATATCAATTCCAGTTAACTTCCCCACAAAATGAAACCCATTTATATTCAAATTAACCCTATTTGCTTCGAATTACCCCACAACTTTGGATTCCGACTTCATCAATTTCAATAAAAATTTGCTTTCCCATAAGCTTTTACAAACTTCCAATTGATCCGTACCAATTGAAAATAGTGTTATTGTTAATTACTTAATAGTCACACAATTTACCAATACATTCTTATTTACTGGCACGTAACTTGACCTTAATAGGTAACCCATGAACGTAATATTCGATACGTATGATTAGCATATTAATATCCACAAACATTTGAAGGGATTCATTCGAAGATGCTTTTGTTATAGCGTCAACAAGGTTATCTTTCCCATTAATTTACCCAAATTCCTCGATTTTCCTCCTTTCATAAGCTTCAGAAAGTGCTATCATATTAATTATCAATCTTTTTTTACTGGTGGCTTCGAGCTTTAAAGGGTATTCGAATAAACTTTTCGAGTCAATACAAATTACTACCGAGATAAAATAATAATAATTAACTACTTGGAATAAGGTTAAGGGTTTCCCACAACGTCAAACCTACATTGAAACCTAATATTATATCGTAGACCTCCAAAGTCAACACGTTTCGTGTACTCCTTTAACATTTAACAAAGGTCAAATAAATTAGGCTACTAAAGATATTAAATTGATCCCCACGCCTTTCTTTATTAACAAAAGTTACGAGGAAACCAATTTGTAAAGATAAGTCTTTGTAATGATCACACTAAATACCTGTGAGTAAATAGAAGGTGTCAGGGGGTTTATGTTAGTAGTAAGGTAGCAGAGATAACAAAGGTGCAATATCAGAAGATGTTTGTTCGTGCTGTAGAATGATCATTAGCCCTTGGGCTATTCAGGTGTGTAGACTGAATACTTAGATTAACAACTAAAGAGCTATGAAGGAAATACTATCTGTGTGGTGATGACCGTGTTCTTATATATCCGTGCCTTCATACCGTCTTCAGTACTGGACTGCTGGAGTCGCTGTCGGTCCTTCTCTGTCCGGGGTTGCTAACATAATAGAAGTTCTCCGCCTGATTCTAGACTTTAGGCTTTCTAGTGGCGCAGTGTTGCATACTGGCCTGCTTCCTGGCCCAACCTCTGTCTGGGTTATAACAGTCTGTATTGTTTGTAAAAGACCTATCCTTAAACATTATTAACTTTGCTTTCGACAAGTCGATTGAAACCATATTGATCTCTCAATCTAGGTTTCGTATTTATCACTCAAACCTTTTATTCAACCGGTCAAGGTCGTTATCTATTAGGTTTTATACTTGCATCATAATGGATAGGTTGTAAAAAGCTTCCGATTAATATAAGGTAGCAATGTAACTACTATGAGTATATTACTCCAAGTACCTTTGAACTTGAGATACGGTTGTGTTATCAATTATAATCAAATTAATTCTTTAATCTTTTTAACGAAAGTTAAAGCCGATATCAATACAAAGTATATGAATTAACGATCTATTAAAGTCAAGTTAATTACATTTTGCCAACGTCATTACTGGATTACAATTTTAAAACCTGGAGTCCTTAATCGTTTGTTATTATGATACTATAAAACCAGACATTTCAATGAAAAGGGTATTGTTAATTCACATACTTACTAAACAGAAGTCCTTCTTTTACGTTACCAGTAAATACGGGTCGTATATTAGAGATTTTTTTACCTAGCCGTAACTTAAGGTATGATTAATAAATGAGAAAAGAATAAACGCCTG
This sequence comes from Anisogramma anomala, assembly GCA_038502455.1. Lineage (NCBI taxonomy): Eukaryota > Fungi > Ascomycota > Sordariomycetes > Diaporthales > Gnomoniaceae > Anisogramma > Anisogramma anomala. The sequence continues at coordinate 33,596,103 of JASMMZ010000001.1, forward strand.
TTTTGGCTAATTCTTACAATAGCTTAATACATCACATTACCGTCCCCGAAAGGTAGATAATACGTAATTCTTGTGACAACTTTGGTAAGACGGTCCTTTGTAAATCTATTACTAATTGTGTATATATTTACGTTTTATATAGACCATTAAGTGTAAACCTTCCTTTAGTTTTAGTTAACAAACTTAATACCAAAACGATTACCAAATGTTAACTAATCTTTTAAATCGTTAATAACTACGTAAAGATCCATTTTTTGTCTTTATTATTGTATTCTTAAGCGATTAGGTGTAACTTTTAATACGGTCGCCCTGTAATCTTAGCTTTAACCTCGTAGATAATCTTCGACTTAGAAATCGTAACATTTAGGCTTTAGAGGTGAAATTCGGCCTTCGGCACGAATTATATAACTTCTTGAGTGAATAAGCAATCAATTTTAATCTTGCTCCTTTTTAAAGGGTTTTCCAGAAGTCTTAATAATACTTTATACGTAAAGTTTCAGTGTCAAATATTAGTTATCCTTCTCTTTCCTACTTACTTAAGCGGTATTCTAAATATGATCTGGTATGTATTTCTCTTCTTTAATATTCCTTTTCTCCGGAGGTCATTCGCGCCGTCGGCATTCCATCGGCTTATCGATAACAGGTAAAAAAAGGCTCGTATGAACTCGGTTGCTTAACTTAAGGATCTTTATTATTAATTGCCTTAATATAGAGCTTAACTTGAGTAATACGAAACTCAACAGAGCCGTTAATAGTTTCAACAATTACTTTAAAATGTACGATAATTAAAGTTTTCTATAGTCTCTTTCAATTACTTAGCTTTTGCTACCAAAGTACTTTACTCAATAGTAGAAAAGTAAGTACGTCGATAATCGTAAGACCGTTTTTAATATTAAGAGCATCGTTAACTTAGCGTCGTACTAATACCTTCTGCAATTCTCTTAGTACTTTACCGTAAGTTACGACTTTTAGTTAGGTGTCTACTAATGGTAGAGACTTACTCGTTCAGTGTAAGTACGCTCTAAGGACCATAACATTAGCAATAAGCCATTAAGGCTCACAGTATCGTTTAGATCCTTTACCTGCATCAAAAAGCGTGCTTCTAAATCGATAAAACTTCCAATTTACAACGTAAATATATTATACACTTGAAGATGTAATGCGTATACCCTTTTCATTTTCCCAATGCTTTAGTAAACCTTTACAGGCACCTGTTTACACTAAATTCTCATTATTTCAATATTTCCTTAAATATCTGTCGATATAAAGTTAATACTAATATTGTAAACAATGATATTAGGTAAACCTAAGTACGTATTAATCCATAACATATTGAGTATTTCACACGTATCTTTTGTCGATAGAAGCTTTGAAAACTTGACTCCGTAAAGAAACGTTACGAAGTTAATGACGTAAAAAACAACCTTGATATCTAAATAAAACAAATTAATAAAAACCTTATAATTGAAATTCTTATCATTTTTTGTGTAAACTTAAGTCTTCAAAAAGCCTAAATAAATATTGAATAGTAATAACAAAGCCTTTCTTTAACTTTTAAGATGAAGTATTTCACATTTTCATGCCTTACTAAGTTCAAACTTTATACAATCTATTAACTACTTAATAGTTCAAACGCCGATATGATTAACTTATCTCCCACTTTGTTAAGTTCAACACCGTTATATTCAGACTTTAAAGGTAAAACTATGAATGCTACCACTTAAAAGCAAGGAAAAACTTTTAATCTTTTTTAACTAGTTCGTTGGTATTAAAATTAATGTTGACGCCGATGGTCTTTATATCTTTCAAATAAAGAAAAAAAAGTAGTAGTGGAGTTGAAAATATAAAACGTAACTGATTTAACAATAGTTCCTAGTAACGATAGTTGTTTTCCTTGTTCCAAATCAATTTTAGCTTTACTAACATCGTGATAATTAATCTTAGTAGCCGTGGTACTATCCTTCCGTAGCGTCAAATACTGCGAATAGCCTTCTATTAAGTACCTTGCTGCCATATATCTGATATAATACCTTAAAACGTATAATGCGTGTAACGATTGCAGAGGTTTAAGGTATGTAAGGGATTAAGGGCTTAGTTAGGGCAAAGGTAAGGGGTTTCGCCATTTAAATAGTATAAAAAGGCTTGGTTTGCTAGTCACTAAACCGCATTAAAAATAGTATCTTTAAGCCACTTGATTTACTTAGGGGCATTGTCGCTATTAATAACCTCTTTACCCTTAAAATATATAATATAGTCCAAGTAATCATGTTGGGAAGTAACAGGGTACTATATGTAATATATTACCTTTTTTTCATTACGTTAAGCAGTAGGGTAACGAGTTAATCAATAGGTAAACTTAATATAAATCCATTTTTTACCATTATTACGACGATAATTATTATAGTTAATAGGTACTTTTAAATATTACTACTATTAACGCCAACATAGCTATTACATTTAGTTTAAGGCCGTTAGGCTAGATTTTATATATTAAAGACGCTTATAACTGTACTTGCGATTGACGTAATTAATTACCATACAGTTTTCTTTATTCATGTTACGAAAGCCGCCAACTTAAAGGTATATATTAAATGAGTTTGGTATGCGTACCATTAAAGTTATAAGCAAAACACGTAAATAGATAAAAAAAAGCCTTCGCAAGTAGTATTTTAATGCAATGAGGCATATCAAAACTCATGAACACCCGTAACGACTATCTATACCTGTTTTGTTTTCGCTTAAGGAAAAGAACTTAGCGATTAAATTAATATAATGAAAGTAAAAAAAAATGATTTAAAGTGAATAAATTAAAGTAAAAGCAAAGATTTAGTGCAAATAGTAATGTAGAAGGTAATTCATTGATAAAATACGTCAAAATTCCAAATTTATAAGCTGTAAATTTAATTATTTTTACAATAGTAGTACCTGTAATAGTACTTACCTAGCCGTTTGCTAACTTGCCGAACTTTAAGACATCCAATAGTTAATTGTAACATCTTTAAAAAGAATCTGTAAAGATTTCTTGGTGTTTTCAATAACAATACCATCGTTACGTCAGGTTTTCTTTAAAAACTGGCGCAGCCCAAAGGTCTTTTTTACATACTGCCGTGAAGACTGACACAGTAATAAAAGCCTTTCGCAAAAATCTTTCCTTTACCCTAACATGAAGTAAAACGTAACCACCGGAAATTTACATTTTCTTTTACTTAGCCAATCTGTCCTTGATTTAATCAGAACTAATAGGTGTTGATAAGACTTTGGATGTTACAACTTCGTCGATTCTATTGATCCAAATAATAGTAGTATTATATTAATAAGGTCGTGAATATATTATTTTAAGTTTGGTAGACTGCTAGCCGGTAAGGAAAGCAATTTGTATAGCGAATTACTTGGCCCATGCCCTCGTTTGGAGTCGGCGCATACTGTACTTGACTCGCAGCCAATATAGTAGGCCCACAAATAATAAACTCAAATTGCAGTTGTAAAGTCAACTTTACTGCAAGTAATGTTGACTTACTGTACTAAAGATAATACTATTACAACAGAAACGGATTATTAGGTAAAAAATAATAAATTTGTTTTTAGTTAGGAAAAAAATAAGTTGCTTTATATCACTAACTGCTGAAGTTCAGCTAACTTCATAAAATAAGGTAACCGACCTAAATAAATTGGTGTAAAACAGATCTAGCCGGTTAAAAACACCTTTCCGAATACTAAAATATTTAATTGATACTAATTAGGGTTTTGGTTCTACTTCTCTATACCAAAGCGCGTTTACATTGAAAAATTTAGTCCAAATCCTTAAAGATCGTATGGTATTTGAAGTGACTATTTCGTATAAAAGACGGACCTCCATCATATCTTTTTCGAACAATTATCATCGCTTCTGTCGTGCTTACAATCACATATTACGCCGAAAACTGGTATTCTAAACGCGGTTAAAAAGATCTGAAAGACCAGGTTACAATCCTTTTAATTGACGCTATAAGGGCGGTCGATTCTTCATATAAAGCTTCGCTCAATACCGCTACGCTTAGCAACACAGGTTTATCATTTAGTCAAGTCTTTTTAAAGTAAGAATCACTTCTATTAACCTTTCCTTTAAGAACTATCTACGTTAGCTAACCATCCATTTTTCGTATTAAAAATACTTTAGTCGTCGAGTCATTAACGACTATATAATGAAACGCTGTAATATTATCACATGGGGTTATAGAATGCTATTAATTTTATTTATATAGTTTATACCTCTTTGTATGACAATAACAAAACCATTATACGATTTCTCCGATTCAGGGGACTTAGTACAGCCCAATCGTATAAAATATAGAACGACTTATTTTAAATCACGAATAATAATGATAAACGGAGAGTTCCTGATTTTTTCACAGTGTTTACCAATTTTACCATGATTTTCCCCTGAGTTTACCTATAATCTTACAGAAATGTAACCTAAAGAAATTACCGTTTTTATATTCTAAAAGTAATACAATAACCTAAAATTCAATTGCATTACACTTATAAACAATAAATCAAGATCATATTACAATGAATAAAGGTATATCGATTGAAACTACGTGGTATTTAATAACTAAAACATCATTATAACCGGTTTCAACAACCTTTACCGCATTACGTACGTTGTCGACACAATGATTATCTAAATATTCCGAAATTTAAAGGCGAACACACGCGTTTTTCCAAAAATTATTATGGTATACATTAACAATGACTTCGTAATTTAAGGTTGAAAAAACGATATTTCCACCTCTTCGCAATAAACGTAAAATAGAATTCATGTTATCGTCGGGACTTTTCGCGAACTTTGAAGGGTAAAAGAAATCCTTGTTTATACAGTAATTACAGGGGAAAAAATCGTTAACAAACTCGGAAACGAAAACGTAAAAAAACACACCCGCTTATACAACGATAATTATCTATCGGCTAACAAAGTTAAATCCATATTTCGATTGATTTTAAAAATAATAGAAGTAGAATAATACGTGTAATGTGTATATTACTAGAAATCACTATAATTAATAAGCGCAGGAGAATATGTTTGTAGAGTGCATGATAGCGTGTAAAAATGTAAGAAGTACTCTTACAGAATGCACGATAGTGTATCACGCTCCAGGAGGAACGTTTGCAGAGTTTATGGTAGTGTAGAAAGTTTTGGGTGGGAGATTTTCAGCTCTTAACTAAGGAGTGTACTCTCCTAATGACTTCCTTTTTATTTATAACTTATTTTGCTTTACTACTTGAAATAGTATATTATTCTTTTCATATATTGATGTATAGAAATTGCCGATACTAATTAGTAGCCGATTCTATTGATTATAGATAACTTATGAAAGAAGAGACAAATATTAGTTAAACGCTTATAATAGGATTTTATAGCAGTTTTAACTATTCTGTACTTTACCACTACGATTTACAAGAAATAGACAGGAGTGTAGACAGACTTTAAAAGTCGAAGTAAGTTTGAAAAGGATAATTTTAGTACGATATTATTAATTTGGTCAGTTTCCTCTGATTATTGCAAGCCTTTTTACACTACCCATTTACTCGGTTGGCTCTCTGGACGTATCTAGATAGTTCTTGAAAATAGTTCTATTACATATCGGTTACGTAAGTTATTAAGCTTCGCAATCTTTCATTGGAATCCATTCTGAAATAACGTAACTTTTGTTATTTCGGAAATGGTAAAGCCAGTTTTTGAAGCATATAAGTAAACTTGGAAAGCGTTTAAAATAGCTTTTGAATCACTGACCCAAAATTCCATAAGCGCCTAAAGTTATTTCTGAAGCACTTTGGTACATTTTATTAGCGCCCAAAATAAGTTTAAAAGCGTTTATATACTAGAGTTGCTGAAAGAAATATAAGGCGTTCCTTCATTGTTTTAACCCTTACATATTAATTATCTATTTAAGATATCAGGTTTTTATTTGCTTTACTCCGTTAGCCTTATCGTATACCGTTTGTTTAAGTTGTTATTTACAATGTTTGAGTTTAGTAGTTATTTAGTTAGAATAGCATTTGTTAGCATGAATTACCTAGTTTAAAACATTTAACTGATTTGTAGTTACGCCTCATTTATATCTCATTTTTTCTAGTAAAAGTTAAACATCGTATTGAGAATGATTTTCTTATTTACTATCGCCGGGCAGTGCCCACTATATAGCTAGTATAGTGTGACTCTCGCTAATGTGAAATACATACATATACCGGCGAGAAAGCTCGCAATTCAAGCATTCCTACCCACAACAACCACTCCATTCGAAAATTACCATTGCTTTCAAACTGTATCGTATAATCCTTTGAATAAACTATTGAAAGAATCCCCAACTAAACAAATACATAAAGTTAAAAATTTAATCCTATATACCTATGGATAATTTTCAGGCAATTTGTTGTATATATATGTAAAATAGTGTTGGAGACTTGTAATTAACCGTATTCGTCCTCAATGTGTATTACAAACTTAAGGGCTTTACAAATATAGACTATATTTATATAAGTTTATCTACGTGCTACGTAAAAGAGGGTAAGTACCAATAGGTGTATCGAATAGGAATTTCAACTGGATATACTTATAAAGAAACGTCTAATATTATAATCTTTATTCAAAAACCGGAAAAGCACAAAGACAAAAAGAAAAAGTATAAATAGAACATTAAGCTAGCCTTCTAATTAAGGCATTAAGGTAATCCTATAGTTTAAAGACCCGTAATATACGGGTGTGAAAACTATAGTCCTAGCCAGAACATGTTATATAGCCATCTTAGTCCCTGATCGACGCCTACTTGCATCAAGGATCTAACAGCGGTCCTAAAGAATTGAAGGAACTGTAAAACACATATATCTTGGTTTTAAGCCCGTGGCGGTAGGAAAAATATACTTCATAACTCGGTGAAGAATATATTTTGCAACGTGGAAAGATCACGACTCGAGTCGCCTTTTTTCCACAGACTGCAGGCCTAAGTGTAAAAAGAATCATAAAAGGGGTAAACTATTAAGCGGATAGTGTGCCGTGAAAATTCTTTTGTAGACAGCCAAAGGTATCAAAAATGTAGTCGAAGGCTCCTCTAAGTGAACGAAGTACCGGTGTTGGTAACGACAGCTTAAAAATAAATAAATAAATATAGTTGTTAAATGCGAGCGCGTATAATAAAGGTCTTTCTTTAAGATATTAAGGCTCAAAATGAATTAAACTTGAATTTCAATTGTAGTGCAAATTCAAGTTTAAAAGCTCCGCTAAGCAAACGGGGCGCTGGGGTAGGTGGCGACGGCTCAAAGATAAATAAATAAGCAAATAAATAGATAAATAGAGTCGTTAAGTGCGAGCACTTATAAGGTTTTTGTTTAACACTTTAAAAAGCAAAAGAAGTCAAAATTGCATTGCAATTGCAGTGCAAGTTTAAGTCTGAAGGGCCACGTTGGCACAAGTAGCGAGGGATGGAATCGCTGTATGTGAGGGTTGTTCTTTGGATGCACTACTACGCGAGCGGTGCGCCAGGCCGACGACGATCTTCATAGCCAAAAAGGGGTTACCGGAAAAGATTCAAGTGGTAGTAAAGCCGATTAAAGAGGTTGTGGTGGAATAGAATGCATGTGAATTAATGGTGTTAAGAGTAGCTGGACTTAAAAATTTTTCTTGGAAGTGGGTACTGTTAGGGCTTACAGTGTAGCCCCCCCACCTTCCTTAACAATGTGGTCCGTGCACACATGCCAAGAAAGTTGATGTAAGGTCGAAGATGTTAGAATGCTTCATTACATTTTATTCACATTTCGTTTAGGTACTATACGCTATTATATACCAATTTATTTCGAACTCCTTTCAAATACACTATTTCAAACACACAGAAAATATTATCACTATATTTCATTTGAACAAGCCCCTTACACACGACAAACTTAATCCTATGATAATACCTATAACGAGCCTAGCTGAAACCAGTGAATATATAGACCGTTCATTTCAAAATACAACTTTCAAAAAAGAGTTTTGAAGATTATTAACTTAAATCTGGGGGATATGTTATTAAACCACAGGTAAATGATTTGAACTCTTAGGAAGTAAATACGTACGTTAAAAACGTGAATTTTCGATATTTGGAAGAAAAAACCTAAATTTTTGGGATATTCTTTTTTTCACCGAAATAATAAAACGTTAGAAATATGGAGTACTATATATAACTCGGTTTTCAAAGTACTACGGGCTCAGTTATGAAGCGAAGAGATTAATACGCCAAGTAAAAGAAATAACCGTATTATAAAAACATTATTTGCTACAGTCCAATTCAACGGAATACCAGACTAGAAGCATAAAGAGGTATCTTAGATGGACGTTATAAAAGGATACTGGTTGGCGGAACGCAAGAAATAGATTATTAAGGACATAAGAAATAAAGTTTAACACGGAAACAATCCACGTACGCAAAGCGTGAAACACTAAGAAAGATTAGCCGTGCCTTACAATGAGTATATACATTTTAAGGAGTGGAAAAAAGAGGAGAAATAGCCATAAAGGTTACTTTCCATTCCGGTTACACATTCGCCGGTTTTAATAAACACCTTAAAAAAAGGGGTACAGGCCAATCTACTCCCCAATCATAATTAATACCCCTTCCAACTGTAACAAAAACGTCCCGATTAAGGAAGACGAATTTTTCAGAGGAAATATAAATAGTGATGAACGAATGTATAAACCTTACAGCTCAATATTTACGAATAACAACCTATACCGCGACCTTTTACCCTACCGGTTTCCCACTAACTGGAGTAATTATATAAAGTTTAGGGATTTTACCAAATTTTAGTATAAGAAATAAAATTGCAATAACAAGCCTTGTGATATATTTAATAAGATGATTCGTACAATACTAAATACTTGTAAACAACTCAACGTTAAGCCTTCCTAATTCAACATCATCTTACCTGGTATATAAATTGAGTGAGGTGAAAAATGGTATATTAATTATTTCACCTAATTTAATATATTTACATGGTATTATAACCGTTTGAAATGTATTTTTATATAAAGATTAACTACGAATTACATAATTAGGACTAAATAGGTCCTGTATAGGAATTTTTCATGAACCACCGTAATAATACAGATAAACCACTACAAAAGGTGTCGGAAATTTTGTTAACGAAGTTTGAAAAGTGTTATATAGCGTTGCGAACGGAGTATAAACGCGATAAATTGTTTATTGAAGTAGTTATGAAAATATATCATGGAAATCCTGACTATGAATTTATGTTATTTAAACCGGAAAAAAATTGGAAGCTTCTTGTGCAAGCTTTAGAATGTTACTTAAGACTTTGATACGCTAATAAACGAGTTTTGGATAACGTTTGTAGCTAAGAAGATTAAGGATGAGAACTCGTAAACTACAAAGGTGGATCTTTCCGAGACAATTCACCACGTTTTGAATTGGTGATTTAAAGTGTATTTAAGTAATGAAAAACACGAAAACTCTAAATACTAATATAAAAGTGACATATATTAAAAAAGAAGCTTCCGAAATCGTAGATAAAGCGGATATTAGTGTTGACGCCCCTACAGCTAAGGATAAGGCTTACCACATATACTACTATACTCACAAAAAAGTATATAAGGGTTTACGGGTCCCTAAAAACGATACCTTATATATAATAAAGTCGGCTGGTGTTCAGCCAACTATCTGGTATACGAATATATTTATAAAAAATGATCATTTTGATTCAATTACCGACTTAAGTATTATATAAAAAGAAATTTTGAATTTATATAGTCGATTAGAAATATGTTAGAGAACACTTTGATGTTTACCTGTACGAATTAACTCTCAGAGCTAACGACTCGGAGGAGGACGAAACTTATATAACGATCTAAAATAGGGAAAAAATTTAGCGAGTATTTACCCATTTATAAAATATTTTATTTTTATATAACGAATAATATCTTGGTCATAACAATGTATTAAACGCCTACATATCATTGTAATTCATGTTCTATGATATTTATTATCACTGATTTAGAGATATTGTACTAGATATAGGTGTAATAGAAATCTCGACCGCTGGAAAACGGCAACTCAACGTTTTCGCGACGAAGTTTCTCAAGTTTTGATTCGATCTGATTGAGGAATACCGTAAAGTTTTTTTTTGGTAAAAATAAGGAGTTATTACTCGGTATAGTAATGATGAAAATACGATTCGGGTTGGTTAAGTTTTATATCATGGATTTTCAAATTCCTTTTTTACTTTTATTAACTAATATAAATAAATTCGGTATTAAGGTACCAAATACGATAAATTGGTCTGTTCGCGTATCGAATTAAGTATTTTTAACCCTTGGTTTCAAGTTTTAATACTTTTTGGTTTTTCCTGAAACACGTATAATTAAGGCCGTTTAATATATATAATTTGAGTCACGTATATTATACCAATGGTTAGAATACCCGGTTACAAAACACTTTTTCCGGCACCTCTATTGAGCGAGCTACACTGATTATTGAAAGGAAGCCTTGAAGATTATAGAGAAGTTTTGCCACAAATATCAGTAATACCTTTAACGCCAACAAAGATATTAATTACGCCTTGAACACAATATTTATTTTCAATATAAGGCTATTATAGATTTGATATACCTTAAAATATTCCACGTATTCTATGCCTTTAAATCTATAATATTATTTCAAGCCGTAAAGTTTACGCGAAACGTTTTCGTAGTAAATTGTTAGGATACCTTATTAACCTATGAAACAAACGTTTATTCTAGACCTTTGGATTAGATTACCTACTATATAGGTTCGGCTTTCGATTTATGCGAATGATGGATAAAATTTAAGAAAGCCGAAAACAAGTTTAGGTAAATACAGATGAAAAAGACTTAGGGTATCGGGAAGTGTAAAGAATACTACAGATAGTTCAAAGAAGTAAATATGATTTGATAGAAGAAAATAAAGGGAATAAACCCAAAGTGATCAATCTCATAAATATCTGTAAGCGTTATTTATAACAATTTTAATACGAGTGAAATAATCCCTATATTCTTTATATTCGATGATAACCTCAAAGTTTACATGGATTTCGCGCTATTGTAGGCTACGGTTTAAAGAACAAATGTTATAGAGAAGGTTATAAAAGCTTGATTTTTTTTTAAAAAGATAAGAACAACATCTTTAGGGCATTGTTAACAAAAAAAGGCCCACGGAGAACGAGCGTTTTAAAGCTGTCGTTACAATCCAAAGTCTCGATTTAGAGACTAGAAAAAGATAAAATAGCTTGAGAAAAATGAACTGCATTAAAAGGTAAAATTCATTGTAAATTTATTCAATGAAATAATTTAATTCTTGTCAAACATAACGCGTGGATATAAAAAGAAACAGGAAAATGATGTAACTTTAAAATATTACCCGCCGAGTAAAAATAACTATATTATTCTCACGATAACCTAAACGGCCCTCCTTCAAAATCTATATACTATTTAAATATCTTTTTTTAATCTTTACCACTTAATGAAAACAAATACCCTATATTAATAATATGAGAACGAAATCCATGAGAGCTTTCACTTGTTCTTAAAAAAAAAAAGCCTCAAAACCTTTGCCTCAAACTTTTTCGTTACTTAGAAAAAGCAAGAGAACTATAAATTAAATATAAACTCTATCGTAAGGGTTTTATGACAGCTTCGGGTAACTCTTAAAAGAGTTAAATTTAAAAAATCTCTATATGAATCAAATGAGATATTTCTCGCTTTAAGAGATTTAATCTAGCAATTTACGGCGAGCATGAAATTTTCCTTATCCGATTAGTTCAAGTGGTAAAAAATAAGACCAAAAATCCTTATAAAACTCAGCCTTAAAATGAAGAGGTACGATAACGTCAGAAAAAAGATATTGTAACCTAATCGCCTACTTTATAATAAGCGAGCCACCGTTTGATTTTGAAATTTGTTTCCTATTTATATATTCCCTACAATTTTCGTCATAAGTTTCTGGATACTATGTAGATATTTATATAATTAAAAAAACACTGTAAGCGATGTATTTACGTATTTATACCTATAGAGATTTATAAATAATATTTACCCACAATAATCCTACGTATACTTAAGTTATTTAACAGTTTTGTTAATGCTGACGTTTATTTGTTTAATACTAACTAAAGGTATTCTAAGAAGCGTCTCTGTATGACTCATTCAACCTTTGACTCTTATCTATCAGTTTCAACACCGCGATTAGAAGGTTAGGTATTTATTGTAATGTAAATTTACGATATATTCATATTTTGAAATACGTTGTTTTTGGCGAAGGAGTAAAAAAAAACGTTTGAAACGCTAATTTAAAGGTGAAGCCTAAAATATATCTAGCAGAAGACTATTTTAAAAACTTTAATAGCATAACAATGAAGTCTTAAGATAAAATTCTGGGACTTATAAAAGGGATAATTAAATAAAATTAGCCTTATTAACCTGACTAGTATTAATGGAGTTAATTAGTTTAGGTATTAATATGTACGCTAGACCTAGGTTGTATTGGTCGCTTAACCAGAAGCGGCGTTTAATATTTCTATTGTTATTGAATATTAGATAAACCTGTCGGATAATATATATAAGGCGTTAAATAAACGTTTCGAATCGCAAATCCGGAAACCGAAACGTGGTTTACGTTTTATACTATTCTATATATGACTAGCAAAGTTATCAATTTTTATCAATGAATTTTTCGCGAATGATAGCGATTATAACTCGTAAATAAAGTTTATATTTGTTATCGGTAACGGAATGCCGGATCGAAACGGGTTTCAATTACGTAATTATATCATTCATTGAAATTAGATTAAATATAATCCGGCGATACAAAGTGCTTTCATTATCGAAATTGTTAATATAATTAAGAAAATCTAATTACCATTACTATGGCGATAACGGTTCGTATGATTATTAGGAAAATTAATTTAAAACCCCTGTTTTTAGTAGTTTACATGAACTCATTCTCCCTTGATGAATACCTCATTTTATTTGGTATTACAAATAAAAAACTCTTTATAATCGATATTATAGCCTTACGCAAATCGTACGAGCGCCGCGAAATTTCGGAACCGAAATAAATCAACGGGAAATAGGACTTATCAAATATAATACCTGAAGGTGCCCCGAATGGGGTATTGAAAGATTTATATTCACAAGTATGTTTTTCGTTAACGTTACTCGAAAGATTTCATGATTTAACTTCAAATAAATGTAGTACTTTTTACGCATTTTGTATTTTACATTTTACATTTTCAGTGTATCTTTCAAATGGGCGTTTCACCATTATACCAATATATTTTTACTTTTCGCACTTACTATTCACATCTCTGCTAGTGCATCATTAATGTTTACCTTTACTATTTGTTATTTTCGTTGAGACTTTTTATTAATGAAATTTTATTTGTATAATGTTTTTCATCTTAGCCGGTCTAAACCTTTAAACACTAAGGATGTCAGTTAATCGTTGTCGAAAAAAGGGGGGAGCGGGCGGTTACGTCGTCGTCATTACCCTAGTTATCACTATCTTCATCATTGCTGACCTTACCGTTATTATCGACATCCCCTTTAACGTCATCAATATGAAAATAATTAGGCGCCACTTGCACCTTAAGCTATATACCTTAGGCAGAGGGCGAGGGGTAAGGTCGCCTTCCTTATCATAACATACAAAGACCTCTTCGAATTTACCTACGTAATATATACGTAAGCCTACCGGCTAAACGGTAACAAATTACTGTTACCGCCGGTCGCCGGTTAACCTTGAAGAAGATATCAGCATTAACTTTGTTTTATATATTAGAAAAGTGGTAATTATTTCAAAGAACCTCGAACGATGTACTCAAAATTAAGATAATAAACCGTCGAACACGGTGTTAAATATTGAAAGATTAGGTAATTTATCATGGAGATGGTAGTCTTAAAGTATAACCTTAACAAACAACACTTATATTACTTGGATAAAGGTGTACCTATTATCGTTTCGTTATTAACAGTGGTAAAGGAACGAAGTACCTCTATTTTAACAGTATTCGCCAATGAGTTTACCCGAAGCAGCGGACGTAATACATGGAACGTAAAGTGTGTTTATTCATAAGCTAGGGATGCGTACCCAGGTTTTCTGTTTTAGCGCTTTAGGCGTAAGAGAGCCTTTATAGTGTATTCAAATAAGCCGCCCTTTTAAGCGAAAGTTTTGTTCCGCGATTTCGACCTCGTTTAACAGATAAGAATATAATTTAATTTAAAGGCATCAATATTAAGTATCGTGACACCGTTTTTAGATATTACGTTTAAGGCGATGGTAAGCTGTAATAGGTGAATGTAGTAGTTATCCTGTAGTAAAAAAGTAAGGTTTATAACCTTTAAAAAAAACCTTTTCTAGCCCTTAGAAAGTAAAGGAAAAAGCGGGGGGGGACAGGGGAGGAGGAATGGAGGTAGTAATGGTTCCAACGGAGACGTGAAAGAAAAAGGAAAATAAAGGCGGAGATAGAAGATATATTGCTAGTATTAAGGCTGGTGTTGGCGATGCGGCGTTCGACGGTTAAAGCAGCCTTAATGCGGCGCCGCTAATGTGTAAAATAATGCCTCTATGAGCGACTTTTACGCGATACTTGTTTAAAATCATTAGGATACAATATGAATGAAATAAATAATCCATATGAAAGCGCTGAATAGCTAGGTAAAACCTAGTAATTGAGATATATAAACGCCAGATGGCTGATTAAGGGTTTACCTTCCATATAGTGGCATTTTGTTAAAGAGGAAAAAAAGAAGGTTTGTTTCAACCGATGGCGATACACCTTTATATACTAACTTGAAAACACGTAATATCGATAATTATTCCTTCATAAAAAAATACCAACTTTCCATAATCACGTCTTTACAAAGATTACCAACCTTTTAAAACGATTTTATCACATATGTACCACGATTACCACCAAATAAATGATTGAAAGCTTAAACAAATTATATTTCTCCTACCAAACAACTTATTAGGTTCTTTAATTAATATATTGTAATGACTGGATTATGAATACGAAATGTTTTAATCATGAAAAGATTGACAATATAAATATTACTAGATATTACTATAATTAGCAAACGTAGGGTACCACATTCGCGAGGTAAATAATAGCGTATCACGCGGTAGGAAGCACTTTAGCAAAGTGATAATAGCTTGGTACGCCTTAGGAGAAACGTTGACAGATTGCATGGAAGAGTGACACGCTTTGGGTGAGAGCTTATAAGCTTTCACCTGAGGTATACACTCTCTGAATGCCTCTTCTCCCTCTTTATCTATAACTTATTTTATCTTACTACTTGAAATACTATACTGTCTTCATCATAATTGAACGTACTAACCTTACTTACATATAAGAACGAAATAAGTTATCCCTTTTATATAAACGTTGAAATTTACGTATTCAACTAAATACGGGCTAAAATTCAATAAAACCCATTATTTGAATCGTTCTTTCTACTCTTCATTATTATTACAGCTTTCTTTATACCTATTTATAATTATTAAACGCGAATACGGAAATTTTACTATTTATTACAAGCATTTTGACCTCTTTAATACAAATATACATAAGATATAATATAAAGGAAACGGAGTAATATATATTTAATGTGTTACCAGGAATTTTAAAGGTTCTGAAACTATAGCTACTGCTACTTAAAAAGCCTCTAAATAGTAAAATACGCTAAATTTACCTACGTAAAGTTCTTTCGAACCTTAAGGAATTTCGAATCTTTATCTATATAACGGATTGCTTTTCTTTAACAATAAAAGATGAAATGAGAGCCTATTTAGGCTTGCGTTTAACATTCGCCAGTAGTAGAAACGTTTTCTACCTGTAAATAATATTTAAGTTTTCAAACCGCTGGTAATATATTTATCAGTATTGTTGCCGAAGTAACTGGTAATGTTAATAATGTCATCATAATGACGATAATGACTTATTATAAACTATAAACTTCAAATTATTAATAACCTTACTACAACGTGTACTAAGGTTTTAACAACCGTTGCCTGCTATTTTTCTCTCAATTGGAAAGGGGTAGGGCTTAAGGAGAAAATAGCAACTATGGGGTCGGTAAAAGTGGGGTAGTTGGGAATAAAAAAGGGGCGTGCACAACGGTCTTATTCTTAATTGAACCTATATCACTATCGCTATCGTTGTCACCATCGTTACCGGCGCCGCTTTCGCCATCAAAGGAGGATGAGTATGCCAGACGGCTGTCTAAAAATGCTGTGGCCGAAGCCTATGCAGCGCCACCCTCCGTCGCCTTGACAGCGGCGCGGAGGGGCCATAGGAGGGACGTTCAGCGCCTAGCTAACGCCTCTGTATCAACGTCGGTTCGATAAACGGCTAACGGCTTAGCGATAAAGATAACGACGGAAATACATACACCTTTATACCAATAGTTACCGTTTATTAATTACGGGACTTTATCTATATGGTTAATAGGAATTCTTATAAATATAACGAATATATTCATTTTCCGGATCTTCCTTTTCCATATCAACCCTGTCCTTCAATTTTAATAATAAAGATCTTATTACCAAGCCTTGCCTAATAGGCTTCTAGACGTTAAAACATTATTTATTCGAATCGGTTGAAGTAACAATAGTACYGTATAGTCAAATGGTAGAGTATCATGTTAGGTTTGACAGACTGCTAATCGGTCGGCACACAATCTTGTATAAGTAATTGCTTGGTTCGTTTCCTAGTTTGAATGAGTTACATATTGTACTTGATATTACAGTTAATACAGTCAACTAATAACACAATATACTTAACTTGTACTTAATATAGTTAATTTACTTGATAGTAAAGTTGACTAACCTCATTGTAATTACTACTGTTCTGATAATAGCAGCTTTTTATTTTGCGTATATAAACTAATATGGTCAACCACTTATTTGTGGTAATTAATACAGTCCCTCCTCGTTCATCAACTAGACCACTGTTAATTCCAATGTGTTCCACACCCAAATTGACTTTATTACCTTCTTTTCCCCCACGATTTCGAGTTTCGACTTCAACAACTCTCGTATATAAGTTTTCTGCTACAAATTAATCTATACTTAAACTTAAACGAGATAGTTAATTTAGTTGCAGGTTTTAATCCTTTAGCAGTTTAAGAGTTTGTTAGGTTACTTTTCTATTTCTCGTTACTTGTTGTTATATGGCCTAATTTTTCCAAATGGCTTTTTAATGTAGTTTCTAATACCTATGATTAGCTTCTTACTATTTATAAAACTTTTCAAGGCTTCATTTGGTATCAATTTTATTATAGCGTTCGTCGGATTATCTTTATTATTAAACTATTTTAACTCCTCTATTTATCTCATTTCATAGGTGTAGAGATTACTATATACTCTCATAGATAGTATACATAGGCTTAGTAGCAGTGCACTAGATTGCAGGGTGCACTCCTACAGAGTATACGATAACGTGTTATACTGCAGGATGCACTCTTGCAAGATGCAAAGTGCATCATACATAGAGCGGTCTGGAATGGCTATTTCAGACCGCACGGCAATGCTTGGAGCGGTCTAGAAGAGGGATTCCAGAGTGGTACGCTCTGAGTGAGGGCTTACAAGCCCTCACCTATAGCGTGAACCTCTGCATACTTCTTCTATAATCATAATCTTTGATTACTACAATACCAATCTAACTATTACTCTTCTACCTAACCTTTCACGTGAATAATTATTTAGACGCTACTGACAATAGGCTTTATAAAATATCATTACATCGATTATGAGGCGTTTTTTTCACTAATTGTCTCCAGTTTCGAAAGGTATTCGAACAGGCTTTTCTAGTAGGTATGAATAGGTGGAATCTTTCATTTTGTAGTAACAATACTAAGGGTTTTCCGTATCTTTATACCTACGTTAAAACCAATCATTATATGGTAAGCTTTTCAAGTTAGTAAGTTTCGTTCAATCATTTTGCATTGGATAAAAGTTGAATGGATTAAGTTCCTCGTAATTATGGATTAGTCATTGTAAAATTTATCATTATTAACAATCGTTATAAGGAATTCGATTTGTAAAAATACGTTAGTATTATTAGTAAAAAAGCTGTTTGTGAAAATTATCAATTTGAGCTTCGATAAGTTAATTAAAACTTTTTTTATTCATAAATACATCTTTTCATTTAGTCGATTGTAATTTTTATCAGTTTGGCTTTATATTTATACTGTATCAATTTTTTTTTCGATTCTTTCGCTTGGTTTAAGATTACTATGTAATTTCTATGGGCATGTTGTTTCAAGTATTTTCAAGTGTTTTTCTCGTTATTTTGGTTAATTGAAGGTAGGTTAACGTCTTTACCCTTTTGACAGAAGTTTAGGTTAATGTTAATATCGTTAACATTATATTTGAGGATGAAAAATTTGTAAAAGTCTTGATGTTTAATTTTTGTCAAAGTTGCAACTGTCCTATAATTTGAGAACTTTAATCCTGAACCGCACATTATTGGAATATTAAAAAATCTGTAAATATAACGAAGAAGGTATACTTAAATTGTATACTTATTTAATTGAAGTTTTTGTTCTAAGTAACTAATATATATGGTTCGTATATTAATGATTTTATATATAGCTTGGATTGAAATTGTAATTGATAGGTTCAAAACCAATGGAAACATATTGTAGCTAGTTTTCATGGTGATTTAAAAAGTCATTCAAACGCTTCCAATGTGTATTTGTTATGAAGTTCTTATGGTAGGTTTAATTTGACCATATTTTATAAATTAGTCCCTGATTACGCATACATTCAAGTAATATCACCGCTATTAACTATGGACTTTTGTTTTAGGGTTTTGAAGTAAATTTATTACCTTTACAACCACCGAATATTTGATTATTATTTTAGTCGTTGGCGATTTCGTAAGTATTGATTTTCCTTATATCTATTAGCATAAACCTAAGTAATTAGGTTTGACTTTTTATTCAGCGTCCTCGTGGTTTTAACTTTAATGTCGTAGATAATCCTCGATTTAAAAATTGTTAAATTTAGGTTTTTGAGGTTGAAGCCGCATTTGGGCATAAATTATACTACTTTTCAAATAAAAAGTCCATTAATTCCAACCTTATCATTTTTTTTAAAAAAAGGTTACCGAAATATTTGATAATTATTTATACGTTTATTTTAACAATTTAGTCTTGATTATCTTTTTTTTACCCCTGTCGATCTAAGTTGCATTGTAGATATAAGTTGGTATAAATTCCTTATCCTTAATATTTCTCCTATTTAATTGTCCGTTGCACCCTCATTGTTTGATCGGTTTGTCAACTACTTAAAAAAGAGGATTATATTCATTAATCTATTCAATTTGAAGATTTTAATTATTATCTTTATCGTTGTCGTTAATAGTATTTATATAGGGTTTAATATGAGTTACATGAAACCTCTTTAAACCATTAATAGTTTTAATAATCACTTCAAAGTTAACGAAATTTCATATATTAAATATAGTATCTCATTTGCCTCGTTTTCATTATACGAAGATTTTGTTTCGTTATGATATAGTTAAAAAGTCGATTAGTGTAAGGTTGTTCTTAGTGCTTTGAGTATTATTAACTAATTGTTTGGTAAATTACTTCCGCAGTTTCTCTAAAAATTTACTCTACGTTATGACCATCTTTTGGGTATTGACAAATAGAAGGAACATATTCGTTAGAAGAGGATATGTTTTAAAGACCAGTGACGTTGGTGTTACGTCTTAAGTGCATATAATGTCATTTAAGCCCTTTTGTGGATATGATAATATATTACTATAGTTAGTATAGTTAGGTGGTTGTACATCATACTACAAGGTTCACTCCTGCAGCGTGCATGATAACGTGGCACGCTGCAGGCTGCACTCTTGCAGAGTTCATGATAATGTGACACGTTGCAGATTGCATTTTCAGAGTTCATCACGCGTGACGTAGTCCACAAGGGGTGGTTTATAGTGGTACGCTCTAGGTAAGAGCTTATAAGCTCTCACCTAAGGCGTACACTCCCTGGATGCTTCTTTCTGACCTCAAAAAATCTATCCATCAATCCTTATTATAATATTAATCTTACGATTACTTTTCAATTATATTCACGTAAACAAAAACCTCACCGATACTGATTAGTAACTAACTAGGTTGACTATAAATAGATAAAAGAAGAGATAAATCGAAGTTAAATACTTTTAACGGGATTTTATAACGGTTTTAATTGTTTATGTTTTTCTACTAAGCCTTATACAAATTACACAGGAGTGTGGAATTACGTGAGAGCGGCGTTGAAACCTGAAGCGTATTAAAATTATAAGATTTACAGTAAATTTAAAACGGATTACTTCAGTATGATATTATCAATGAGGTAATATTCTGTTGACTAAAAGCTTTATAATATTAACCGTTAAGTTTCTTCAACGCTTCAAATATACTCGGGTACTTTTTTAAAAACATTCTATTACGTGTTAGGTTATGTAAGCTTAAAATAATTAGTTTCGAAACACTTCGTTAAAACCTATCTGATTGAAATATAATATTTCAACTACTTAAAAAACACTAAAAGCGGTTATAGACGTAACATTTACACCGTTTATGAAATTGATGAGCGGTTACAAATATAATATGCAAATAGTTTATAACCACTAAAAACGGCTATAACTGGGTAATTCAAACCGCCTATCAAATATAAACCAAACATTACAAGCCGGATTACACTATACATCTGCCTATATCCATATTTTTTTATTTCCCTCCCCTTTTTACATTGGCCTCATCCTCTTTTTTACGCTCGTTTTATATAGCGTATTTTAAGTTTAATAATTCAAATGTTTAATTTTTTTCTAGTCATTTAAGTAGTATAATATTAAAATATAATATTAGTAAATGTTAATAAAATCAATTTAAACTGCCTAACTTGAATGTAATTACATTGTATGTACGTATTTTTGAGATTTTCTTTGTACGGGTAAACGTTAAATAACTTATTTTCTTCATATCTATCCGTTTATTCTTTTTTTAAAAAAAACTTGAAACACTTTAAAATTATAATTACGATACGAAACCAACAATTCAAGCCATTTTAATATTACGGATGTATATGGGAATTGAGTATTCAAAATACAATTATAACCTTACTAGTAACTAATATGGAAAAAGTAAACGAATATATGGAATACCTTTTTATTTATACGTTATTTCGTAAAAATATTTTAAAATAAGCAAACCTCAACTTATGAAATAATGAAATTCAGGAACTAGTAAATGATTTAAACCCTCTTACAGTAGATACGTATATTATTAATATAGTTTTTGACTGTTGTAATAACTAAATTACAGGAAGTGATTAAGTCGACGATTTTGAAAAGGATTTTTAAATTAAACGTCGGATATATAAAGTACAGTAGATGGTATGATTTCCAAATTTTTACGAAAATAAAGATGAAATAAAGGTATTAATAAGACTAGTAAAAATAATAACCGTATTACCAAGGCTTAATTAGTAACAGCCTAGTTGATACAAATCCGAAATAGATAAATAATTAAGCAATAAAATTAAAGTTTAGAAAAGGATACTAGTTACAAAAACGCTAGGAATATTTATTTGAAATAACAGACCGGAAAAGCAAATAGCTTTCGCAATTAGAGACGCGACCCCAGGATGAAAAAGGTCTAGATACTTAACCCGAGCCGTAACCTCAAAAAAAGGAAAGTTTGGATACATAATCCGAGCCGTAACCTTCAAAAAAGGAAGGTTTAGATACGTAATCCGGGCCGCGATCTTAAGAAGATAAAGGCCTAAATATATAGTTCGAGCCGCAGATTTAGGAGGAGGGATAGCCAAATACTTTATATATAGCTTGATATTAAAAAGACGATCCGCGGTAACACTTCGGAACGCGACATAAAAAACTAAAAGAATTATAATAGCACCTGAGGCCTTTGGCCCCTAAAATAACAAACGTTCTAAATATCGCATTAGAAACACCATTTACGGTTTTAACAAACGATTTAACAACGTTCCTATTATTAAAAAACACTTTAAAGATTATATCACAACCGCCCTTACGATGATGACCCATTTAAAAATATATATTAATATCGTGACTAACTATATTCAACATCTAAAAATACATATTAATACCGCTATCACCTACAAAAACTCTTTAAATTACGTATTCGGAACGTAAATGATGCTTTTAATAGCTTTAACGCCAAATAAAGTTACAGAAAAGGTTACGTAATCTGGTTCGTATCATTAATAGTTTACTCAATAAAAGGAAAAAAAGATTTTTTTTTACTTAAAATGATAATATAAACACTACTATTATTACTAATAAGAATAGACCTATACTATTATCTCTACTAAATAAATAATACAAACTATACTACAACTATACCATCACTATTAGATTATAAATACGAAACGTATGAAAGAAGAAGAAAAGATTACCTGTGTAAATATTATTATATATTATTATAGTTAGTATATTTAGGTGGCAGTACATCATACTATAAGGTGTACTCCTGCAACGTATACAATAACGTGTTATGCTATAGGCTGCACTCTTACAAAGTGTATGATTATGTAATACGTTGTAAATTCAGCTGTTAAAGTGCATTATGCGTAGCGTGGTCTAGAAGGGGTGGTACAGAGTGGAACGCTGTAGGTGAGAGCTTATAAGCTCTCACCAAAGGCGTATACTTTTCGAATACTTTTTCCTACCCCAAAAAATCTATTCGTCTTTCTTAATTACAATATTAATGTTACGACTACTTCTCATTTATATTTACGTAAATAAAAATCCTTACCGATATTAAGTAGTAGCTAACTAGGTCGATTATAAATAGCTAAAAAGAGAAGAGATAAATTAAAGTTAAATACTTATAATGAGATGTTATAACGGTTTTAATTGTTTATACTTTCCTACTACGCCTTATAAAAACTACACGGGAGTATGAAATTACGCAGGAAAGTTATTAAAACCCGAATAGTAGTAAGATTATAAGATTAGGAGTAACATTAAAAGAATTACTTTAATAAAATACTATTAGTTAGTTAGTGTCCTGTTAATTAAAAGCTCTATTACATTAACCGTTAAGTTAATTTAGCGCTTTAAACATATTCGTGTATATTTTAAGAAAATCCTTTTTATTACATATCGGGGTACGTAAGCTACAACAACTCAATTTCGAAACCCTGTGTTAAAACCCACCAAATTGAAATATAATATTTAAATAACTTACAAAACTTTAAAAGCGGTTATAGACGTAAAATTTACACCGTGTGCGAAACCGAAAAGCGGTTACAAATATAATAACCAAATCGTTTATAATTACTAAAAACGGCTATAATTCGACAATACAAACATTACACCGGATTATACTACATATCTACCTATCTCTAAATTATTTCGTTTTTTCCCCCCTTTTACATTTGCCTTATCCGCTTCCTTACATTCGTTTTACATCGCGTATTTTAAGTTCAAGACTTATAACATTTAAGTTTCTCCTAATCTTTTGATTTATATAAAGTTCAAATATAATATTAGTAAATATTAATATAAGTAATTTGAAAAGTTCAATCAGATTATAATTACGTTTGATTTACGTATTTTGAAAAATTCGTTTATATTGATAAACGTTGAATGACGTATTTTCGTCGTATTTATACGTTTAAACGCTTTTATTTCAACCTTAAAGCTTCAAAATCACAATTACAATACGAAACTAACAATTTACGCGGCTTTAACATTACGTGTATACATAAAAATTATCTATACAAAACATAATTATAACCTTACCAATAATGGAGTTGATAAAAGTTAACGAATATATAAAATATCTTTTTACGTATACGTCATTTTGTAATGACATTTCAAAATATTAAAAACCTAACGTATGGAATGATAGAATCAAGGTATTCATAAAATATTTAAATTCTTTTACAACTGTCGGTAAGGTTTCAAGCCTATAAAGTTCACGTGAACTAAGATCTTTGAAGAGTAATCAAAATGATTAGTATTGTAGTATAATAGAAGATGAATATAGAAGAAGCATCCAGATGTATACGCTACAGGTGAGGGATTATAAGCCCTCTAACCAGAGCGTCCCACTCTGGAATACCTGCTTCAAGACCACTCCATGCATGGGAGTGTAATTTGCAGCGTGTCACGTTATAATATACTCTGCAAGAGTACAGCCTGTAATATGACACGTTATCGTGCATGCTACAAGAGTGTACCTTATAGCGTAATGTACTGCCACCTCAATATACTATCTATGAAGGTATATAATAATATCTACAACAACAAATACGAATATCATTAATATAATTTTTGACTATTATAATAGCGAAATTAAAGGACGCGACTTAATCGACGATTTTCAAAAGGATTTATTAAATTAAATGCAGGATATAAAGCTAATAGTCTATAATACGACTTTCAAAATATTATAAAAATAACTACTAAACAAAGGAATTTATACGACCGGTAAAAATATTAACCGTATTACGAAGGTTTAATTAATGACGGCCTAATTTATATAAATGCCGAAATATATAAAAAATGAAGTAATAAAAGTAAAGTTTATAAAAGAATATAAGTTACGAAAACGCTAGGAACGTTTATTCAAAATAAAAGACCGGGAACAGAAATAGCCTTCGTAATTAGAAACGCGATCCCAAAAGAAAAAAAAAGTTTCAATACTTAGTCCGAGCCGCGACTTTAAAAAAATGAAGGCTTAAATACGTAATCTAGGCATTGACTTGAAGAAAATAAAGGTTTAAATACGTAATATGACCGCAACCTTAAGAAAATAAAGGTATGGATAGGCAATCTGATCCGCGATCTTAAGAAAAGGAAGGTCTAGATACGCAATCCAGGCCGAAAACTTAAGAAAAGAAATGTCTAGAAATGTAGTCCGAGCTGCGACCTTAAGAAAAAAAAGGCCTAAATATATAATTCAAGCTACAGCTTTGAGAGGACAAAAAGCTAAATACTTTATATATAGCTAAACCTTAAAAACACGGGCCGCGGTAATACCGCGGAACGCGAATCTTAAAAACCAAACGGATTATAATGGTACCTTAAGCCTTTACTCCCCAAAAAATAATAAACGCTTTAATTATCGCATTAAAAACGCCATTTACGACTTTAACAATCGATTTGAAAACGTTGATATCATGATAAAACGTTTCAAAAATTACATCAAAATCGCACTTACGATAATAAACCATTTGTAAATATATATCAATATCGTTTCTACGTACATTCAATACCCTAAAAAACGTATTTATACCGTACCCACTTATAATAAACGCTTTAAATTACGTATTTGAAACGTAAGAGTTACTTTTAATAGCTTTTACGCCTAACAACGTTACGAAAAAGGTTACATAATCTAATCCGCATCATCAATAGTTTACTTAAGAAAAGGAAAAAGAAAATATTCTTTTTTACCTAGAATAATAATATATATACCATTATTATTACTAACTAAAAATCAACCTATATTATTATCGTTACTAAACGACTAATACGAACCCCACTACAACTATACTATTACTACTATATTATAAATACGAAACGTAAATGAAAAGAAAAAAAAGATGACCTATGTAGATGTTATTATATATCACTATAATTAGTATATTTAGGTAGCAGTACATCACGCTATCTGGTGCAGCCCTACAGCGTGCACGATAAGGTAGCACGCTACAGGCTGCACTCTTGCAGAGTGCATAATAATTTGACACGGTTCAGATTGCACTTTCAGAGTGCATTATGCGTGGCGAGGTCTAGAAGGGGCGGTTCAGAGTAGAACGCTCATAGTGAGGGCTTATAAGCTCTCACCTTAGGCGTGCACTCTCTGGATGCTTCTTTATGACCAAAAAATCTATTCATCTATCTTTACTATAATATCAATCTTACGATTACTCTTCATTTATATTCACGTGAATAGAGACCTTATCGACACCTTTACCGAGATTTTAAAACATTCCTCCTGGTTCGTACAACTTTCAATTTCAACGTACAAATTTTATACACTTTTCAAAGTAGTATATATAACCTTTCGATATTTTTATTACTTTAGTAGTCCTTAATAAATACCTGTTTATACCAAATACCTAATATTTTATCATTTGTTCAAAACCTCGCCTCCCTTAAGTTGGTACTAGTATTGTAGACGATGATATTCAGTGGGCTAAGGTATTTATTAATTCATAAAATCTCTAACCTCTCCCAAATATCCTTCGCCGACAGTAACTTAAGAAAGTCAATATGGTGAAAAAAGGTTGTTGAGATTATGATGTGAAAAACATATTTATTGTCTAAATAGATTATGTTAACGAAAATTTCATAATTAAAATCCCTGTCTTTCTTCAACGTAAATTAAAACTTTTGGATTGTTGAATTATACGTTTATTCATGATAATATAGTTTTTCAATAGATTTTAGGGAAAAGTACTCAACATTTTTATACCTTACAGATTTAAGGCCTTTTTATAGTCTTTAGATGGTTATATAATTGAAACGTTAATATAATTAACGTATTTCTATCTATTCTAGGTTGAATATCGGTGCTTTTTGTTGATAAGGATAAAATGAAAGATGTACATATTTAAAGGCAAAAGGGAATGTACAGCGATTCTTAACGCATTATTTAGCGTTAATATCGATGTTAAAGTCGAAAATCATTATTTTTTTTACGTGTAAAAAATGAGGTAGGTGTTGGTAGGGCTTTAGAAATTGCAAAGTTGTCGATTCGATTGGTTGAAGTAACAGTAGTATCAATAAAGTCAAGTGGTGGATGTATTGTTTTAGGTTTGGCAAACTGCTTGGCGGTCTACACACTAATTTTTATGTCCAATTTCTCAGCCCGTGCCCTAATGTAAAGTAGGCGTATACTGTATTTAACCTAAAATCAATAAAGTAAACCATTAAAACAATACACTTAATTTGCAATCAGTATAGGTAACTTTTCTATTAGTAAAGTTGACTTACTATATTATAATTACTACTATTATAATACTGGCGGCTTTTTGTTTTATTCGTACACGCTATTACAATCAACCAATCTTTTCTGGTTACCACTTAATTGCACTTTATTTAACTAAACAGATCCCTACTAATTCCACAACTAAATTAACTCCAATTACCCTACAATTATTAATTCCGACTTTATCGATTTCTAAAAACAAGTTTTTTGTTGCAAACTTTAATAGGCTGTCAACTTCATCGTATAAATTAAACAAACCGCCGGCTTTAATTCCCTGACACTTTTCAAACTTATCAACGTATTCTTGTCCTCCGACACATAATTAGACCATACTAAGTGGCTTATTTACTTAGCTCTCGATACGTAGAATCAGTTTATTACTTTGTATTAACTTATTAAAGGCCTTAATGAATGATGTTTTCGTCATAGTATTGAAGGGATTATATTCTATATTATATTATCGGAACACATTAATTTATCCCCTTTTATAGGCTTTACAAATTTCCATCATATCAATGATTGAGCGATTTTCGCTGGTGATTTCTAGTTTTAAAAGACATTCAAATAGGCTTTTCGAGTCAGTATAAATTATTATTGGGAAAGAGGGAATTATTGACTGCTTAGTAAATACATTAAGTATTTTCCATACTACTATACCTATATAGAAGATGGATATTATGCCGTAGATCGTTAAAGCTAACACGTCTGGTATGATTCTTTTCCATTTAATGTAGGTAAAATTAATTAGGCTTCGGATGATGTTAAATTAGTCCTGTTATCTTATTTTTTCTAAGACTAATTAAAAAACCGATTTGTGGCAACAGGTTTATGTTGTTTGTAAAGGAGATATTTGCAAAGATTTTGAACCTAGCGTTCAACAAGTTAACTGGGATTGTATCAATTTATTGATTTAAGTTCTATATTTGTCACTCTAGCCTTTTGTTTAATCGATTAAAAGTTTCGTACGTTGAGCTTTGTATTTGTATTGTAATCGATAGATTGTAAAATACCTTGGATTAATATGGGGTGATAATATAGGTATTATGAGCGTGTTCTTCTAAGTAGCGTTAATGTCGGTAAGGTCTTTGCTTATTAACGTAAACTTTAAAAATTAGAAGAGTAATCGTTAAGATTGGCATTGAAGTAAGTAAAGATAGATAATTTTGGAAGAAGAATTCAGAGAGTGTACGCCACGAATGAGAGGTTATAGAACTTTCATTCGGGCAGTGGCACTTTTTCCATATACTCTGGAACGCCCCTTTTAGATTGTGCTACGTATAGTATACTTTGTAAGAGTATAATTTGCAGCGTGTTACGTTATCGTATATTTTGCAAAAGGGTAGCTTATAGCGTGCTACGTTATCTTTTACGTTATAGGAGAGCACCTTGTAACGTAGTATATTACCACTTAACCTGCGTATATTAGTTATAGCGATATACAATAATATTTATATAAGCAATTTCTCCCCCTTTTTCAGGCGTTCCGTACCTATAGTTTAGTAGTGATAGTATAATTTGAATATAGTCCGTATTGGTAGTTTCATAGAAATAGTATAATCATAATATAATCCGTGTTCATAACGTAGTAATAATAGTATGGTTGCAATTTAATTCGTATCTATAGTTTTGTAGTGATAGTATAACTTTCATACAGTCCGTATTCGTAGTTTTGTGATAAATGTAGTTGAGATGAAAATTAAGACGGTGTAAATTAGGAGTTTTTGGATGCTGTGGTATTTATATTAAGTAACCGATTGGTGTAACCGATCGGTAGCGATATGGTTGTTAATATCTTCTTTTGATATTTCCGATAGGAGTGTAATTACGTAGGGGTACTTACGCCGTTACGTGTTTTGGGTGAGTATAAAAAGATATGACGTTATTGGTTTAGGTAAAACCTTTTTTCCTCTTAATAGAGTATACCTAAAGTCAATATAAGTTACTAAATTAAATAAACTTAATTCTTTATTTTCATTCATTTTTTGAAACCGTTCTAATAAGTAAGTTACTTAACTAATCTCTATATATTAACCTTACCTTGAAATAAATGCCGAGTAAAAACAGAATTATCAGGCACCGTTTGACACGTAAGCGCCGATACGTCGTTGCCGCCGTTACCGCTAATTTTATTACCACTACCTATTGGCCCCCTTTTTTGGGTACCACTTCATTTATCGCCGCTTCAACCCTCGCCTCATCGCCTGTCGCCGCTGCCGCTTATATTACCACCTCCTTTCCTTATTTCTTTCCCTTTTTTTCCCCCCCTTGTTCTCAGGGGAAGCAGCAGAAAGCTCTTAAGGTCATTAATTTTACCCTTTCCTTGCGGGTAAAAACCCGTTTACCTGCGGGAACCCCTTTTTCTTGTCGTAAACGTAACTTGGAGGAGTTACGCCACGATTCGTATTAACTGGATCTACCTGTTTGTTATCTTTCAATATTCTTATAAACGAGGAGATTGAGGCGGATCTTTTCTGCCGCCTTAACTTACGTATCGTTAAGGTATGTCGCGAAGTCTTTTTAACATGTATGGTGTTAAAACGACGTACCCGGATCCATAGCTTCAGGCTGTTAATGAATACGATTTACGTGCTGTATGTCGCGTTCGTGGTCGCAGGTAAGTTTATTAGCGATTGTAACGAAAACGGGGATCGTTCGGACTGTTACTATCATTATAAGTGAATTGGTAACGAATATACCCCCATTTTGTTAGTTTTGTGGCCGTGGCTCGAGGCCGTGTTACGCGCTCGTCTGTTTTATGGTAAATTCATTTTAAAAACTATAATTTTAACTATGAATCTTATTTTTCATTCTTTATACTTATCGTTTCAAAGCGTTCATACAAACAAGTTTCATTATAAATAATCAAAATAAGCCAATATTTATTAGTAGTTAACATTAATCAGCGGATTCAAAAGTCGGTAATTGTTATTACCGTTGGACAGTGGGGTTTACGTATATATTACGTAGGCGAGTTTACCGATGTTATCGCGCATCGCCGCGAGGAGTATAAAGAACCCCCTGTGCCTTTAATTAAGGTTAAATGATCTAAGGCGCTGGGTCACATCTTCGGTAACACCGATAACGGCGTCGATAGCGGTGATAGCGGTAGCGCTAGTATAAAGAATTAGGGCGACGGGGAGAATAGTAGGGACGCGACGATGTCACCTTTTCCCTTTTTTTCTAATAGTAAATAGTCACCTCCTTTGGTTGAACCAGCGCACCCAGCTGTAGTATAATACGTTATATAGAAATGAAATTGTTTCTTTTGAAAAAAGTAATGTGGATAACAAATCTAAAGAGTAAAGTAGTTTTAAAATATGTAAAATAAAAAGTAATAATACAATAAAAGAAATGTGAAATCATTCATTCATATGAAAAAGGGAAGGAGGTTAAAATCTATGGGGTTAAATATATGAAATAAAAAGTGATAATATGTTATTAGAGTTAAGAAATAGTAGAATTAAATAAAAGAAAATGCGGAAAGCGACGTAAATAACGAATTTTGAACCGTTCGAAAATGTTAAAAACTATGTAATCGTATTGAATAAAAACATAAAAAAAGAAGGCGTAGAATGTTAGCCATAATAAGATTGTAAAACCTTTTTTAATAATACTAAAAAAAATGGTGTTTATCAATATTAGAGCCATCAATGCCCTGTTCTAGGCGCCTTTAGTTATTACGTTTACTAGATTTAATTCTTCATCGATTTATTTCATTTTCTTAATGGCGCAGTATAAATACGATTCGCGTAAAATTATAATATTAATTATTGAACGTTTTTCGTTAGTAATATCAAGTTGAACAGACATTTCAAAGTAAAATGAATTCAATATATATAATATAAAGGATATGTTTTAAGTTAAAGTTAGAAATAATTATCCGGACAGTTATTCTTATGGTAATTCTCGAATCGAAACCTTTAATCATATTATAGAATTCTGAAACCAGAACGCTTTTTATAACCCGCTTATATTTAGTCGAGTTTAGATAGATGGTGTGTTTATTAAACGTAAAGCCGTTTTGGGCCGGTGTTTTATTACCAAAAATAAATAAACGAACCATATTTATAAGTTATAATCGGTATTATTAGTAAAAAACCTGTTAATAAATCCATATAGCTTTACTTTACGTATATTTAACGGTATAAATTATATATCACGTTTTAAATTATATATTCACCATATAAAGCGCTTCTTCAATACCTTATATATATCGTTTAGCGGGGCGGTTTAACATTTCGCGGCTATTAAAAGATCGAAAACCGTTTTCGGTTATATTAGTAAGGTTACGTAAGCTCTACGTACATGTTATTATATATATTTATCGGCCCGTTTTATATTATCCAGAGAAATAAGGGCGACTTAATCTAATTACCTCTTTCACATAAGGTTTAAAACGCCCTTCCGTAAAGTAAAAGTTGCGTTATTAAAATAGATTATATAGTCTTTCGTTAGGTACGTCTTAGGTTTTACTTTTAGGCCGGCCTTTAAGAGTTTTTTTTTTTTTTTTTTTTTTGAAATAAGAATAATGTCGCGTTATATAACGTTAACATATTATTCGTTGACATATCCGTTAGTGTAAAGCCGTTAAAACGGGCCGTTAAAATTAAAAAATATTGTTCGAAAGTTTAATTAGTTATTTAAAAACGTTTTTTATAATGTTTTCAATAGGTGTTATACCAGTATATGCCAGCTTTAACCAAGCTATTAACTGGTTCTATAACACGTAAAATCGTTTTCGATAGGTGGTATTTTTTAAAATCTATAGGCATTTCGGTGTAAATATGTTATTTACATCCCTTCTTGAACTGTATACAAACCTGCATAGTATCATAAAGTTTAATATAAAGGCTATAAGGGGTACTTAAAAAATTTAAGTACGTCAAAATCAAACGATAGTTTATTCGTTAAAAGGTAGGCAATTCCGTTATAATATCTCTTTTACTATCGTTGTTATACCCTTTCATACCTAGGCGGGTTTCTTGGTATAGTTTTCGTACCTTATCTTTACCATCGTATATAAGGCGAATAGGCAAAATGATATAGACGTTGTAAACCTTTGGATTAAAACGCTTAAGGCAAAAAAACGCCTTGTTCGATTAACAAAAAACATTCCGTTTAGGTAAATTATTCGAATGGGGCGCTTAGGGCGGTAATAATATCTTTATAAAGAAACCTTATGTTTAATTCGCGATTTGTTATTTCCTTTGATGTAATAAAATAGTTCGTAATAAAGTTTTTAAAGCGTTTTTTCTGGTTTTCCAATTAAAAGGGCAACTTCGATGGCGAAGTGTTAACAGTATTAATATAAACGGACCGCTTTCATATAGTGGTAACGTGTTGGGAATACGATTCGAGGGGTGTATTAAAATTAGGAGAGATTTGTATTCGTCGGTTTGAAAGTGGTTTCGTCGGTGGTTTTAGTCGGAT
The DNA here is from genome assembly GCA_038502455.1 of Anisogramma anomala. Lineage (NCBI taxonomy): Eukaryota > Fungi > Ascomycota > Sordariomycetes > Diaporthales > Gnomoniaceae > Anisogramma > Anisogramma anomala. Next base: position 33,628,561 of record JASMMZ010000001.1, read on the forward strand.
TACGGTTCCGGAACATTTTTTCCCACCTCTTTTCTTTTATATTCTCCTACCATCATTTAACGAAAAAAACCTATACCGTTTGGTAAATTAACGAGAGTATTGTAGCCTTTGAACCCTTCCATTTTCCAAGGGCTAATTCATTTACTTTTGGTTCTTCCAACAAAACATTCAATTGTAAAACTAGGTTTAAAACGCTAGTTTTACGTAAGTAATTACTTATAAAGAACGATTTTGAAACAGTTTTTTCAACCCGTAAAAAACTTATTATTATTATAAATTTTGTTATAATATTTGCCATTTGTAATATGTTCCACGATGGTGTAAAGTTTATATAAACTTTCGGGTAAATAGTAAAGATAACGAGCGTAGGAATTGGCCTATTTAAGCTAAAAAGGTTATTGACACTAATAATCGCTATTTACGAAAAAGATCCAGTAAGCCTAATACCCTTTAACTTCGTGAATAATATTATATATGTTTTTTAACGGTTTAAAATATTGTTTATATTTATTAATAAATTATAATGTTTTTACTAGTAATTATTTATATTCATTACCGACAGTTCTATTTTTGCTACGTTATTTAGTAAATTCGAAAGCCGTACCAACTTTACAGTTAATACAGTCCGAAATCCTTGAGTAAACGTTTGATTATTGATTAACTAAAACGTTTTAACAGTTTATAACGAAAACGTTTTATATAAGCTTGGTGGCCTAGAATATCGTTGTCGTGTTGACGGCATATAGTACCGGTTAATGTTTTAAGTACATGATATTGAAAATTATCTCGTGATTAAAACCAATGTTATTTTAAAGGCAGAACTTAAATCTCCGTGGGGCTTGTAGGTGTAGTTTTTATTTATGGCAAAACTTTTCGATATTTCTAAGTACTTCTTTTCCTATATTCATATAACTTGTAATGTAAATTATTTTTAAGAGAATTTTGTAGCTGAATGTCTGAATAGACTGTGTAACGTTCGTAATTTGAGCTAAGTTAGGTAAACAACGTTAATTACAGGTGCTTCCGGGAAAAATTACAAGTAGTCGTATTTTAGATTCTAATTCTGATATTATTTTCATTAGTTAACAAATTGAAAAATGGCGTTTTGAAATATATTAAGTAAAATATAATCGGTTCTAATCGTGAATTTATAACGACTGTATGAAACGATGTCTTTTTGTCTTACCGAATAGGACATTTTGATATTCTTTTATATACTCGAATTGAAATTTCAGGAATTTCACTGCGAGCGCGTTAAATTATCGCTTTCCAGCCGTTAAGATTTCAGCCGCGTCGGTATTAGATATAATACCCTAAAACCGGTTGCCATACCTATTTAAAAACGTGAATTGCGACGCCATATGAGCGTTTAACACTTCGTTTTCTTAATTTAGGTTCACGTTATTTAGGAGGGAGGTATCCTATATTCCTATAAAAATGAGTTAGGTGGTTTCGTTATCTTGGTATATTAGATAAGTGTTATTACTTTTAAAGTTTTCTTTTCTGGAAGTATATTCGCATAGGTAATTGTTAAGCCTCTTTTCTGCGTTTTTACACTTAGCTACATAAATTTGAAATCAGCATTTATCCAGTTTTTCATTAGTTCATCGGACTAAAACTGTCGGTTAATCCGAATTTTCTCGTTAGTCAAGTGGTTAGTAAATTAGTAACCGATTTTATCGTATAAGATATAACGTTTTTGCAAACCCTTAAAGTTTCGTATACCATTTCGTATGTATTACTGTAACTATAGTACGTTTCGTTTATAGCCGTATAATCGTCTTCACCCTTTGTTACCAGAGCTCTCTCCCTGGTCATTTTCTTTTCAATAGCCGTATTTTAAGCAATTTTTTTATTTTGAGTATACATTGAACTTTCGATAAAAAACGTACTAAATGGTTTTAGTATGGTTTACTTTAGTAATTTTGCCTTCGTCTTTGGTTTCATTGGCTACAAATGCTGTTTCGAGGATTTTTTTTATCAGCGTATAAAGGTTTTCATCGATATTTTAAAACTCGTATAAAAAGCCTTTAATTTTTTTTGGGTTTAAATAATAAAAGTTTGAAATTTGGATTTTTGCGGTATACTTTTGTTATCATTTGGATAAAAAATTTGTAACTTTCATATTACGGTTTAAAAGTCTCCTAACACTTTCGAAACTTCGCTAATAAGGTATTAAGTACTTCTTAAAATTTTTATTAGCGTTTTTATACTAATTCTTTACGGATTTCCAGATCATACTAGTCTAATTTCTATCGTAAAGTTTGTAGTTGATTTTTATATCGAAATATAATTTGAAAGTGTTACAATACTCCATAAATATATATATTTGTATAAAGTGGCAAATATGCTATTTCTTCAGCTCACGTAAATAATATACGGGGTAAAATAACGTAAAATTAAAAAGGCTTAATATCTAGCTTTTTATAAGTACTTAACACTACACGTATTTTATCATTAAGTACGTTTTGTAGTTCGCCATGATAGGTTTTATCCATATTTCAAAACCTGGTCAAATTAGTAAGCTTTTTAAGGTCGCTTTTATTAGTTGGGAAGCGGTGCGGTGAAAGGGTACGTTAGGGGTTGTGGTTAGTAGATATTAGCCTATAGGGTACATATTAACGTTTTTCATTACTTATATTGACTCCGAACAGGCTGGTTTCTCCGTTCGGACCGCTTTTATTGTTGTTAAGTTGGTTATCAACGGTATTCGAAACGCGGTTTTCTTTTATTATCCATTTAAAATTTCGTTTCGGGAAGGGTTCGTTTTCAATTCGCGTCGTAAATGATTTTTACTGTATTTACTTCTTTTCATTAGATTTCTTCAGCTTCGTTTCCGCTTATCGGCGTAAGTTCAATCTTACTTAACGTCTCTTCCTTTATATTTGCGGAGTTTTGTCCTTTTCCTTTTCCGTTATTTTAAAAAAGCGTTCCTAGCGTTTTTTCAAATAGTATCCGTTTAAAAACTTCACTTTTACCACTTTATTATCGGTTTATTTATGTATTTTAATAATCTAGGCCGCTGTTAATAGTGTATTTGCAATAAGGTCGTTATTATTACCAGGTGTATTAACACCTTTATTATGTAGTTGTTTTTGTAGTATTTTGGAGATTATACTATCGTTTATACGCTATATGTCTGGCGTTTAGTTTCAAAAATCCCTTTTAAAACCGTTGAAAATTCCGAATCTTAGTATATCGTCGCTATAATAGGTGAAAATCATATTAATAACGTATATATTTGCCGTGAAAGTATTTTGAGTTTTCATTAATACATCTATTTCATTATTTCATCAGTTAAGTTTGAAATATTTCAAAATATTGTTACGAAATGTATTATTTGGAAATGATTATTTTATATATTTATTAACTTTTATTATGTTCGTTATTGTTCAGACTATAATTATAGGGTACAATGGCTAGGGTAAGTAATATCTATCTGTACTTGTAATGTTAGAGTGGCGTAAATTATTTGTTTTGCGTCGTAATAAGGATTCTGATACTCTTTTTTTTTTTTTTTTTTTTTTAAAAAAAAAAAAAAAGGTGTACAAATACGAAAATACGAAGGAAATAAGGTATTGTAGATTGGTTAAAGTAAGGTTACTAACGCTTAACAGTATGAATAAAGGTTAAATAATACGTATGTAAGGCGTAATTTTTAAGTTAGTCGTTTTAAATTAGTTTTCATAACGCTTTTTAATGTGATACTTGTTAAGTGGTTAGGGGGGGGAATTAAAAACGTCGTAAGTATTACAATTGAAATACGATGTGTAGGGTGAACGAGTGGAGGCGGATAAGGTAAATAAGAAAAAGGAGGGAAAGTGGAGGTATGTAAGTATAATCAGGTGTGTAAGGTTTGGTTCTTATTTAGTAGGTGATCCGGATATCGTGTTATGATCGCTTTTATTAATTATGAATGGTTCGGGTATTACGTCCGTAACCGCTTTTAAATTTCGCGAACGATGTGTATATTACGTTCATAACCGCTTTTAAGTATCGTAAACGCTTTGGATATTACTTTTAAGTCTAATAGATCCTAACCCAAGGTTTCGAAGCTTAATAGTTTCAATTTATGTAGCCTAATACGTAATAAGAAACTTTTGAAAAAGTGCCTGAACATGTTTCACGCGTCAAAATAAAATAAAGGTTAACGACACGAGTCTTTTAGTAAATAGAGTACCAATTACTTAATAATATTATATTAAAATAATTATTTTTAAAATCATTCCGGGTTTTATCATCTTGCCCTGCCTCGGTTTTTCTTCTTTTTTTTTAAAAGAAAAACGCGTAATTTCACACTCTCGTATGGTTCTTATAAGGTGTAGTGTTAAAACATGAATAAATAAAACCGTTATAATAACCAGTTATAAATATTTAACTTCGGTTTGTTTCCTTTTTCCTTAGATATTTATGATCCACTTAGTCGGCTATTAATTGGTATAGGTAAAGTCTTTATTTATTTATGTTAACGTAATATGGTAAAAAAAAAAAAAAAAAAAAAAAAAAAAAAAATCTTTAAAATTGGTATCAAAAGAAGGAAAAATAAATAAGTTAGGAAACAGTTTTTAGAAAGTGTATGCCACGGATAAGAGATTATAAACATTTTATTTGAGCAGTAATACTTTTGCTATATACCCTGGACCGCCCCTTTTAGACCGCTCTACGCATGATGTACTCTTCAAGAGTGCAATCTGCAGCGTGTCACGTTATCGTACACTCTACAAGAGTGCAGCCTGCAGCGTGCCACGTGATCGTACACTCTACAAGAGTGCAGCCTGCAGCGTGCCACGTGATCGTACACACTGCAAGAGAGCACCTTACAGCGTAGTACACTGCCATTTAACCTACGTATACTAATTATAGGGATATATGATAATATACATAGTTAAGCCCTAACAACGTTATTTTTATAAATTGTAGCTTAGTTAGAGTCCTGACCTTTTTGGCGAGAACTAAAATTAATGTATTTAATATCAAACATACGGATTAACGATTCATTAAAGTCGAGTCATTTTTTTTCCATCAGAGTTGCGGTTGGCTCGTAATTTCAGATTTTTGAGTCCTCAACCGCTTATTGTTTCGATGTTTCAAAACTATAAGTTTTCAAAAAATGGTATCGTTAATTTTTACACCTATCAAACCAAAGTTTTTTTTCTTTTTTTTTTTAAAAAAAAAGGGTATCGTTAATTTATGTACCCGTCAAACTAAAGTTTTTAAAATAGGATATCATTAATTGGAATACCCATTGAACTAAAGTTTTTCTTTTAAGTTACTGGTAATCACGGTTCATAAGTTAAAAACTTTATTCTTAGATTCGACTTATAATGCGAATAATAGCTTAGAAACTAATAGACGCCTGTTTTAACCAGTTCGTATAATAGATTGATTTATTGTATAACCGTATCCCGATGGAATTTGATACGTAATTTCTGTTGTAATTTTAGCAAAACGACCCGTTATAAATCGGTTTCTAAATACGTACGTATTTACGTTATATGACGGTTTTTCAAGAAGAACTTACTTTTAGTTTTTGCTAGCAAACTTTTCATCAAAGCGATCATTAAATATTAGTTGATTTTTTCAATTGTTGGCAACTACGTAAAGATCCAATATTTTCTTTTATTATCATATCCTTAAACGATGAGACGTGACTTTTTGTACGGTAGCCTCTCGGTTTTGCCTTTAAATTCGTATATAGTTTTGGACCTGAAGATATTGATATTTAAGTTTTTGAAGTTAAAGTTGTTTTTAGGTACGAATTATATAACTTCTAGGATCAGGAGTTTATTAATTTAGACATTACTTCTTTGAAAAAGTTTACTGTATGTTTTAATAACATTTTATGTACCGAGCTTTATATCCAAGTCTTTATCAAATTTCTATTCTCTACCAACCTAAATATTATTATCAATCCGACCCAGTATATATGTCTCGTCGTTATCGATGTTTTAAGTTGTCGGCCGCGTTGGTAGCGTTTTATCAACTTTTTGATAATATAGGAAACAGGGTTATATTAATTTATTCATTTAAATTAAAAGTGTTTATCTTCCTGATTAATCGCCTTAATATAACATTTGAACTAGGTTATACAAATCTTTGCGGAGCCGCTAGTAATTTTAACAACTGTTTTATGGTTGGTGATTACTAATATCTTCAATAAGCCATCCTACTTACCTGGCTTCCGCTATACGAAGATTTCATTTTATAACCGCTAATATATAAAGTGTATTGCCGTAGGGTAGCTTTTGGTATCAAAGTTATTATTGACTTCATACCTTGAGGATTTCTTCCGTAATTCATTTAAAGCTTTGCTACACGTAACAGTTTTCTTCTAGGGGGTTGATAATAGTGGAAATTTATTCATCAGATATGGGTATGTGTTAGAAACTAGTAATGTTAGCATTGGGTTGTATGGGTTCGCATCGTCATTTAGATCTTTTATCTCTATTTCAAGGCATGCCGTTCAATCCGTAAATCCTTTAATTTTGGACGTAAAGATATTATACATTTTGTGAAGTAGTACATATGTTCTTTCGATCTTTCCAATACTTTAAATTGCCTTAATAAGTGATTGTTTGTATTGGATTGTAATTATTTTAGCGTTTGCTTTAAACTCCGTTATCTTAAATTTGATACCGGTATCGTAGACGACGACGTTATATTTGGCCTAAGTACGTGTTAATCCATAATCCTTTTGAAAGTTTTTACGTATTTGTTACTTATAAAGACTTTAGGAATTTTTCTTCGTAAAGAAAGGCTGTGTAGTCAATTACGTAATAAATAGGCTTTTTAAATAAATAAACACGTTAAGAAAGATTTCGTAATTAAAGTACTCATTATTCTCTTGTGTATATTTGAATTTGAGTGGGGCGTATGTATACGTTTGGCAGTAATATCAGAGTTTTCAATAGAATTTCAAGCAACGTATTCACCATCTTTATGCCTTCTTGATTTTAGGATTTTCTAAAGCCTATCAACGGCAAAATAATCGAAACTCAGGTGGAATTGACGTATTACCGATTCCATCAGGCTTAATATGCTTGTATTTAGGCCTTAATGATAAAACTATAAATACCTTTACATAAAGGTGAAAGGGAACCTCAAGTCGTTTTTAACCAGTTTATTAGCGTTGATGTCGACGTTTACGCTGTGGGTTTCAATATTTTATAAGTAAAGAAGGAAAAGTGTAAAGAACTTGAGGATATAAAACGTGATAGCTCTAATAATAGTTTGAACAATTATTATTCTCCGTGACGATAGTTGTTTGCTTAAGTTTAAGCCAACTTTAGCCTTATTATCATTTTAACGATTGATCTCCGTAATACTAGTGCTTTCTCATCATAATATGATGTATTACGAATAACCTTTTATTAAATATCCTGTTGCCTCGGTGTTTAGTATAATACTTTAGAAAGTGTAATCCGTGTTAAAGCAGTGGATGTTAAAGATATATAATGGATTAAGGGTTGGATTTGAGTGAAAATGTGGATTTTTACTACTTAAACGATATAAAAAGGCGTGGTTGGCTAGTTATTATGCCGCGTTAGGAGTAGCGTCTTTATGCTACATGATTTGTCCATACGTATTGTTATTGTTAATAGATGTTTTACACTCGTAGTTTATGAGATAGTTCAAGTAGTCTTACCCGGAAGTAATAGGGTATTCGGTTTAATATATTACTTATTGTTTGCTACATTTGGCCAGAAGGTAGCGAGATAATTAAGAACCATATTTACTATAAATTTAACACCTTCTGTTGGTATTACAACGATAGTTTTTACGCTTAATAAGTCCGTTCAAGTTTTTCCCTCGTTACTTGCGTTAGTATAGCTGTGGCCTTTATTCAGAATGTTTTGGATCAGATTTTAAATTTTGGGGTTATCTGTATTTGTAATGAATGTAGTGTATTATCACGCAGTTGAATTTATTTATATCTTGAAATTTATAAGTTTCTGGCTATATATTAATAATGTTTGGTATAAGAGTTATTAAGGTTGTAAATTGGGACTGCAATTGGTTAAAAAAACTTGTATTGGTGTTATCTACGCGTTGTAAAATGTATTTCAATTCGTTTACGGCCGTAATTGCTGCCCATAATTACTTTCAAAACGTGGCCTTATTGATATAGACTTTTTTTTTCATTACTTATAAGTAAAATATTGACTTGTTAAATATATAGTTGAAAATATCAATTAGTCTTTCCTCTATTTTTTTAATCATCATTGTCGTTTACCTTGTCGTATCCCAATCTGTATAGTATTACATAAGGTGGAAGTCGTATTTTAAATGGCTTTTTATATTGTTATAGATTTCGCGAAGAGTTCTTGCCCTTGTTAGAAATTCTAGGTAGTTAATTCTAGCGTAACTTGTGTGGAATTTAGGGAATAATGAGTAAAAATTAGAAATAGAAACCTATATTTACTTACCTATATTTGAAAAGGGTGTTAACTTCGTATTCAAAGGGTTGAAAAACTTATAATATGCTTGTGTATATATATATAAATTCTGTAAGAAAACTCATCGTAAAAGATTAATCGATTTTAAGGAAAAATATGGGGGTAATAGGGACTTAACTGTAAGGAAGAATTCAGCGGATTTGTCGGTTTTGTTTAATTCACTAATCAATTAAGTTAACGTTAATTCCTTTTGAATTATTAACGGACGTCATTTTACGCGTTCTATCTTCGTTAAAAACCTACTCCATAATATTACGTAAGGGTTCTAAACTGCTGAGCAGATTAACAAGTTTCTCATCGTTGGTGTATAAGATGGTTTATCTTAATTGTGAGGTAAAGAAAGATTTCTTAACAAGTATATAAGGGCATTAAATGTCGTTTACGCCGTTTTATATTTTATATATCCCAAGGGTTGGTATTTCAAAAGTGAGTCGTTATATTGAATCAACTCGAAAAAGGTATTTGTCAATCCCAATAGTCTATTATGGGATGTAAATATCACGGCGAACAATCTCCTTTTTTAGTTTAGCCTCAATATTCCTTTAGAATATATCTTATATGTTGAAAATCTAGGAGTAAAAATATTTCCGAAAACTTCACAAGTCGCGCGCACTGCGATGAAATTTTTCGCTAACGTTAATTTCGAAGATTTACCAAACAATATAAAGAGTCGAGTATTTTTTAAAAGAACCTCATTTTCATTTTTTTCCCCGAAAGTGTTTCGTCGACATAGGTAAGTTAAAGGTATCTAATGTCTTGAATGTCTTTCATTAGTTTCTAATCGGAAGTTGTCGTAAATTTTTGGCTTATATAAGACTTGTTAATCGAGAGATTTGGTGATCTGAAAACGTGAAAACATGGTATTTTGCTGTGAAGTCGCGTAGAAACTTGGTGACGTGGTGTTAAGTCACGCGATATAGCTTTTTCAACGATAATCAACTATTTCGCTCTGTATAACAATTTTAAAGATTAAAGTGAGTGTAAGGGGCGAAATAAGAGTAAAGTAAAGGAAAAACTTGGTGTTAAGGAAAAGGTTTAGTGTAAAAGGTAAGGTAGAAGAATCTTTATTATGATTCAATATGGTTAATCGTAAAGCTTAGTTTTTTTTACAATGATAATAACCATAAAAATATTAACTTAGATGTTCATCAACTTGAAAAACTTCAAGACTTTTTAATAGTTAATTCCAATGATTTTTCAAAAGTATCTGGTAAAAATTTATTGGTGTTTTCGAATCTCGATACTATCGATACTTTTAGATTACCGTAAAAAAACGACGTTATCATAAAGACCTTGCGCAAAAATCTTTCCTTTACTTTAGTCTTTCACAAAAAGTTACTGGAAAGTATCTTTTTTTTCCAATTATCTTATCTTTGCTTCACTTAGTAAGTACTAATTGGTGTTGATAGAGATTTAGACGTTACAAACTTGTCGATTCGATTAGTCGAAGTAATATTAGTTTCGTAATGGGCAAGTGGTAAATGTAGGGTTCTAGGTTTGGGCGACCGCTAGCTGATTTACACATTAATTTTTATGGACAATTGCTTGGATCGTACTATAGCCTGAAGTGAGCGCATTTTGTATTTAATTTGCAGTCAATACAGTAAACCCATAATACAATACACTCAATTTGCAGTCAGTATAGTAAACTTTACTATAAGTAAAGTTGACTTACTGAATTACAAACACTACTATTCTGATATTAGAAAAATTAAGGTAATAAAATATAATCGATCTCATAATTATTTATATAATAATTGATCTTAGTAACGATAGTTTTGGATACTACTATATACCCCTACAGCTAGAATACATAAGCCAAGTGGCAGTGCACTATACTATAAGGTGCACTCCTGCAGCGTTCACGATAACGTATCGCATTGTAGACTGCACTCTTGTAAGGTGAAAAGTACATTATGCGTGGCACGGTCTAAAAGAGTTGTTCCAGAGTGCATGGCAAAAGGACTATTTCCTAGATAAGAGGTTTATAACCTCTCATCCGTAGCATATACTCTTTAAAAAGTTTCTTCTTAACCGATCTATTCATCTTTATTATAATATTAATTTTGCGATTAATTTTTATTTATATTTACGGAAGACCCTACCAAAACCGATTAATAGCCGATTAGGTCGACTATAAATGGTTAAGAAAAAAAATAGATGAACCGAAATGAAATACGTATAAAGTGATGTTTTAAAGGTTTCAATTATTTTTCCTTTATTACTTCGCCTTACAAAAATCATACGGAAATGTGGAATTACGCTGGAACATTGTTAAAACCCGAAGCGTAAGAAGATTATAAAATTAGGAGTAACTTTAAAAAGAACTACTTTAATATAATATTATTAACTAGTTAGTGTTTTGTTTACTTAAAGCCCTATTACGTCACCCTTAAACTTATTTTATCGTTTTCAACGTACATGGGAACTTTTTAAAAAGTGTCTTATTATGTATTAAGCTACGTAAACTAAACCTACTAAGTCTCGAAACCCTTCGTCAAGATCCACCCGATTTAAGTATAACATCCAAACTGTTTATGAATCCCAAAAAACGGTTAAAAAGGTAATATTTAAATCTCATGCAAAACCGAAAAGCGGTTACTAATATAATACATAAACCTCTTATAACCATTAAAAGAAATTATAACTCGATAATTCGAACAGATTATCAAATACAATCTAAATATTACACACCGGATTACCCTAAATACCTACATATATCAATATTTTTTATTCTTTGCTCTTTTATATTTACCTCATCCGCTTTTTAACTTTCATCCTAAACCACGTATTTTAAGTTGAATTGTTACGAAGTTTAAATTTTCGTAACAGTCCAACTAGTATAACGTTAATACACATTAACAAAATCATTTTGGAACGCCTAATGAAGCTATGGTACCACTTCATTTGTATTTTATTCAATTCATATATATTGGTAAACGTTTGATATTTTATTACATTCATATTGACGCGTTTATACGATTGTTTTTCTGTCTAGTCTAAATGTACCCAAATCGAAATTGCAATAAGAAAACGATAATTTATACCGCTTTAAAATTGCAAGTACGCGGAGAAATTAAATATTTCAAGCATGATTAGAACCCTACTAATAATGGATTTGGTAAAAACTAACGAATATATGGAGTAACTTTTTATATATATATCGTTTTATTCTATTATTTTAAATTATTTAAACTTAAACTTATAAGATAATAAAATCGAAGTATTAGTACAAAACTTGGACCCTTTTACTACAAATACTTATATTATTAATATGATTTTGAACTATTATAACGACGAAATTGAAAAGCGCGATTCATTCGAAAAATTTTATTTTTTAAAAAAATTAGACGCCGTATATATAACATATATTCCATAATACGATTTCTAAAATAGTACCGAAAAAAACTACAAAATAAAGGTATTGATACAACCGGTGAAAATGATAGCCATATTATGAAGTTTTTATTGATAACAACCCAACTTATTTCAATGCCGAAATAAATAAACGATAAAATGATAAAGGTAAGATTTCAAAAGAGATATTATTAGAAAGGCGTTAGGAACGTCTATCAAAAATAATAAACCGAAAACGAAAAGATTCAACAAATAGAAAAGATATGTTTAACAAAGCTAAACGTTTACCTCGAAGTGGAAGCGAATCTGGAGGAATAGAAGGAATAAAAAAACACTTCAACGATCATCTACGACAAGGATAAAACACGAATCAATTCCGAAACTCAATATTAAATGAAAATTGAAATAAAATCACGCCCCAAATACCGTTAATAACCAGCTTAACATCAGCAAAAACGACCCGAAGAAACACACCCCTCTTTCAGAAAAAAAATACTATACAAAACGCTAATATATACCTGATAAACTAATATTTACTAAATACGAACCTTATTATAACCTTTTACTATACCTTTTTTCCACTAAAAAAAACGACAATATAGAATTGACCAACTTTATCAGGCTTTAAAATGAAAACGAAAATTACAGCAGCGAATTATATAATGTATTCAATAATGAAATAAGTATAATACTTTATATATATGAAAGGTTGAATATCAAACCATTCCAATTTTACGTTATTTTACCCGACATAATATTTAGGTAAGTAACAGGATAATACATATGTAACTTTATATACATAAGTATATTTATAAAGAGATACAACCGTTAAAAAATATTCTTCGATCAAAACAATCATTAGGAATTTTACAATGGGGATTAGAATTGTATAATTTGAAAATATATAGTAAATGAACAGAAACACCGCTAATAAAAACCCATAAAAATTATTTACCACCCTATTAAAGAAGTTTTGAAAGTATTAAACGGCTTGTGAATCGGGATATAAAATTAATTAACTATTTATATAAGTAATAACAAAAATATGTCGCAGAAACCCAAATTTCGAACTTATACTATTTAAACCCGAAGATGACTTGAAGGCCTTTTATATAAGATTTAAATATTATTTGAAACCTTTATACTTCGATAGCTAAACACCGAAATAGAATTTGTTACCGATAAAACTAAAATCGAAGGCCAAATTACCAAAACGAACCTCTCCAAAACTATTTACCATATTCTAAATCGAAAATGAAAAGTATAACCAAAATTAAACTAGCGTCTAAAATGCAATTACTAGGGGAAAAGGTATTAGGTAGGAAGCCTTGGCAATAAAGGGCGGGGACAATCGTACGGTAATAAGCGAAATGCACTGCGGCTATAACAGTACTTACGAAAAAGTATATAAAGCCACATGGGTTTATAGAAGGGTTATATCGTATATAATGAGATAGGCTATTAATGTATTAACTATCTAGCTCATAAGTAAATTCGAATTCAACGATAATTTTTGGTCGATTACATATTCGAAAACCGGATAAAATCTAATTTTACAATATATGTAACCGAATACGAAAGCGTAAATAATAAGTTTAACGCCTATCCTTGCGAATACATTTCCAGGAAAAAATATTCAAGTGAATAATACTTATTTAATAAACTAAAACGACGAAACCATAAAATGCATTCACATAGGCCTATAAAAAGCCTCCTTCCTATATATTATAAAGTTGGACTCCGAAAACAAAGTGTTAATCGCCTATATAACGCTATAATTTTCGTGTTTAAACAGATAAGATAACCGGTTTCACAGTATTATACCTAATATCAATGCGGCCGAAATTTTAACGGCCGAAAAACAAAAAGTCGATACATCTGTAACGAAATTCCCGAAATTTAAGTTCGACTGAAAAAGGGAATATTGAAATGTTTTATTTAATAAAGTTAAAACGTCGTTACTTAAAACCGTTTTTATAAATATAGAATTAGAACCGGTTAAAATTTACGTAATATATTCCAAAATATCATTCCTGCTTTCGTTTAATAATGAAATTAAACTCAAAACCGAGGTCCGAAATACGATTGATAAGCTTATTCTAGTTTCGGATCATATATCTATATCGTTTTAGCTTAAATTCGGCTACTTATAACTTTTTCTCGAAACACGTACAATTAAGGATATTTATTTAATATAATCGAAATTACGAATATTACACTACCGATTAGAATATCCGGTTGTAAAACGTCTTTTACGATTATTTAACGCTGTAACTGATATCGATATAAAATAAGACGCATTTAAAGATATCAACATTTTTTACTATAAATGTTAATTATATTCACAAGCCCTATGGCGGTTTCAATTTCGCTATTTAAACTATGTAAATTTCTACTATGAGGTAATTATTAATGTTATATGTTTAAATAAGTAACTGATACTTTATAGTTTTCACGCGGAAATATTTTTAAATCGTCAAATTCATATGAAATGTTTCTATTACAAATTATTGAGACTCTTTGGTTAACTATTAGTTAAACGTTTATTTTAAACTTGTGGATTGAATTAATTACGACGTTACCCTAGCTTCAGACTCCCTTAAATAACATACGAGAGTTGAAATTCACGGTAACGAATATAAACAAATACTCATAAAAATACTATAAAGTCTTAGCAAATATAAACGGTACTACAAACCGTTTAAAAACTTATATACAGTATTATCCAAAACGCTAAATGGTATGAATTCCTGGGAATCTATCTTATAAATAACAGTTAACGCCATTAACAACACTTTAAACCCGAATAAACTTATCTTTACACTCCTTATTTTTAATATTTACCCAAGGACTTATAGGACTTTATATCATTACTGATTATAACATAAAAGGCGAATACTAGAGTAAAAGTTATGGCAACGTTACGTTTCTTACAAGTTCAAAATAACATTTTTAAAACGCTGGTATCAAAGAAGATCCTACGTGATACCGGTGTTTTAAACTTACAATTACAATCAGAGGTACTGGTTCAAAAAAATGAAGACGTATAGACAAACTTTTGAAAGATTAACGGGTTTAAAGGTTATAATATACTTATTAATTTGGCAAATGGTACGAGTTAGTTTCGATAGATAATTATACGAATTCTTTTTTTAAAAAAGCGGCCTAAATTATAATCTGACTAAGATTATCGATAGGATACTTTTTAAAAAAACGAATTCAACCCGTTTTAATTTTAACCTACTCCTTGAATCATACTTTTGATCCGCTTTTACTAAACAAAAACAGCCTTTTCATATTGACGTTACCAATACCTTATTGTCAGGGTCTTCTTTCAAATTCGAAAACTAAAAAACACCAGAAAACCTTTACCGAAAACTCCTTTATTACTTAAAAGGAAATGACCGACCGTAAACTTAACTTAACACTGCGTTACAACGGTATTATGACTACCTCAAACGCCCCATTCGAATCACTTGGCTAAATGAAAACATCTGTTTCAATTAGGCAAGGTGTATTTTACTTGAAACTATTTAAACCAACGATTTACAGAATTTACAAGATCATTCCCACTTTTTTAATATACGAAGAAAACAATAGGAACGAAAAAAATACGAAAACACCCGCCTAATTATAGAATATGATAATAACAATGATAAAAAAAAATTATTATTTAATCGTCTACCTCATTAAAAGTTAAACGCCGTTTAATTTTGACATTTATAATTTCACTTAATAACTTTCATAACTTTTACATCAAACTTCGTCGTTTAACTTCAATTTATAACCAATTTAAATAGCGTCTGAAACAACGTATATACGTCGATATACTTATAAATTTTAAAAAACATCACCTATTTATAATGATTTTATACATTATAAAATCGTTTCATAAATTAGTTAAAACAAGTATTAACTAATATAACACTTATGAAAAATATTATCAAACACGATTCAAAATAATTAGTTCAAATTTAGACCTATATTTGTTAATATTAATAACCCGTTTCAATAGCTTCTTATTAATGGATATATAAATGTACGGAACGTTAACGTTATATAAAGCGTCTTTTTTCGCATTTGAAAAGAAGAAACTTTTAAAGGCCGGCTGAAAGACTAAATCCAAAACGTACCAAATAAAAACTGTATAATCGACTTTAATAGCGTTATTATTACTTTCAGTAACGTAGTTTTAGGCTTAATGAAGAAAAGCTAATTGGACAAAGTCGCCCTTATCGCTTTAAATAATATAAAACGGGCCGATGAATACAAATACAAACGCGTACGTAACGTTCAGTTTACTTTAATAATATATCCCAAAACAACTTTAACCTTTCAGTCGTCGCTTAATATTAAACCGCCCAATTAAAATATATATATAAAGGGTTTATCAAACGTTTCAAATAATAAATATATAATCCGAAACTCGGTTTACAATTTATACTGTTGAAAAAAGTTATTTGAAAGTTATTTATTTTTACTAACGGTTCGTTTACTAATAATAAAGACTATAATTCGTAGATAAACTTTATTTTAGTTTGTTGTAACGAATTACCGGCCCGAAACGTCTTTGCGTTCCGTAAAAATATTATTTATGAAAGCTTTACCAAATATAAACGGGTAATAAAAGGAGTTTTAACCTCAAAAATCTATAATATAGTTGGAAGTTTCGATTCGGGAATTAATATAAAAATAACGGTTCGAATAATTATTTTTAACTTTAATTTACTCCTTATCTCTTCAATTATATATACCAACACTCTTTTACTTTATAAATATTTGGTTCAATTTAATATTATAAACGAAAAACATTTCATAATAGTTATTATAACTTTACACAAATTATATAAGCGCCGGAAAATCGTAAAAATGAGGTAAAAAGATAGAAAATTCAACACAACGGATATAATAACTAAGAATACCCCGAACAAAACATTAAAAACGTTTATATCGATAAATATACTTTTTATTAAAGTAGTTAGAAAGGTTTCATGATCCTAATAAGCTTTAACACCACTTTAACCGATTTAAAACGATTCGAAACCAAACCTGTACACTACTCTCCGAAATATAGTACGGTTTGCAACTTATATCTAAACCGACCTTACAAATTTACCTTTATTTGAATCTACTATTTAGTTTTTCTTCTAAAATACTATTACTATTTGTTTTACGCGCTTCGATTTTACTAGGTTTTCCACTTTTTGCTTTCATATATTTAAATTTAGGAATTCGCGCCGCTTTGAAAATATCATTACTTTTTATTCTTTATATTTTTAACCTTTTCATCATCATACTTATCATATATATTACCATTATTTTAGTGAAAAGTAATAATATTATCATATAAAGTACTATATTATAACCGAGTACGCCGGCTCGGCTGTAAGGAGTAGCTATTTACTATTAAAAGGAAAGAGAAAAGGCGACGACGTCGCATCCCTATTATCCTTCCCGTCGCCCTCTCCCTTTATGTTAGTGCTACAACCATTACCGCTATCAACGTCGTTATCGGCTCAAACGAAAATGTTGACCGGCGTCATAAGTTGTATACCCTTAAGTAAAGGCGCAGGGGAGTCTTTACCCTCTTTATAACAACGTAAGATTACGTTATCTAACTCGCCTATGTAATATATATATAAACCCCATTACCAGGGGCGATAACAACTACCGAATTTTTAATCAGCCAATTAAAGTTTATTACTAATTAACATCGACTGATTTTAGTTCTTTGCAAATGTAATTCTTTTTTCGAAGCGCTTTGAATCGTATTTTTTAAGGACAAGTGATTTTTGAAAATGGCTCAAACTTACCATAAAGCTAGCGGGCACGTAATAAGACCTTGACCCATGGACCCAGGACCAACGAAACGGGGGAGTATCCATTAACAATCCGCTTGTAACGGTAGCAACGGGTCGAACGACCCATGTTGTCGTAATAACCGTTAATAAACTTACTCGCATCCGCGAACAAAACATATAGTACGTAAGGCGTATCCATTAACAGCCCGGAGTTACAGACCTGGGGACGCCATTTTAACGCATTTAGCGTTAAAAAGGCTCCGCAACGACCTTAGCGATACGAAGCTCCAAGCGGCGGAAGAGATTCGTTTTGTGCCCCTCGTTTAAAGAAATATTAAAGGTAAATAAACGGATAGATTCAAGGAATATAAACCGCGACGTAACTACGCTAAATTACGTTTATGGCGTAAAATGGTCTCCGCGAGTAAAGGGGTTTTTACCTGCAGGAAAAGGGTAAGGTTTATAACTTTAAAAGTTCCACGTTCCCTTCCCTAAGAGTTAAGGGAAAAGGGGGAGGAAAAGGGAAAAGAAAAGGGAGTGGTAACGTTAGCGGCGACGGCGACAGGAAACGACAAGACTATGAGCGAGGAAACAGGTAGCGAAGCCGGGAGCGAAACGGTAATAAAGGATATGGCACTGGAAAAAGACGGACTATTGATAGTGGTGGTAATAACGGTTATAACGGTAACGGCGATAGTAACTCAACGACGCTTATGAGTTAAACGACATCAAGTTGTTTTATTTTTACGCGGCATTTATTTAAAAGAAAAGTTAGTTTATAGGTACTATTAAAATAACTTACCTATTGGAACGGTTTTAATTTGTTCATTAGAATAAGGTTTAAATCAAATTGAAATTGATTATCCATTAGCTTTAAGTACGCGCCGTTGAAACAAAAAAAAGGTTTTATCTAAACAGATAATGATATATATTTTTGTATTAACCCAAAATATGTAATAATGTAATCACCCCGAAGTAATTACTTCTATAACCCTTATACAATCACACCCCTATCGGAAATAACAAAGAACGTTATTAGTAACTATATTGTTACCAATTAGCTACACTAACTAAGCCCTTATTACAATTACTAGCGCTGCCCAAAATTACCAATTCGAACCGTTATAATTGGTGCCATAACTACACTATTATTATGAAAGTAACTAATTTAAAGTTTTACAATTTATATTATAACTTCACTATCATTATGAAATTATATATACGGACTGGTTACAACAATACTGTCGTTACTAAGCTGTGGATACGGAATATAAAGTAAATGGGAAAGATTATACATGTAAATATTACTATATGTCCTTATAACTAATATATATAGACTAAGTAATAATACACTATATTACAAGGTACACTCCTATAACGTGTACGATAACGTGTCGCGCTACAGGCTACACTCTTATAAGGTGTAAAGTATATTATTCGTGGCGCGGTCTAAAAGGATTGTGCCAGAGTATATGGCAAAAGGGTCACTACTATGATGAAAGGTTTATAACTTTGTATCCGTGGCATGCACTCTCTGAAATGATTCTTCCTGGCCAACCTATCTATCTTTACTACAATATCAATCTTAAGTTTACTCTTCATTTACATTTATGTGAATAGAGACCTTACAGACAATAGTTATTTGTTTGGATAAAAACTAACTCTAGCTTTAACAGTATTATAATGATTGATTTTACTAATAATTGTGTTTTACTGTCACAATATTAGATACTGTGAATAGTTTTTCATTAAGTACCTGATTGTAATCAGCTAGCCAACAAGTTGTTTCAGAAGCAGTATTTTTATTCAACATAACTTTTTTACTGTATTATTATCGTTAACCGCTCTTTTACCCTTGTAACCAGCGATAGAATCTAAAAATTCTTACCAGAAAATGATAAGATAATAAATATAATGTAGTACCTATAATTTATAACGCTTAGTCTAAAAGCAGCGAGTTAACTAATAACCGGATTTGTCACAAATCCAAAAATCATTACTACTATCACAATGATAGTTTTTCGGTTCGTAGTTCCATTTAAATCTTATAGTTACTATCGTTTATAATGCTTTTATTCCAAAGGTTTTGGACTAGATTTCGAGTTTTGAGGCTATTCATACTTGCAATCGATGTAGTACACCATCGGAAAGTCTTTTTTTATCCTATTCATGGAAATTGTTAGCTTGAGGGTATATATAAATTAATTTTGGTATACGTGTCATTATAGTTAGACTATAATCAGCTCAAAAAGCTTTTATAAGTAGAATATGAGTTTTATAAGACTTATTTAAACTCACAGACGTTTTTAATAACTGCATGTATTTGTTTTCGAAATATAGCTTCGCTAACGCATGTTTTTTTTAATCGTTTACTAGTATGATATAAAATTATTAAACATTTAATTAAGGATATCAATTGGTGTTTTTTCCTCTTTCCCCCCCGCTTTTATCGTCGTTCACTTCGTTGTAGCCCAATCCGTGTGGTATTATATAAATTGGACATCGTATTTGAAGTGGCCTTCTATCTTATCGTCGATTTTACGAAATGTTCTTACCTTTATTAGGAAAGTTACTTAGTAATCCATGGTATAACTAGTGAAGATTCCTAAGAATAGTGAGTAGAAACCTCAAGGAGTAACTTCTATTTACTTGAGTATGTTAAGAAAGAGTATTATTTTCGTTTTAAGCAAATTATAAAGTTTGCTATTATACTTCTGTGAATTTTCCCCTATTTTAGAGAATTTCGTAAGAAGTTTGTAATTAATATTCACCATTTTGACCAATTTGAAGGGAAGATTATGATAATTGTCTCATTAGTTAATAATGTTTCTAGTAATTAACTTAAAACTTCGACCTTTAAAGTCGCAGTAATAGAGGTAGTTTCCAGTTGTCGGACCCGAGGAGTAAAGTCCTATGGTTGAACCTATAGTAGGCTTACGTGTGTAGGTGTACTTGCTGCAGAATGTTTCACTAGAAACTTGGTAATTTTAAGGAAAACCTTAAAGGGCTAAAGGGAACTGACGATTATAAAAACGGTTATGAAAAACTCGAAGATTTTTTTTGATTAATCGTTAGAAGACGTCGATGTTAATTTATTTTGCCGCGTTGGTGGCCGTTGCTTCACGTACTCTGCGTCTGCTAAGAGCTCATTCCGCGGTATTATGAGTGGATGCTAGATTGCCGATAAAATTAACAGGTTCTTTATTATCAGCATGTGAAAAATTGTTACTAGCGGGGTTAAAGATTTTACTTTGCTAGGAATTAGGGGGTGGTAGCCCTTTAAAATTTGTATCAAAGAGCTAATAATCTTTAACATCTTTTCATTTTCTTCGTAAGTCTTATAATAAAGGATCTTGAAGGTAGTTCTCAACTCGATCTAATTCAAATTTTCTATTTATCAATAACAGTGAGTTTTTTTTTTTTTTTTTTTTTTTTTGGGATGTAAATTCCTCGTCTAATAATCTTTAACTTTCACTTGGTTTTAACCGTATGTTGAATTATCTTCTATATATCAATTATCTAATGATTTAAAAACTTATTAAATTTGAGAAAAACAAAACCGCCGCGGCTAAAATCTTTGCTAACTTCTGTTTAGAGGATATACTAATCAATGTAATTGGTTCATTATTCTTTAGTTAAAGACTCTTTAATATTTCTAAAACAAAGGTTTTTATTAAATTGCGTGAAAAGGACAAGTCTAAAGGTTTTGGCTTTCCTTATTCGCTTTAATCGTCTACCCTGAAGCTTTAGCTACCAAATTAACATTAAATAAGTTGATGTAAAGACTTGGTGGTTTGGGCGTGGGAACTTGGTAACTTGAAAACATAGAATCTTGGCGGTTTAGTATGAGTTGGTTAACATGAGTTTTTTGGCGCGACTTAGCGATTCTTGGTGTTTTTACTCGGAGTAGCGACTTTAACGTATTTACCAACGTATCTAATTTAATGATTTATTAATGTTGGATAAGGGGAAAAATTCATGTAAAAAGTGAAGATTGGTGTAAAAAGTAAGGTAAAAGATTATTTATCACTAAAGTTGTTATTTGTTATAATAAGGGTTTTGGATCTAAAGATTTAAGATTTGTAAAAATAGTCTCTGCAATAGTAGTATCAACTTAACTATTTGCTAACTGTAAAGTATTTGGCAATTTCTAATCGATTTTTTTACAATTAAAGAATCTTGATAGTCAATTTTAATGTTTACCTTCAAAAAAGGGTTAATTAAGATTTCTTGGAATTTTGCCGATAGCGGTACCATTGCCACCTTGAAGTTATCGTAAAAACCGACGCAACCTAAAAGTTTTTTTTTATTTATTGCTGTGAAAACCGACGCAATTTGTAACGGTTTTCCATGAAAATCTTTCTTTTACCTTAGTCATTTATAAAGTGTAACCAGAAAGCAGTTTTTTTTCATCTAGCTAGTCTACGCTCAACCTAATAAGCACTGACCAGTATTGATAGGCTTTAACTGATAGTCCTTTAGACGTTACAATGTTGTTGATTTGAATTGGTCGAGGTAAAAGTAGTAATTTGTGGTCAAGTAGTGGATGTATTTCTCTAGGTTTGGCAGACCGCTAGCCAGTCTATACACTTTTTTGTATAGCTAATTTCTTGGTATATAACCTAGTCTGAATTAGGCATATGCTCTACTTAACTTTTCCATTAATACAGTTAGTCCACAAAATAAAACACTTAATTTACAATTTGAATAGTCAACTTACTTAATAGTATAGTTCATTGACTGCACTGAAATTACTACTGTTTCAACAATCGAATATAATCCGTATAAGATTGGGCTCATAGAGGTAGGACGGAACAGGCGAAGACCAGAAAACCAGGGAAGAAAAAGCCAAAGTTTGGAAAGGGAAACCTGAAGGCACGTTTGGAATTTGAAAGCCTAGGAGAAAGGTTTAGTACAAGCGTTTAGCAGTGCAGGTACGTAATGTATATAACGGCTACTTATATACTGACCGCTTATCACTTCTTTGTTAATACCACTATTCATATTGGTATAAGAACATATATAAACGATAAATTATGAATATAAGGGTCATTTTGGTAGGCATTAGACGTTGCAACGTTGTCGATTCGATTGTTAGAAGTAACAATAGTATTGCAGTAGTCGGATAGAGGATGTATTGTTTTAGGTTTGACAGACTACTAGCCTGTCTGCATTGTAATTTGTATGGTCAAGTGCTTGGCTCGTACCCTAAAGTAAAGTGTAGTGTGCTGCACTTGACTTATACTCAATGCAGTAAGTCGGTATAAAGTAATACACTTGTAGTACGGTTAACTTTACTGTAAGTAAAGTTGACATACTATATTGTATATAATACCATTTTAATACTGATGGCTTTTTAGTTTGTGCGCGCAAGTTAGTGTGGCTGACTAATCTTTTCAGGTGACCAATAAATTACTTTCTCATTAACTGAATAGACCCCTATTAATTCTATTTGACTTTCATATTGTATTACACCCAATTGCATATAAATTAACTCCGTTTGGCCTTTGTTCCGCCGCTTCGAGGCTCGAGTTTATTAACTTCTATAAAAAGGTTTTTTGCCATAACCCTTCGTAAGCCTTTACTTCAATCCTGTCACTTAAATAGATTAATATTATTAATCTCCTAGCAGTGTTTCAGTTTGCTAGCACCCTATTTTCCGTTACGTGATTTAGGCTTTCCGGATGGCCTGTTAACGTTACCCTCGATACATATAGTTAACTTATTGCTATCTACAAATATTTCCAGGGCTTTGTTTAGCATCTCCTTCGTTATTGCATTTGCGGTGTTGTTTTCGCAATCGATTTATCGGAATTCCTTTATCTCCCTCCCTTTATAGGCTTTAAAAAATGTTATTACGTCGATTATTAGGCGTTTTTCACTGATGACTCCGAGATTTGAAAGGCATTCGAAAAGGATTTTTAAGTCGGTATAAATTACTACCGGGATAAGATGAATTCTTAACTACCTTGTTATAAGGTTAAAGGTCTCTTATATTGCTATACCTACGTTAAAGCCCGTTATTATGCTATAAGCCTCCGATACCAACACGTTTTGTATAATCCATTTGTACTTGACGGATGACTAGTAGATTAAATTGCCGATAATAGTAAATTGATTTTCCAGTCTGTCTTTATTAACGAGGGTTATTAGGAAGCTCATTTGTAATGATAAGTCGGTGTTATTTGCAAAAGACCCGTTTATAAAGATTATTAACTTGTCTTTTAAAAGGTAGATTGGTATTATATTAATTTCGTGGTCTAAACTTTGCATTTGCTTTTTAAACCTTTTGTTTAACCGGTTAAAGTCCTTATCCGTTAGTGTTTATGCTTGTGTCGTAATAGATATATCGTAGGAGGCTATAGGTTGGTATAAGATAACGATATAGCTATTTCGAGTACGTTGTTTTAAGTACAGTTGAGCCCTAGCCTCGTTAGTTTTGTTAATTATGCTTAAAATAACCCCCTGACCTTCTTGGCGAAAGCTGAGGCCGGTATTAATACCAAGTATACGGATTGACGATCCATTGAAGTTTAGTTAGATATTTTCCGTTAGTGTCGTTATCCGCTTGTAATTTTAGAATTTAAAATCTTTAATCGCTCGTCATTTAAGTGCTACAAAGCCAGCTTTTCTGATGAAAAGGGTATTGTTAATTTCTATGTCTATTATACCGAACTCCTTCTTTTACGTTACTAACAAATACAGATCGTATGTGAAAGACTTTATTGCTAACCGGGATTTAAAGTACAACTGGTATGTCAGAAACCAGTGGACGCCTTTTTAGCTAGTCCATATAGTGGTTTAATATATCGTATTACCGTGCCTAAAAGGTAGATAACACGGAGTTCCTATAGAAATTTCGGCAGTATAATCCGTTATCAATCCGTTATCAATTGCGTATAGGCTTACGTTATATTATGGTTATTAAGCGTAAACTTGTCTTTATTCTTGGTTAGCAAACTTACCGCTAAAACAAACACTAAATGTTAGCTGATTTTTTAAACCGTTAGCGATTACGTGAGGATTTAGTCTTTGCCCTTATCGCCGTATCTTTGAGCGATTAGTCGTAACTTTTCGTACAGCCTCCCCATTGTTTTTCTTTTAACTTCTTAAATAATCTTCAACTTAAAGATCGTAACGTTAAGGTTTTGGAGGTGAAAGTTGGTCTTCGGTACGAATCATATAACCCCTTGAGTTAGTAAACTATTAATCTCGATCCTATCACTTTTCTTAAAGGGCTTGTCGGAGGTTTTGATAATCCTTTGTATACGGAGCTTTAATATTAGGTTTTCGTTATTCTTTTCTTTTTTACTTACTTAAGTAGTATTATAGATACGGCCCGGTGTGTATTTTTCCTCTTTAATGTTTTTCTTTTTCGTGTGTTATCTGCGTTAGCGGAGTTTTATCGGTTTATCAATAACGGGTAGAGGAGATTCCTATTAATTTAGTCGTTTGTCTTAAAAAGCTTAAGGGTTTTTATCCTTTGTACCCCTAACATAAGGCTTAACTTATGTAGTTCTAAAGTATATAGGACAGTTAGTAGTTTTAACAACTACTTTAAAGTTTATGATACTTAATATTTTGTATAGGCCCTCCTATTTTCCCAGATTCCGTTACACAAGAATTTCACTTTATAACGGTAAAACAAGCCCATCCATTATTAACGGAGAGTTTATGGTATTAAGGGCGTTATTAATCTAGCGACGTGTCAATTTTCTTCGCAATTCCCTTAAGGCTTTGCTATAAGCTGTAACACGGTTCTAAATACTTACCGAGGGCGGATATTTTCTCGTTAGGCATGGGTAAGCTATAAATATTAGGAGCGTTGGTACTAAGCTGTCAGTGCCTACGGTGTCGTTAAAGCCTTTTGCTTTCATTGATAGACGTGCCTTCGGATTCGTAAAACTTTTAATCTTTAACGTAAAGATATTATACGCTTATTGAAATAGGAAGTATACTTTTTTAACCTTCCTAATACTCTAGTCAGTTTTTATAGGTACATATTTGTACTAGATGGTATTATTTTAACATCTTTTCAAAATTCTACCCTAACAAAGTTTATACCGGTATTGTAAACGACGACGTTAGGTAAACCCAGATACGTGTTGATTTATATTATACTTAACGTTTCTTATATATCCTTTGTTGAAAGGGACTTTAGAAACTTATTATCGTAAAAAAAGGTTACGAAATTAACGACGTAAAATATAGACTTATTATTTAAATAAAACATATTGACGAAAATCTTGTAATTGAAATCCTTGTCGTATTTTAATTTTAATCTTAATTTTTGGGGGGCTTAGACATGTATTTGATAATAGTGGTAAAGTCTTTTCATGGCTTTCAAGTTAAAGTATTCTACATCGTTATATATTGCAGACTTCAGGACTTTATATAACCTGTTAACGATTGGATAGTTAAAGGGCCGGTATAATCAACGTATTTCCGGCTTCGTTAGGTTTAATACCATTGTTTCCGGGACTTAAAGATATAACTATAAGTACCCTTATTTAATGGAGAATAAAAACTTCTGGCCGTTTTTAACCAATTCTTTTACATTAACGTCAACATTAACGCCGGGGGTCTTTATATCCTTTAATTAAAGAATAAAAGGAGTAAGGGATTTGAAGATATAAAACGTGATTACTTTTATAAGAGTTTAAATTACCGTTATACTTAGTAACAATAGTTATTCGCCTGGTTTAAATATAACTTTAACCTTATTAATATCGTGGCGATTGATTTTAGTCACTGTAGTGTTTTCCCTTCGCAGTATCACGTATTACAAATAACCTCCTATAAAATGCATTATTGACTCTATATATAATATAATACCTTAAAAAGTATAGTTCGCGTAAAGGTCGCGGAGCTTTAAGGTATATAAAGGTTTTCGGGGTTGGTTAAGGCTGAGGTAAGGGTTTTTACCACCTAAACGGTATAAAAAAATGTGGTTGACTAGTAGATAAGCCGTGCTAGGAATAGTATTTTCGTGTTATTTAATTTACTTAGAAGCGTTAACGACGTTAATTAATTTATCGACTTTAAATTTTACGATTCAATTTAAGTAATACTATTTCTAAGTAATAAGATATTGGATATGGTATGCTGTTTTTTTGTTAATACGTTTAGCAGAGGGGTTTCGAGAAAACTAAAAATCAGATTTATCACAAATTTAATATCTTTTATCATTATTACGACGATAGTATTTACAATTGACAGGTTCGCCTAAATTCTATTAGCGTTATCGTGGTTATTACCTTTGGTTTAAAGTTACGATCTATAAGCTAGACCTTAAGCATTGTAAACGCCCATAGTTGCGGTTAACGTAGTTAACTACTATAAAGTTTTTTTTATCCACATTGAAAATTTGCCAATTAAGGAGTATATACTAAACGAATTGGGTATAAATATTATTACGGTGGCAAAAGAATAGCGTAACTGGTTAAAAAAGCCTTCATAAGTAGTATTGAAGCATTATAAGGCGTATTCTAACTCGCTAACGCCCGTAACCGTTACCCGTACCTACTCGCGAGATATAGATTCGCCCACGAAGGCTTTTCCTATTAGTTTCTAATATAATATCAACTTATTAATTATTTAATCAAAAACGTTTATTAGTAATTTCTTCTTTTTCTTCTTTACTATTATTATAGTTTACCTAGTAATGGCCTAATCTCTATAATATTATACGAGGTGGACGTTGTATTTAAAATAGCCTTTTATGTTATCGTAGATTTCACGAAACGTGGTAACATCAGTCAAAAAGGTTAGGTAATAATTCTTAGTATACCCTTCAAGGATTCCGGGAAATAATAAGTAAAAACCAGAAAAAAGACTTCCATCTATTTATGAATATTTAAAAATAGTATTATATTAGTGTCGAGGAGGTTATTCGGCTTTTCGTTATACTTCTTTTTGGTATTCCAGATCTTAGTGAAGTCAGTAAATAGTTTGTAGTTAATATTATAATCTTAACATGTTTTGGGAAAAGGTCGCGATAATCGTCCTAACCGTAAGTAATGTTTCCTAGAGATTTAAGCCTTAGAGCCTTTAAAATAAGATATTAACGGTTATTACCAATCGCCTAACCCGATTGGTAAATTCCTGTAATAGAACCTAAAATATGCTCCTACACGCAAGTGAATATAAACGTAAAAGGGTTTTAAAGAGTTTAGAAACTAAATTACTAAGAGGCGATGGTTATTTAAAGGTTTTAGAAGGCCTGACAATCTTATTAAACTCACTAGTATATGGTATCGACATTAATACCTCTGGCCGCGTTAGTGGCCGCTAATTTACGTACCCTACCGCCGTTGAGGACGTACTTCACGTTATTATATAAAGGTATTAAACTGCCAAGCAAATTAACGAATTCCCTATCGCCAGCGCGTAAATAGTTTTAATTTATCTAAAAATGGTAAAGAGGAGTTACTGTAGTTCGTGTATTAAAGCGGTAAGGTTTTTTAACAGCTTTTCCCTTAGGTTATAGGTTATAAAGTCATTTTTCTACCTAGGCTAAGCTAAAAAAAGTCTTAGGCTAACGTCGTAACGCCTTATAATTAAACGAAACCCCTTATTTTTTCTAGTTTTAACTTAAGTTTTAAATTAACCCCTTTTGAAATTACTTTTCACCTATCTATTATTCAGTTTTTTAAAAAGTTACGATATATATATAAAGTACAGTCGCGGTTATAACTGGTACTATATTTAACGATAAATTATCCGATAAAGTTAGTAAAGTGTTTTCCCGTAGATTTTTATCGACATTTAAAGTTTAAAGGTCGTTATTATAAAAACTTGATAAAAATAGTTACGAGAGCTTTAATCACTTTTTTCTATTCGGGGTTGGTAATAGCTTTAAGATGGACTCTTGCAATAAACATCTTGAGGTTTGGATTGTATAGGACGTATAGGGTGTATAGAGCGAGGGACTTAGTAATCTTGGGCGTAAGAACCTAGTGACATGGCATGAAGTTGCGCGACGTGGTTCTTTTGGCGCGACTTGGTATTTTCGCTTAAAGTAGCGAACTTGACGTTTAAAGTGATGTAATAAGTGAAAAAAGTAAAGTAGGTCAAAGGTTTAATGTAAAAGGTGAGGTCGGAGGTCGTTTGTTATTAGTAGAGAGCGAAGGTTAAAAGTTGTGGTCATTGGCGTAAGGACTTAGTTTTTTTTGTAGTAATAATACCCGCAGTAGTATTGACTTAGCCGTTCGACAACTTGCCGAACTTTGAGGCTTTTGATAGTTGATCTCAACGTTTTTTTTCAAAAAGGATTAATAAAGTTTTCTTAATTTTTTTAGTAAATATATAGTCGCCTACTTCCAAATTACCATTGGGGACTAACGCAACACAAAAGTCTTCTTTGTTTTCCTATTATTGGGGACTAACGTAGTACTAATAGAGGCCTTTCGTAAAAATCTTTCCTCTACCTTAGCCGCCGTTATTAACGTAAAGCATAACTAGAAAGTAGCCTTTTTTTTTACTTAGCTTATCTGTGCTTAACTCAATAAGTACTGATCAGTATTGGTCGGCCTTAAACGTTACAACGTTGTCGATTCGATTGGCCGAAGTAATAGTAGTATTGTAGTAGTCAGATGGAGGATGTATTATTCTAGGTTTGGCAGACCGCTAGTCGGTCTTCACCATAATTTGTATGGCTAAGTGCTTGGCCCATACCCTAGAGTGAAGTGCAGTGTGCTGCACTTAACTTACACCCAATGCGGTAAGTCCGCACAAAGCAATACACTTGCAGTACGGTTAACTTTACTGTAAGTAAAGTTGACCTACTGCACTGTATACAATATTATTCCAACAGGTTATTTATTATGGTAACTGTTAGTAGGTGTTTTGAAGTTGCAACATTGTCGATTCGAACCGTAGTCGAAGTAACAGTAGTATTGTAGTAGTCAGATGGTGGATGTATTATTCTAGGTTTTGCAGATCGCTAGCCGGTTTACACTGTAAATTGTATGGCCAAATGCTTGGCCCGTGCCCTAGAGTAAAATGTAGCGTACTGTACTCGACTTATACTCAATGCAGTAAGTCTGTATAAATTAATACACTTATAATACGGTTAAATTTACTTATAATAAAGTTAACCTATTGCACTGTATGTAATAATATTGCAATATTGTTCCAACACTGACGGCTTTTTGTTTTATGCCTATGCATACTAGTGTAGCTTGCCATCAATTGGTGGCAACCTCTGAAATCCATCCTCAATCTACAGGCTAAAACTCTTTCAATTCCGATTAATCTGTATTGAAATTGACATTAATTACGGCCCCTTATAGCCATTTTGTTCTATCCCTCCGAGGTCTTCGTTCCTTAAATTCTGTATATGGATCCTTCGCCATTACTTACGTACTTTTTTCCAATAGTTCAAACTACTACCATCGCTACCATTGCCCTAACGGTCATTTAATTTTTCGGGGAAACCCTGTTTCTCCATATTACGTGCTAGGTGGTTCATGTATCCTTCGATTCATATAGTTAGCGTATTGCTATTTACAAACCTTTCCAAGACGCCATTAGGCGTAGCCTTTGTTATAGCATCGGCAAGGTTATCTTTGCCGTTGATTTACCGAAACTTATCGATTTCCCAGGCTTCTTATGCCTCCATTAACGCTATCACGTTTATTATCAGGCGTTTTTCATTGGTTGTGCCTAGTTTCAATAACTATTTGTAAAGGCTTCGGGAGTCGGTACACACCACTATAAGTATAGGTGATAAACCTAGCTATTTGGTAATAATCTTTAATATGCCGTCGGTTATTATACCTATATTAAAGCCTATTATTATTCCGTAAATTCAAGGCTAATAAGCTTCGAGTTATACGCTTATATTTAACAAATATCCAGTGTATAAGGTTCTCGATGATCGTAAATTTCCCTTTTAACCTATCCTCGTTAACGAGTATTATTAGGAAGCCGATTTACGATACTAAGTTAATATTATTAGCAAATAACCCGTTTGTAAAGATTATTAGCTTCGATTTCATCAAATCTATAAAAACTATATTAATTCCTCTTTCCACGTAATCCATTTGCTATCAAATCCGTTTATTTAAACTATTAAAGTATTCATCTTAGGAGTCATGTGCCTATGTAGTAATAAAAAGATCGTACGATACCTCTGGTTAATATAGCGTAGTAATATAGGCCATATGCACCATCTATTCTAGATATTTCTATGCATTTGCCTCGTTAGCATTGTTAATAGATTTTAGGCTCATAGCTTACCCCGTTTAACGTAAGCTAATATAGGTATTACTTTTAATTTTAATAATATACATAGGGATTAACGATCTTCTAAAGTTAAGTTATATGCCTTCAACTAAAATTTTAACTGGTTTACATCTTTAAAGACCTAACTTTTCGGAAAATAAGTTATTTCGCCGCCATAAATCTAGCATCTCCGAAGAAAAGAGTATCGTTAATTTACATATTTATGATACCAAAGACTTTAACTTTTGTAATTAATAGGCACGGGTTAAATGTTGAAATTTTTATACCTAACCTAGTTTGAAAAATTATTTGGTAAGTTAAGAACCAATAAACGCTAACCTTAGCTAATCCATATAAAGGCTTAATATAATATATTGTCGTACTAGTCGGAAACTTGTCCTTTAGCTTTAGTAATTGTTTTAACAATATAATCCGTTAAAAATCGGTGGCAGATTTTGTATACGTTTACGTGATATCTCGATTATTAAGTATAAATTAACCTTTTGCGCTAACAGTCAAATTAGTAATAATAGTAATGATTAAACGTTAGCTAATTTTTTGAATTGTAAACGATTAGTTAAGGATTTAGTCTTTACCATTATTACCGTATCTTTATGCCTTTGGCCGTGACTTTTCGTACAGCCGGTCCGTAGTCTTACCTTTAACCTCTTAGATTATCCTCGACTTAAAGATAATAACATCTTAAACTTTAAATTACGTTAATGATAAAAACTTAATAACCCCTCGTAATGAAAGGCCATTAATTTATACTTGTTTACTTTCTTTAAAAATTCTTTTTGGTATATTAATAATACCTTCAATACATATCTTAACAGCAAGTTCTCCGTTAAAAATTTTCTTTTAAAACACCTACAACTTCATATATACCTTGCCAGGCCTATAGTCTTTTTTTCCCTCCTTTTTAATATATATCCTCCTCTTAGGTGATCTTCCGCACCGTTGTAGTTTTATAGGCTTATTAATAGTCGGCTCGAAAAAGCTATATTAACTAATTCGCTAGACTTGAAGGTTTTCTACATTAAGATCTTTATGAAACTTAAGGGGTCTTTTACACGGTTTAACTTATATAAATCAGAAAGTTATGAGGCTGTTAACAATTTCAACTACTATGTTTAAGTTAATAAGATTTAAGATTTTATATAACTCATCCTATCTATCCAACTCGCGCCACGTAGATACTTTACTTTAAAAGGAAAGTAAAAGTATATTTGTTATTAACGATCCGTTTTTGATATTAAGGGTATCGTTAACCTACTAGCGTACCGATTTTTTTTTAGTTTCCTTAACGATTTTTAATATTCTATAATACGCTTTTAGGTACTTAACGAGGGTAACAACTCAGTTGTAATACGTGGGTGAGTTCCAAATACCAATAAAATTGATATAAATCCATAAGAGCCAATAATATCGTTAAGAGCTTTTACCACCATTGAAAACCGTGCCTTTTAAGTAATAAAGCATTCAATTTCCAATATAAATATATCATAAACCTTTCGTAAAAGTAAGTGTGCCTTTTTAACCTTACTAATACTATAATTAGCTTTTACAAGAACCTATTTACGTTAAATCTTCATTAATTCTATATTAACTTAAAACTTCATTGTAATAAAGTTGGTACCAGTACCATAACCTAACACGTTAAGTAAACAAAGGTACCTATTAATCTATAAAGTACGTAATATTTTCTATATTTTCTTTTCCGTAATAATCTTAAAAAATTCATACCATAAAAAGCCGTGGCGAAATCCACAACGTATAATACTGGTTTACCGTCTAAATAAAATATGTCTACGAAGATTTCCGAGTTAAAATTTTAATTTTTCTTTAACGTAAACTTAAACCTAAAGGTAGTTTGAAAGTGTATCTAGTAATAATAATAAAGGCGTTTAATTACCTTTAATCCTGGAAAATATATAGTTTTATAACTAGTTGTTTTTAAAATCTTATATAGCTTATTAATTATAAGGTAGTTAAACTTACGATATAATTAAGAAGGTTTACCTCTGCTAAGTTTAACACCACTACCCTTGGTCCTTAAGGATAAAACTAGAGATGTCTTTACTTAAGGTTAAGTAGGAACCTTTTACCGGCTTTAAAATGTATTAAATTATCGGTTTAAATATCAACGTTAACTGCGAGGTTTCTATGTCTTTAAGGCAAAAGAGTAAAGGGGTAGGGGATTTCAAAATGTGGAAAATAATAGGCCTAATAACAGTTTTTACTATCGTCGAATCCAGTGAAAATATCTTTTTTTAATGTTAAAGTTTACTTTGGCTTTGCTAGCATCCGCGTAGTTAAGTTTCGTATCAGTATCCGTATCCCTCCGTAACGCGATGTATTACGAATAACCTTTTGTTATGTACCGTATTGTCTTTATATCCGGTATAATTCCCTAAAAGACTTATTTCGCATACCGATCTAAAATGGTAAAAAGGTGTATAGAGCTAAGGTTTTCGTCGTTATAACGACGGTAGGGGTCTTTACCTGTAAAACGGTATAGGAATACGTAATCGGCTAGTTATTACATGGCTTCCGGGCCAGTACTAGTGTTAGCGTTGGTATTTTCGTATTAATTGATAGCCTTTGGTTTGTTTTTCTCATTCTTAACTTTACTTCTTTTAAATTATGTAATACGTTTTATATAATCCAATTTTAAGGTAACGGGGTATTACGTGTAATATATTACTTATTTTACGTTACGTTTGGCGGTAATATAACGTGTTAACTAGTAGCCCTATTTACTATAGATTCAATTTTTTGGTGTTTAAGTTAAATTCGCTTTGTCGACTTAAAAACCTTAAAAAAGGTGAATACCCTTTTTCGTAGGTAGAGTTCCGGACCCTTTATTTAACTTATCTATTGGGTTGTCCGTACCATCGATTAATGTAGTACGAATTAAAAGGATTTTTTTCGTTACTAAATTCTGAAGCTTGTAGGTATATACCGGTCGAGCCAAAAACTCGAGTAATTACAGTTACTAACGAGAAACTTAATTGGTTAAAAAACACTTAGTAAATGATATTAAGGTATTACAAGGCGTATTCGAACTCTTTATTACCCGTAACTACTTGCCGAACTTACTAGCATAAAGTATCTTCGCCAGCTTCTACGTTCACTATTACCTATTGATGAAATATTAACCTATTAAGTATTGAATTCAAAAAGTCCGTTTTGCTTTCCGACTTTTTTTTTGTAATCTAATATATAAGATCACTTAATAATATTCCAATCCGTATAATATTGGGTAAGGTAAATATCGTATTCGAAGTAACTCTTTATAAAATTATAGATTTCTCGAAAAAGATATAATTCGTTAGGTATTGGAGGTAATAATCCTTAGCTTAGCCGGTAAGCATACTGGGAAATAACGAATAAAAACCTAGTAATTTAACTTTTATTTGGCGGTAAATGTTAAAAAATAGGCGTAACTTAACATCGAGAAGGTTATACGGTTTACTATTATACTTTTTTCCCCTTCCTAGATCTTAACGAACGTAGTGATTGCTGTATAGTCCGTATCCTTTATAAGGACGCGTCGAAGGGGAAATGTAATGTACTAGTCGTAGTTTTCGCCTGGTTGTGGAAAAAACTAAGGCTATTGCTAGTATTAATAGGTAAAATGGTTACCCCTAACTAAGTTTAAAGGGAAAAAGCCAATAGTCGTACCTATAGTAGGCTCGTGTATAAAGCCGGGTTTTCCTTAATTTAACTGCTAAAACTAAACGTACTAAGGAGGTTAGGGGAAATAGGCTTGATAATATTCGCTGTGGAAAGGTTAGCGATAATCCTTTGATATTAAGGGGTTCGGCAAGATTTCTATTTAATGGATTGGTGTAAAACGATAATATCAATACCTTTAACCGCATTAACAGCCTTTGCTTTACGTGTTCGACCACCGTTTAAGGCGTATTTTACGTTATTACGTAAGGGTATTGGGCCGCTGAATAAATTCACGTG
This sequence comes from Anisogramma anomala, assembly GCA_038502455.1. Classification (NCBI taxonomy): domain Eukaryota; kingdom Fungi; phylum Ascomycota; class Sordariomycetes; order Diaporthales; family Gnomoniaceae; genus Anisogramma; species Anisogramma anomala. The sequence continues at coordinate 33,663,380 of JASMMZ010000001.1, forward strand.
TTTTCATCACTAGCATGTAAAAAAAGCCAAACTTAGTTAAGGTTAAAGAAAAGGTCCCTTTAAGCGTATATATAGACGTTATAATTCCTTAATCCCTTTCTTTTTCGGCCGTAGGTCTTTTAGGCATTCTTTAAGCTGATCTAGTTCGAAACGGGTTTCGGCTAGCCTAATAACATTACTTTTTGGCACGTAAATCCATCGGTATTTAAATTTAGTTCTTAATTTGAATTCAATAGTTTTCTAGGTTACGTTTTACATATTAAGTGTCCAGTTTCCGAAGAATTTACGGACTTTAAAAAACAAGTCATTAGGATTTTCGTCGGTAACATGTTTGTTATGACCTAAAAACATCGAAAGGTCAGAAAACATGCCAGTATGGGGCTAAGCCACTAAGAACCTGATGTCCAATACATCAAGTGGGGATATCTCTTATGTCAGCAACCTTAGGGTTAGGGTTACGCACTAAGGATCATTGAGATCATATTTCGATTCAACATGATCCAGCACTGAAGGCGTATGAAGGATTAAGGATATAAGGACACGGTCAGCACCACATATATAGTATTTCCTTCATAGCTTTTCAGTTGTCAATCTAGGTATTCAGTCTCAGTATATTCTGAATCGCCTCACGGCTTTTGATCATTACTTACATGGTTACGATATTGTTCACTCAGCACCTCTACTACCTTCTTGATAACATAAACCCTCTAACAACTTCTATAACTCACGGGTATTTAGTGTGATCATTACAATGTTCCAGGATAAAACAGCCGACGAAGTTGGTTAAATACTTTTCGGTTAATTTTTCATTAATATCCTGTCCTTAAAGATCGTGGTTGTAAAACTTGGTAAAAATTAATCCGAGGGCTTTAAATTATTCTATAAATGCTTAACTTGAAGCCATCTTAATGGTTTAGCTTATAAGGGACGTGGTAAAGCGTAAAAGGCGTGACTTGGTGATCCTAAGCGTAAAGGGCTTGATGTTTCAGTGTAAAGTTGCATAAGAACTTAGCGACTTAGCAACTTGGCGAGAGGTTATGCGACGTAGCTTTCTTGACGCGACTTGGTAATTTTTCGTGTTTTCACTTAAAGTAGCGAGCTTAATGATTAAAATAGCGAAGAGAGTAAAAAAAGTAAAGTAAGGCAAAAGTTTAGTATAAAGGGTAAGGTCAAAGGTCGTTATTGGTGGTAAAGATCGAAGGTTATTGTTTTTGGCGTAGGGACTTAGTCGTTTTTGCAACAATAATACTTACAGTAGTATTAACTTAGCCGTTTGCTAACTTACCGTACTTTGAGATTTCTGATAGTCAATTTCAACGTCTTTAAAAGGATTAATAAAGATTTCTTAGTGTTTTTAAATAACGATACCGTCGCTACCTTTAAGCTGCCGTTAAAACCGACGTAGCCTAAAAGTCTTCTTTACTTACTACCGTTAAAACCGACGCAATAGTAAAAGCCCTTTACAAAAATCTTTCCTTTACTCTAGCTATAGCATAAAGCGTAACAACCGGGAAGTAGCTTCTTTTTTTACTTAGCCAATCTGTGCTTAACCTAATAAGCACTAATCAGTATTGGTAGGCCTTTAGACGTTGCAACGTTGTCGATTCGAATCGTGGTCGAAGTAACAGTAGTATTGCAGTAGTCAGATGGTGGATGTATTGTTCTAGGTTTGACAGACCGCTAGCCGGTCTGCACTGTAAATTTTATGGCCAAGTGCTTGGCCCGTGCCCTAGAGTGAAGTGCAGCGTACTGCACTCGACTTACACCCAATGCGGTAAGTCCGCACAAAGCAATACACTTGCAGTATGGTCAACTTTACTTGCAGTAAAGTTGACCTACTGCACTGCATGCAATACCATTGCAATACTGTTCCAACAGTAACGTCAATTTTTACTATAATATCAATGAAAGGGTTTTTCATAAGGTTCATGTTTATTATGGGGTTTTATTTTGGTTTATTTTGTTTTAGATACGCGACATATATGTTATTAATTGAATCAGAGTGCTTTAATAACATCTTATAGGGTTTTATAATACACGCGACTACAACGCATTCCACTTCCGCCCCTCTCACAGACTATTCTTCCGTACTCATTTTATAAGGTCCCTCAATTACAAGACTATCAAGTCGTATCCCCGGCACAAATAGGCGTCGGGCAAAGACTAACTAAGCTATGCCTTTCGGCCGACCAAGACTACGGTTCATACGCCTACGGGTCTCTAAACTGTAAAGTACCCTAAAGTCTTACGTGGAAAGATAGCTTAGGGGCCCTGGAGTCCACATAAAACTCCTATGAAAACCCTAGTTACGATCTTTCCCGCCGGTATCTACAGGTATATTTCGTAGCAGTAAGTGCCCCACTGTATAGAGGGCGCTGCCCGGTGATAGTCAAATACAGACGAAAAAAAAAACATGAACATCCGGTCCAGGTACCCATACACCACTGTCACGTAACAGCGCGAGCGCGGCCACGATGGGCGACCTGACCCGGCGCCAGCGCGGCCAGCTGGGGTTTACGCTGTCGACAATCAAGGAAAGCAAGGTGTGGGTGGGTGGGTGTATAAATAAGGTGGATTGTGAAAAGCCAACGAATGGACTATCAGGATACAAGGTATGTCAGGTTCGCCAGGGAACGGTAATGCAATGCCGCGCCGGCGTCACATGAATCCCATCCCGCTTGCCATTTTTTTATAATATTTTATGTCAGGACCAGACTCGCACGTCTTTCATTTCCTGCCCATTTTCGTCATATTCATGGGTCATCGTAGGCTTACTCTCAGCCGTCTTTGGTAGGTATACATACTGCGTGTTTGATTGGTGAAGGGCCCTCGTTGAGATGGAAATGCTTGGTCGAAGTACCTGCCTTTTTACGGATTGTCCCTGGAAATTCTCCTCTTCCTGCAGAAACATCCATGAGGCTGCTGGGTATACATCCGGTTCGGAAAGGAACGAGCACAAGCCCAGGTGACTTTTTTCGAGTGGAAATTTTATCGTCCAGCCTGTACAGCTCTCGTTTCGCGACACGTCCATCTACTTCTTGCGCATTCGTCCAACGTCGACAATGAGGGCCCAGCCATGATGGGCAGCAAGGCTTTTCAATCTTTCCATCTAATCTATTTTTCGTGCTGTACCCTGCACCTGTCAAACATGCCCCCGATGCCTTCAGCTACTGCGTTTGTGTCGATTCAGAACGCACGTGTGCCATTCATTCACTTGTCTATCAATCCACATAACACACAACCAGCCTACAGCTCGCCAATGCCAAGGTGCTCAATATCCGCCTTAACAATCCGCAGCGTGTTGGTGTTGCCCATGCCGCCCTTCCAGCCTTGGACGACGACGAGGGTGTCGCCCTTGGACACCACCTTGAGCTCCAGCGCCTTAGCCACACCCCACTTGATGCGGCGGTCGACGTCCTCCTGCCAGTTCACCTTGGTGAAGTCGGGCTTCGCCTCGTCGAAGTGGAAGGGGTAGACCCCACGGTACAAGTGGCCGTACCGAGAGGCCGAGGCATTGCGGGTCACGCAGAAGATGGGGCACACGGGCCGATATTTGGAGAGCAGGCGGGCCGAGTCGCCAGAGGTGGAGAGCACAATGATGCCGCCGGCGTTGAGGTCGAGCGAGGCGCGCACCGCAGACATGGCGCATGACTCGACGATGCTGATGGGACGCTTGATGAGCGTGCACAGCTCCTCGAAGTGCTGGACGTACGGGATGGTGTTCTCGGCCTTCAGGCAAGCTGTCGACGACGTTAGCGCAGCTCCGGAGCGAACCTGGTGCCAGGATGGACGGCGTACCCTCGCTCATCTCGTACACTGCCTCGTTGGGGTAGGAACCTTTGGCAGTCTCGCCAGACAACATCACGCAGTCCGCGCCGTCAGTGACGGCGTTGCCGACGTCGCTAATCTCGGCACGAGTGGGCCTGGGGTTCTTGATCATGCTCTCGAGCATCTGGGTGGCGCAAATGACGGGCTTGCCAGCCACATTGCACATGGCAATCATCTTCTTCTGGGCAGCGAACACCTCCGCGGCGGGGATCTCGATACCCAAGTCACCACGGGCAACCATAACACCGTCGGTCTCCTTGAGAATCTCGGCGAAGTTGTTCAGACCTTGCCGGTTCTCGATCTTGGCAATGATCTGGATATGCTTGCCCTCCTCGCCGAGAACCTCGCGGATGGACTTGATGTCCTCGCCACGGCGGATGAAGGAGGCGAAGACCATGTCGACGTTGTTCTTGACGCCAAATCGCAGGTCGTTCTTGTCCTTCTCGGACAGGGCGGGGAGGTCGACATCGGTGTTGGGCAGGTTGACACCCTTTCTTGAGGAGATGAAGCCGTTGTTCTTGGCGCGAACGCGAACGGTCTTGTCATCGACGATTTTGAGGACCTCGAAGGCCAGGATACCGTCGTCGACATAGATGATGCGACCGGGCTTAATGACCTTGGTGATGTTGAGGTAGTCAACGTACATGTTCTCGGTGTCACAAGCAGCCTTGTACCTCTCGTCGGTGGTGATGTTCAGCTCTGTGCCAGCGGTGAGTGGGAGGTCGGCATCGCCAGCGGTGTTTCCGGTCCGAATTTCCTTGTCACTTGTTCAGCTTCTGTCTTCCATTCTACTCGACTTCGTGCGACAGTCTTCACATACAGGACCCTTGGTGTCGAGAGCAATGGCAATCTGCCGGCCGGGCTGGGCCTTCTCGGCAGCGCGGGCATTATTGATGACGGACTGGTGGTATTCGTACTCGCCCTGTGTTTGGTGAGTGGACTGTGTTTGCCGGTAGACAAGTGTGCAGGACGTACGTGGGAGAAGTTCCTGTCGAGCAAGGTCAGCGTTGATCATCTCGGTCTGTTCCGGGGCCGGTGAGCTCGGGAAAACGCACATGCGGACTACGTTAAGCCCAGCATCACGGAGCTTGTTGATGGCTTCGACGGAGTTGGTCTTGGGTCCGATTGTGCAGATCTGTTTGTGCACAGCTTGCCATCAGCCACCATGCTCCTGATTGTGTCCGTCTGCGGTCGCACACGGCCAATTCCTTACGATGGATGTGCGGCGGTAGTTCTTGGCGGGCTGGAACGCGGTGTCGAGCTGTGCTAGCCAGTCAATGCGGCCCCCGAGGGAGAGATGGTCAAGAGCGGTGGCAGCCATTGTGTGGGATATAAGCGGTGTGGTTTGGTGTGCGTTGCTGAGGAGGTCAGGTCAGGTCAGTGTGTACGGGTCCTAGAATCGGAACGGAGGGGAAAAGAGGGAAGGCGAAGAGGGAGATGCTGACGCTGTTGGGAGTTTGGAAGATAGAAGGGTGAGCAAGACCAGGAGGTCGTGTCGGAGTTTCTGGGGAAGACCGAGCAGGCGGTCGGTCTGTTAGAACCTTGTGCAGAGTCAGTCGATGTGAGGGTGGGGAATGCCTGTGAATTGGAAGGAATGGCTGGAATACGGCTTGGAAGGGGAGCGGGACGGAGGGGATGGTGATGATATATTCTTCGGCGTCAGAAGAAACAACGATCGGCTGACGGTGACCGACCGGCTTGTGCAACGACCGTTGACCTTTTGCCACACCACAAACGACCCCGCCATAACGTACAGCCTGATTCCATTTCCTGGCTCTGACACGCCCATCCGATGGAAGAAGAAGGGGGCTTACCTGGAGTGTATGACTTGGCCGTGGCGGGATTTCGGCAGAAGCTCCAGAACTTGCGGGTGCACGAGGCGAGAAGGGTGAAAGTCGCTCACATCTGCAGCAGCGTCGCCTATGCCCAGACTTGCCCAGGCCGTTCAGGGTTCAGCAGGCCCGCAACAGCTGCTGGGCAGGGATGCAAGCTGCCCAGTGACTGCAGCCCGATAAGGCACGCCCCTCGCTCAGTGGTGCTGATAAAAGTAAGCTGCCTCCAAGCTTGTTAGGTAAGCTTCTCGGCCGACAGCACCCCCGCCGTTTCGAATGCCGGCCCCGCTCGTGCCTCTAAGTAGGACACTGTACTGTCTTCTTGCAACCTGAGCTTCACGACAGTCACACGCACCCAAATACCGTACATCTCGAGTCCCTGCAGCATTTCCTCCGTCTACTATTCCCACACTCACTTGTCCACCAACATCCTCAACATGGTCGTGAGTCACACCGGTCTGCCCATCCTGCCAACCGTCCCGCCCGTCCAGCCCCTCTTTATATGCGCCAAGGCAAGGCCAAACAGTGACCGCTTTTCATTCCTCCATCTAGCTCCTTGATTTGCTGACGTTGGGATTGTGGTCGAAGCTCGGGCGACTTGTCCACTACGGCGTCGACTTGGTGCTGGGTACGTTCTTGTCTGGCTCCACGCTCTCCGCTCCGAGACAACACACCCGGGTGGGAACTGACGCCGCTCCTTGCCAACAGTCTCGACCATCCTCGCCGGCATGCGCCGTTCGACCGGCTTGACGTGAGTTCCGCTTCGCCTCTCTCTCGGAGCCACCGTCCAATCCGATCTGATTCAGTCATCACTTCTGGCGACCTAGTATGGAGGGACGGACTTTCTAGTTACCCTGGCTGGCTCCCCTTGAGGACGCGGGCACGCCTGGTCCCAATTGGATGCAGTCATGCCTGGCACAGTAGCTGACACCGGCCCCACTCTGGGGATCTTCCAGGCCCAGTGTGAAGCAAGATAAGATCGGCGCCGACGGCACCGAGGTGAATAAATGGTTCGGCCGCTACCTGGGCATCGGCGAGAGCGTCCTTGACATGGCCATCACCACCGCCGGCCAGAGCGGCTGGTTTGAGCGGACGAGGTAGACGGGTGTGCAAGACGCACGGGCGCGGCATATAGGCAGGATGGTCACCCATGACACCCCATCATCAGAGGCCCACAGAGGCCCGGATGCACCGATGGGATGTCACGCTGGCTGGATTGACATGACGAGAGGGACTTTGCACCACAACGGCCGATTTGGGATAGGAGGATGGGCGAGCAAGGGCGGGTGTCAGGATAAGGTTGGCGTTCAGGTTCGGCTCTGCTAGTTGGGTTATGGCACACGGAGATCCTTATCTCTCTAATTGTGGTAGTGAATTGAGTTTCATAACTCGGCAGTCCTGCAAAGAACGGAAAGCAACTCCAGAAGTGAAAAGAGCATAAGAGCACAGGGTATACTTGAATCAAATCCGCCCGAGCGCCGCGCTGTTCCTCCGACAAACCAAGTCATGATGACCAAGGAGGCTTGCTTGCTCCACAGGCACAACCTCTACATATGCAGCCTACCCCACTCCACCCCACAAACTACGGCCTGTCATAGCGGCAGTAATGGAGGGTCTTCTCGTCGCGCACAGCAGCCTCTAGACAGCTACTCTTAACGTGACTGGAAATCCCCGGCCCCTGCCTCTTGTCTCCTGTTGCTAAGCATACTCCGGGAAAGTACCCGTAAAAAGGCAGGGCCTGTGAGTACCCGGCTTCTTGCTCGTGTCTTCGTCTGGCTCGGTGAGGCTGTCCGCCATACTCGTTTCGGAAAAGTCCGTCTGCTACAAAGCGCGCCTCGTTAGGCTCAAGATGAACGCGAAGGCTTGGCGACACCTCGATGTCGCTGGCCTTGAAGCCACTGCCTAGAATTCGCGGTCATTAGGCTCAACAAGTAGGCTTGGCGGCACTTCGTTGTCACTGCTCTGCCCATCAGGCTGCTCAACCAGAATCTCCGGCGGAATCTCGTTGTCGCTGTTGTGCCCATCCAACGAGGCAATAGCAGTAGCATGGGCCGTGCTATGCTCCTGCTGATGGTCTCTCTGGTAGCTTCTTTCGGCCTCCCCGTGGGTGGCCAGCAGATCCTGTGGGACCTCGTGATCACTATCCGTGGGCTCGTCCTCGTGGTTGTTTGGTAGATCGAGCAGCTCACTACCGCCGTTGACGGTGTAAAAAGAGTTATCCGATCCCTCCCACGATACGGCTGGAGCAGCCAGCAGATTCTTGTTGCCCAGCGAAATGCCCTCGGCTTGAAGCATCTCCTCGCTTTCACGCGCCGCTTCCTGGAACGCCGCCAGCTCGATACACATTGCGGCGTTCAGGAGCGTCCAGCCTTTGTCCCTCACGATGTGCATCCGCTCCTCAAGATCGGTAACCACGCCAGCGATCTTGTCGTGCTGCGATTTCAAGATCTCAACGCGGTTGATCTCAGGAAAATTTCCCTTGCCCTCCGGGATCAAAGCTATCATGAGCTTGCGCAGGGCAGCCTCACATTCGTGAATTTTGTCCATAGCCTCGGCCCAAAGCTGGCCGCCTTCCTCGAGGGCCACGCGCTCCTTGTCGATGTAGGCTTGGCGAGTCTCGAGAATGGCTACTTCGGAATCCCACCATTCGCCAGCCATTTCCAATGTCCGTCGCTCGGGCCGGAGTTGCATGAACTCAACCCCCCCGGGAGACACGAGCTGCTCGAAACCACCCTCTTTGTTCTCGTTCAGAGCCTGCACGTCCAGCGGCTTCACGGGCGGGCGGGTCAGGAAATCTCTCACTGTGTCCTCGACCTCTTTGAGTGCATTCTTGTAGCCGCTCAGGCCGGCCTCACGCCGGTTCTTCACCTCGTCCATGCGGCCCTCCAAGTGGCGTCTCCGACTTTTCAGTGCCTTCAGTCGCTTCTCCAGATCCTGGATCTCGGCGCACACTGCTCGGTGCTCATTTCCCAAGCCATCAAGTTCCAGCTTGGACGGTTCCTCCTCGTCCATCTCCAGGGCACCTAGTTCCTCGACGATTCTCTCCCGTCTGGTTGCCAGCTCGAGCAGAGTCCACAGAGCTTGCTTTCTGTTGGTCAGTGCGGCAGCCAGCCACGCGTCCTCTTCCGCCTTGATCATCGAGAACTCTGCCAAACATCTCGAGATGCCTTTCCGAGCACCGTTGATGCCCAGTTTCTTTTTGCGCGGCTGGCGCACGGGGACGATCTCTCCGCGGGGCCCTGCACGCGACTCCGGCTGGAGAAACGACACGGAGCGCCCGGGGTTCCACGATGACACAACCGTACCCGAAGCTGCGCCCGCAGGCGTCGCGACAGCATCACTGACACTCTGGTCACCGGGTACTTCCTTCTTCAAAGCCTCCTCCTCGAGCACCTCCATGAACTGCTGCACGTCGGCGAGGATAGCACGTTCCCGCCTCGCCAGATTCTTCCAGACCGAGTTCCGGTCGTAGACCACCGACTGCCCGCCGCGGTCTTGTTGTCCACCAGAGTTGCCCCAAACATCCCTGAAGACGCTGCCGATGGCCCTCGCCGCCGTATCAGGGAGCCAGCTCGCAGTGATGCCACGGTCCTCCTTTCTGCGGTAGACTAGACTGGCCATCGCGATGGGCGGCGGAGGGCCGCGTAAGAAAAAGGGAGGGTCGCGATAGTGGGGGCGATTTTTCGAGGCCGAGCCTGTGGAGGAGCCGCCGTCGGAGGGTCGGCGGTTGCGGGCACCAGTAGGTTTGCGGTTCGGCGTGGAGAGCTTGGAATAGTTGTTTACGTCGGGTTGTGTGGGCGAGTCTTGGTCATAGTAGTCAGAGGAGAGGAGGTGTTCATCTGCGCGGGGCTCGAGCTCATCAAGATAGTACCCATTTGACTGGCTGGGTTGGCGGGAGTTGTGGAGGGGCAGAATTGATGATTTGTTGTTAACGGACAAGCGCGCAAAGGGGGACTTGGCCGTCATAGCTGTTGTGTGTACACGATCATGTGTGCCAATTCAAGCTGATGGGTGAAACTTAGCACCTCGGTTGAGAGATTGGAAGCAAGAAGAATAGCCAGAAATAAAGACTAACTCATTCTTTTGGCTGGTTGCAAGGTGCTATTGTGATGATCACAGCCAGCATAGCAAGTGACAGAGCTGGCGTCTGGCGTGTTGAGGTGTTTGGTGTGTCACATGTTGTAAAGTGGAGAAATAGCATGTGAGCAGCTCAAGACGTCACAACAGGAATAAATAACAGAAAGTACTGCATAGTACTCTGTACTTACTGTAGGTGTGGGAAGCGGTCAATGCGACCACCTAGAGGCTTGTACCGAGACAGAGCGGTACAAGTGACACGCTTGTGTTGCAGGGTGTGCGCCAGCGAGCCTCAAATATGCAATGTGATATAGTGGCTGGGCGTGTATCAGCGTAAGAAGCACTCAGCCCGTCACATTGATGTACACAGAGACTGAATATACGTACAGTTACACACAGATCAACTCAAATTGCAAATAGGCTTGAAAGGATTAGATTACTAGAAACAAAATAGATCAAAGATCTTTCCCTAACAATAATAAACTGTACGGAGTTTTTTGGTGTGTGTTATGTAACCCGGAACAAATTTCCGATACCTCGGATCCAATATCCCAAATCAGACGAATTTTTTTTCGATATAAACCATGAATATCTCGAGGTATGAATTACTCACTCTATTGAAACACACACCCTAATCAATATATTATAGCATTAACTTTACTTAACTTTGAAAGTGTGATTGAAATAAATAAATTTTTCATGTGTAATTATATAGTTTTCAATAAAAATATCATAAGCTAGTACCTACCCTATTGGTCTCTAGGTATCTAGCCTTGGCGATTACCACGCTTTTATAATACTCCTACGATGCTCTTTCCTATATCGACGTTATGTAACTAGTTATATAACTAAGCTAAACTATATTATACTAATTCTATAGTAATCCTATAATAAAAACTTCCTTTCTTTCTTCATCAAAGATTATAAATAATATCCGATTACTTGAAACGTGTTGGTAGACCTTCATTATTACAACGTAGTCGATTCGAATCACTGTGGTCGAAGTAACTGGTGCTGCATTGATGTTGGTTAATTGATGTCGTAAGTTCTAAGTTTGTCAGACTGCTAGCTGGTCCGCATACTATTTTGTATGGGCAAACGCTTTGGCCTGTGCCCTAATTTGAAGTAGGTACCTATTGCACTACACTTGCAGTGTAGTGCATTCAAATCCCACAAACTACAGTCAATTTGCAGTACATACAATCAACTTTACCTACGCTAAAGTTGACTTGGCCGCACTATATTGGGCTGTTATACCAACAAAACGATAGTTTTAACTTGATCTTTTTATATTTAACCCTTAACCCTTTCATCTTTAACGGTATTCTAGCTGTTTTCGAGTAATTAAAACTTATGATACTATTTCCCAATGACTTAATATTAAATACTCTAACGTTAAAGCTATTCCTTAACATGTGTATCTCAAACTAGTAACGAAAAGCCTTAACCGCGTAATAGAACAAGTTAATTACTAAGTAGAATCGATTTACCTGTAATGATCACACTAAATACCCGTGAGTAAATAGAAGATGTCAGGGGTTTTATGTTAGCAGTAAGGTAGCAGAGGTAACAAAGGTGCAATATCAAGAAGATGTTTGTTCGTGCTGTAGAATGATCACTAGCCGTTAGGCTATTCAGGTGTGTGAACTGAATACTTAGATTGACAACTGAAGAGCTATGAAGGAAATACTATCTATGTGGTGCTGACCGTGTTCTTATATCCTTTATCCTTCATACCGTCTTCAGTACTGTCCTGGGTTGGATCATACTAGATCGCTATGATCCTCCGTTCTCTGGATCATCTTGGATCGCTATGATCCTTCATGATCCATCGCGTGACTTTGCTTCGTCATCATGGCTGACATAAGAGATGTTCCCCGCCTGATGTGTTAGACTTCAGGCTTCTCAGTGGCGCAGTTGCATACTGGCCCGTTTCCTGACCCAACCGCTGTCTGGGTCATGACATTACCGAAACTTCATACATGAAATTTATCAAACAAACCTATATCATTTATAAACAAACGATACACATACGATAATACATCATTAATATCTAAAAACAACCTTTCATTCGAAAAGGAGCTGTAAACACACGGCCTTTGCAAAATGCTAGTCTTACAAACAATACTAATATAACTCACATTGTCGGTAGGATCTAAATACTTATTTATGTAAAAAGGTAGGTAAAAGAGTAAGCGTTAGATTACTATTATAGTAATAAAAGATAATGATATATTTGGTAGAAAAGTGTTTCAGAAAGGATACGCTACCGATAGGAGGTTATATACCTCCCATTCAGGCAGTGGCCCTTTTACCGTACGCTCTAGAATACCTATTTCAAACCACTCCATGTATTGCCGTACGGTCTAGAATAGCCATTCCAGACCGCTCCATGCATAATGCATTTTGCGTCTTGCAAGAGTGTAGCCTGCAGCGTGACACGTTATCGTGCACTCTGCAAGAGTGCACCCTGCAATACAGTGCACTACCACTAGCCTATATATACTATCTATTAGAGTATATAATAATATCCACACCCATGCTGTTTCTTACTAAGGGCTACTTCGGATTACCTAACAATGATAATACGTTGGATTTCTCTCATTATGATTATAAACCTGATAGTTAGCTTAATAGAGTTAACAGTTAACGGGTTGAACGTGATCCTTGAATTAACTGGTGAAGTTATCCAACGTTAAATTATGTTTTCATATATAAAAAGTTTGAATGACGTACAAATTTCATAGAAAATGAAAATTTAATTCAAATAAACAACTTCTCTTACTACATTTTTAAATAGTTGAGGAAATAACTGAAATAATTATCAAGAATTACTATATTCATAACGATGACGACGGTAATAACAACTTCAACGCTATTATGGAGATATTTTTTATTTTTCATTAAAACCTAAATATAGTAGGAGCTATTATTGTTAAACTGACAAACTCAAAACAAAATGCTCGTGAATGTTTTTGCCTCTTTTTTAAAGTTTAAAAAAGAACCACTAACCAAAATCAATAACATATTCTAAAAATACGTTATCCAATTCATCAATATAAAAAGAGATTAAAAAAATTTAATTCATTTGCTAATTCTTTTCGATATACCTGAAAAAAAACGAATAAGTTACACGGGCTCAACTTATCAACATATGGCTTTATAATCTTTGTATTCAATATCAATGTTATAGTCCAACCTACTATAGTATGTCCGGTAGTTGCCAAATGGATTTAACAATTAAGGTAGAGCGTAAGATTAGAAGAAGCTACAGTGGTTCTTTGTGCAAGACTTATGTATATGGTTCATATATAACTCGTCACGTGCCCTTGTATATAATGCATACGAAACGCGCCCGAACTGCTCTGGGCCACGTCCGGGCCGAGTATTACATATCCTATTACGTATATATTTATGTAATCGATAAACTAAATAATGGATAGCTTAAGTTTATAATATACCACTCTTTTTATTAAAAAAAAGTTAAAATTACAATATTCTGTAAGCTAAACACTAAGTACGAACCGTATCCGCCTAATACGCGAGCCGGGTATAAAAAGGACGCAAACCGTATAACGTGCCTCCTAACGAACTATATAACTTATGTACCGTATTAATCTCGGGTCACCTACGTTATATAAAGCGTTTCCTAATACACTGTATAACGTATAAGCTGTATTAATCCTAGGTCATATATATCGTATAACGTACCTCTTATTACACCGTATAAAATATAATCCTTATTAATCTTGAGTTACTTATATCATATAACGCGTCTCCTAAAACGCTCTATAACGTTTAACTTTTATTGATTCCGGTCCGTTTACACCTATAAAAACGGTCGTTACCGTAGCTTATGAAACCCCCCTTATTTCTATTTTATTTTATTAGTTCTCTCCCTTCCATTTATTTTAATTACGTTATTTTGTAATAAACTTAGCTGTAATCTTTTCCATAATCCTTATTATAACCTTCGTTTTCCAATTAACGTCTTTTCAATTATAATATATTCGCATTATTATAACCAATATTTATAACTATACGTGTAAAAGCTATATTATTACCGATATACTTAGTAATAATGAATAAATTTCCCGTAAGTTATACCATTCTTTTACAACCTAATACCTTTACCGCGAATTATATTATATTCTTTCCATTCGTTTCAAATAACCTTTTTATAATTGACGATAATAAAGATAAGATAGAACTCCTCTCAATGTAAATTCAAAATGTATTTGTATCTTACATGAATTGGTTCTTAAATTATAAAGTAAAATTAACATATATTTTTGTGTACTCTACTTCAAGGTATTACACTTACTTCGCAATATATAATCAAATAAATCTAAAAATAATTTTATTAAACGTCTGACCATATATTGAACCTTTTCATAATACATTTAAAAATTAACTTATTTATATCTTAGGCTAACCTACACGCGTTTTAAACGATAACTTATCGTAACTTCTCAAAACGGCGACTATATTCTATCCATTACTCATAAACATCAAGGAAATATTCCGGAATATAAACCCCTTTTCAATTTTGACTTTTCTGAATTAATGAATCAATTTACTCAGTTCCGTAATATTGCCTACGTTTAAAGTATCCTAACTTTTATGACAATATAGGTTACCATAACCCTATTTATACGCCCCCGTCATTTTCTTACCGGCCCCGTCGTTTGCGAAAACACTCTTATCCCCTTTAACCGTTTTTTTTTCGTTTATCGCAACCGGATGATTTCAGTTAATCGTATATTCATTCGAAATGTCTTTATCTCGATTCCTGCCACTACCTGTCCTATATCTTTTTATAAGTTTAACTTGAGTAATGAAAATAATATCACCACGTAAATTAGGTTTTTTACAGTTAAGATAATTTACAATTTATAAAATATAACGAACTATATTTGAAGCCTAACCGTAAAGCCTTCCATCCACTCGTGTTTTATTCATTAACTTAATAGAAGAACTGGTTGACCAAATTAACGGAAAACAGTTGAACGATTAAACACATATCGATCGCGTTGAGAAGCGTAAACTAAAATATTATAATCCCTTATATTACACTTAAAGAGCCGCTTTTCCCGCTCTACTTCTAGTTATCTACCTTTGTCGGCCTCTTTTCATACCCGGCTCACTTAACGGTATCTACCCTTATCAGCTTCACTTAATATACGCCCCATCCTGCGCTGATAACCCTCGTTGGCGTCGTCTAATACCCGCCCTGCCTTGCGTTATTCGCCTCCACCAGCCTTCCTTAACATTCGAAATTAATCGTAATAAGACTTTTAACTTTATCGACGACGCCGTTTGAATGATTGAAATAATAATAATAACAATTTATAAATAAAACTTAATATTCTTTTGATAAACGCCGTCTTGGGAACGAATATGTATTTGAAAAAAACGGGTAATATATACACAGCTTTATATATCATATTATATTATAATTGTCATAAAAATTTACCTTATTTTATAAATATTATATTGTTCTTGGCATAAAAGCAACTTATTCGATATAAGGTCTTTAGGATTTATTTGGTGCCGAAATCGAAACTTCGAGTTATTATAAAATCAGGCGGCCTTTTATTTGGCTTTAACTTTATTTTAGGTTCTCATATAGTAACAGCATTCCAATAACTTCTACTCCGGCTAATTATAACACTTTTATTTCAATAATGTATAACAGATACCACCATGTTCGTTTTTATAACGAAAATATCTTCAACTTTAATTTTTATATATATATCCCCCATATTATTTGCGATGAAAACTAGTTTCGGGTGTGTTTTGGCTCAAGGCAGCGAAGAAAGGGTGTTTATGATCGCTTATTTAACCAAATCTACGTAGAATATAGAGTTTTTATAAAAAAATATACAAAATAATATTTAACAGATTTGAAACGTCAAAGACTCAGTATTCATTTCATAATCAGTTGAACTTTCTATCAAGGTGGTTGCTTTTAATATTATACAAGTTAAACCTAATTTGATCACCTACTTCATATCATTTAACCGGGTATTGTCGACGGTTTTCCGTTTTATATATTTATTAGGAATTACATATTATAGTAGCATAAATTAGTTTTGTACTTTCGCGTAAGTATATTAAAGATGTAACGCTTCGTTTTGCGGGATGATTAGACGATTTTATATCCGTGTCTAACTTAAAATCTAAGGCATATTTCATACCCATTAATTAGTCGATTTATACTAAATCCGATAACAGCTTATTTACATTCATTCAATATCAATTATAAAATTGAAGGTATAATACCTGGTCGAATTACAAAAAAAGGACGATAATTCATAGGTACTTTAAAACTTTTCAATTTAGTCGTTTAATACCGACATCGATTAATAAGTGGTACGCCTTGCATAAAAGTTATTTCACTTTTATAAAAAAATATAAAAGTGTTCGAAATATATTTATTTAATTCGAGTTGCGATCGTTCATAATAAGTATTGTGTTGAAATAATACTACATGCAGTAGAGTAGGTCAACTTTACTTCCAGTGAAGTTGACTATACTAACTGAAAGTTGAGGGTATTGTTTGTGTGGACTTACTGCATTAGGTGTAAGTTGAGTGCAGTATACTGCACATCACTCTAAGGTACGGAGTAAGCATTTTGCTATAAAAATTACAGTGTAGACCGGCTAGCGGTCTGCCAAACCTAGAACAATGCATCTACCTCTTGATCAATGAAATATTACTGTTACTTCGACTACGATTCAAATCGACAACTTTATAATGATCTAAGGCCTTACCAATACTAATTAGTACTTATTGAGTTAAGTACAGATTGGCTAAGTAAAATAAGAAGTTACTTTCCGATTACGCTTTACGGATATAATTGCGGCTACGGTAAAGGAAAGATTTTTGCGAAAGGCCTCTATCAGTACTACGTTAGTCCACAAAGGCCGGAAAACAGAGAAGAATTCTTGAGTTGCGTCAATTTACAATGGCAATCTGGAAGTAAACGACGATATCACTATTGAAAACAACAAGAAATCTCTACGGATCTTTCTTAAAAACGTTAAAAATTGACTGTCAAAAGTCTCAAAGTTTGGGAAGTTGGCAAACGACTAAGTCAGTACTACTACGGATGCTACTACTGCAAAAAAGACTAAGTCCCTATGCCAACAACTTATAACAACAAACAACCTTCGACCTTAACCTTTACATAAAACCTTTGCTTCTACTTTACTCTTTTTTACTTTCCCCACAACAATTTAATCGTTAAGTACACTGTTTTAAGTGAAAATACCAAAAATAGCCAAGTCGCGCCGAGAAACTAACGTCATGCGACTTCACGCTAAATCGCCAAATCTCTACTCAACTTCACGTCAAAACACTAAGTTTCCTCACCCAAAAGTACTAAATCCTGAAATAACACCTACCTAAAAGCTAATAAAGGTAATTGAAACCCTCGGAACTGCTTTTACCAAATACTATGATAAAGACCTTTAAGCGTTAAATATCGATGAAGACTTAACAGAAAAACACCTTAGTAACTTCGTCGGCTACTATATTATTAAATATAGAAATACTAAGGGCCCTAACTACGTTTTCAGAAACTTCTATAACCTCTTTAATGACTGAGTCATCGACATTTAGATTTCAATACAAAAAGTGGATAAATTAAGTATTATGGAGAAACTAAAGTGGAAAAGGGTACATATATCATCCAAGAGTAATATCAAGCTAACACAAAAACTTTTCGACTTAGCCTAACTTTAGGAATACCTTTAGGACTCACATCCTAAGAAAAAAGGTATTCATGAACCTTATCCTCTATACACGCGCTTTAAAAGACCCTCCCTTTATCTTTGGCTAAGTTAAGCCTTCTTAAAAGTTAACGATAAGGTACCTGATTATCTTCTTAGTAGTCTAATGCAATTACGTAATAGCATGGAGTATGCCCTTAATGGTGATAAAGCGTATAAAATAACAGCTATTAACGCGGCTAAAGGTATTGATATCGGCGCTTTAAAACAGTTATTTGAACAAAATCGTCAAGTCTCTCAAAGCCTTCAGGTCTCCCTTCCTTCTTAACACTTCACTCAAAATCGCCAAACTTATTAAATAACTTCGCATGGCATACGCGAAAACCTACCATAAGTCTTATCACAAGAATTTATCCCTTGAGCTAAGCGACTGGAAATTACCCTTAACATCATGCCTCGAAATATTTAAAGATTAAACTGCTAGGAAACATTAATTAAGACTAGAATAACCATCGCAACTTGCCTTGAGACCTGTCAAAATGGTCAATATCAATTACAAACTCCTTACGAACTTCACTAAGATTTGGACCGATGTAAAGAATTATAAAACCAAGCTTTACAACCTTTTCAATACGAAGATAATATAACTTTGAAATATCTATAAGTGGATGGTAGTTCTCCTTTTAGGTTTTCACTTATTATTTCCTAAATTACTTATAAAGTATACCAAGGACTATCATTTGACCTTCCTAATTTAAGCTACCAGGTTTTACGAAATCTATGATAATATAAAACACAACTTCAAATAAGACGTCCAATTTGCCTAATACTATAAGGACTGGGCCAATACGTGGTAAACTAAGATAATGGCAAAAAAGAGGAGGAAACACCAATAAATATATTTAATTGAATTCGTAACAAGTCGATATTATACCAATAATCAATAGATAAAGCGTATACTGGCGAAGCCATACTTCGAGAACAGGTACAAACAACAGTTACGGGCGTTAAAGAGTTTCAATACGCCTTACAACACCTAAATACCACTTACAAAGGCTTATTTAAGTAGTTACTCTCCTTGTTTACTAATATAATAACACGTATACTGAATACGTTTGGTATATACCCTTAAGCCGGTAATTTACCTAACGTAGATAAAAAAAAAAAAACTTACGGTGGTTAATTACCTTGACTGCAAATAAGGCTACAGGCGCCTTTAACGCCTAAGGTTTGACCTACCGACTACAAATTAGAGGCAAAAACGACATTAACGCCAATAAAACTAAGATTTAAACGGTTTTTTTAATCATAATAATTATCAACTTAGTAATAATGAGAAATATTAAATTTATAGTAAGTTTGACTATTAGTTAATTCGATACTCTTTTACTAAGAGAAATAATAAGACGGTAATAAATTATATTTAATACTCTAACACTTTTCAACATTATTATTAGAACAAATCGCATACTTCGAAGGCTAAAAACCAATTAACGGCGATAATAACCCTAAGCAAATCAAATGACATAAAAATACTACATCTAATACAGCCTAGTAATTAGCCGACTATGCCTTCCTATACTGTTTAGGAGGTAAAAACCTTTACCTTTACCTTAATCAAGCTCCTAACCCCTTGTATATCTTTAACCTTTGCGATCGTTACATGAACTACACGTTTTAAGGTATTATGTTAGACACAGGGGAAGTAAGATATTTAATAAGAGGTTATTTGTAGTATGTGACACTATGGAAAGAAAATATTATAGCTACTAAAATCAATCTCTACGATACTATTAAAGCGAAAATTAACTTTAAATTGAGTAAAAAACTATCGTTAATTGGGATAACAGTAGTTTAAGCTATTATAAAAGAAATTGAATTTCATATTCTCAAGTGCCTTATCCTTTCTTTTTTCTTTACTTAAAGTATATAAAGACCTTCAGCATCAATGTAGACTTTAATATAGACGAGCTAGTTAAAAAAGGCCAAAGGTTTCCCTTTTCCTTTAAGTAGGGACACTTGTGATTTTATATTTAAGGCATTAAAACAATTGTATTTAATTTAACGGAGTCGGAAATACATTAAATATACCGGCGCTTTAACCATTCAACCGTTAACAAGCTATAAAAAGTTCTAAATTATACAAGTCATGATGATGTAAAATACGTTACCTTAAAAGCTATTGAAAAACTTTTTACCACTGCTAAATATATATCTAAACCATCCGTAAATTTAAGTTTTCATTGAAAAACGATAAATACTTGAACTACGAAATATTTATTAATATGTTTTACTTAAATAACAAGTATATCCTTTACTTCGTTCATTTTATAACCTTATTTCACGGTTCAAAGTTTTTAAAATACCTGTTGGTATAGGATATGAAGGAAACGCTAAGGATACTATGAATTAACACGTACTTTTGCCCACCTAACGTCGTTGTCTACGATATTAATACCAACTTTGCGACGGTGGAGTTTTAGGTAAACGCTAAGAAAATGAATATCTAGTAAAAACAGGTACTTATAAAAGCCTATTGGAATATTGAAAAAGTTAAAAGGGAATATACCCTACTTTACCAAGCATATAATATCCTTACGTTAGAGATTAAAAGCTTTACAAATCCGGAGGCACGCCTTTAGATAACGGTAAAGGATTTAAACGATATTGTATGTCCAAAAAGCCTAATACTAATGCTGTTAGTCTTTGGAGAGTATTTACGTCTAACGAGTGAATATCTGTTATTAACAAGTATCTATAAGCGTTCTGCAGCTTATGGAATGACTTTAAGGAAACTGCGAAGGGAATTATAACGCCTTCAAGTCAATAATTCCCTTGATACTATGAAAGACCCTACAATAATCGACGTACTTTCTTTGTTGTTATGAAGAAAAGTTCTTGTGCGGAGAAATCTGGGCAAATGGAAAGACCCGTACAAGATATTAAGTATCGCGAACTCTGAAGTAATTATTAAATTTGCTAAAAGTCCTATATATTTTCGAATAACTATGGTAAAGTCTAATATTAGGGCTGTTAACAATAAAAACTCTGAAGTCAAATGAATGAGCTAATATGAGCCTCGTTCACCCGTTCTCAATAAGCTAATAAAACGTCGCCGGCGCGGAAAACTCTTGAAAGAAAAAGAACGTTAAAAAGGAGGAATATATTCCGGGCCGTATCTATAATACTACTTAGGTAAACAAGAAAGAAAACGATAACAAAAACTTGGAACTAAAGCTTCGAATATAAAGAATTTTTAAGACCACGGGCAAACCTTTTTAAAAAAAACAATAAAGTCGAAATTAACAATTTACTAATTCGAAGGGTTTTAAAATTCGTATTGAAAACAAATTTTAACTTTTAAAAACCAAACGTTACGATCTTTAACTGGAGGATTATCTACGAGGTTAAGGGTAAGACTACGGGGTGATCGTACGAAAAATTAGGTTTAATTGTTTATGGATACGGCGATAGGGACAAAACTAAGATCCTTACGTAATAAACAACGATTTTAAAAATGAACCAACGTTTAGTAGTTGTTTTAATATCAAATTTACTACTTAAAATTAAAATAAAACTTACGCTTCATAGCCATAATATAACGTAAAAATATATGCAATCAACATCAGATTTACAACGAATCGTATAACTAAAACTACTATAGGAATGACGTGTTATCTACCCTTTAGGGACCATAATACGGTAAATCCAAACCACTATACGTATTAGTTAAAGTAAGTATCCACTAGTAATTACCTTATAATTGTACTTGAAATTAAGGCTAACGATAAAGTTTTCAATATACGACATATACTTATTGGTACAGTAAAAAAAAGATTTCGGTGTAATAGGTATATAAATTAACAATTTATATTTCGATGAAACAGCTGGCTTCATAGTATCGAAATAATAGACTATTAATGATTTAAAGTTCTGGAACTCTAAGATGGTGACGAAGTTGATAAAAAGTAATCAACTTAATTCTAATACATCGTTAATTCGTATACTTAGTATTAATACTATCCTTAGTTTTCACTAAAAAGGTTAAGGCATTGTCCTAACTATAATCGATAAGACTAATATAACTAATGCCTAATGGTACTTGGAACTAAGTACCCATAATAATATATTTCCACTTTATACCAATCGGAAGCCTTTTACGATCTCTTTATCGCGGCACAAGTATTGGAAACAACATTAGCACTTCATACTGTAAACGGTAATAATATAAAGTATATATAAACCCTCAGATAAACATTAAAAATAAGGAAAGTATAGATTAGTCTACTTGGGCTAAAAGTGTTATTAACGGTGTTAACTTCTATTTGAAAGATAAATTTATTAAACCTAATACGCCTTATGTCCTCCAATAATATGGTATGTGCTTTTTTCAACGGTCCGTAATATCGTTTATATTCTCCAATACCTCATGAGGTTTTTATTTAAATTTGCCCATACTCATTACCGATTGTTCGAACTTTTGTATGCCATTCGTTAAAGTTTAGGGCCGTACTAACGTCATATATAATTTAGTTTAAGAGCCTTAGGTCAACGTTAAACTAATAGTTTATTAAAGAGTTTTAACAATTTATAACGGAAACATTTCGTATGAATTTGGCGGCTTGGAACAATATTGCCGCATCAACGTCGTAAAAAACCGGTCAGCTATTTCAATACATAATATTAACAATTATTTCGTAATTAAAGTCCATATCATCTTAAAGGCGGAACTTAAACTGTCACATGGCTTATAAGTAAAGTTAATACTTATAGCAAAATACTTTAATTGCTTTAAGTACGATTTTCTTATATCCGTATGGCTTGCGGCGTAAAATAGGCGTAAAAGTAGTTGTTTAGTTGGGTATTCTAATCGTCGGTGAAAAATCTATAATTGTCGGTAAAAAATCTATAATTACAGTTTTATTAAGTAAATAGCTTTAATTATACGTGTTTTGGGGGGAAACTATAGGTAGCCGAACTTAAGCTGGAGCGATACGAATACGCTATTTAAGGCGCGGATAAGTTAGTTGGTCGTATTTCAGACCTTAATTCCGAATTTGTTTATATTAGTTGATAAAAGCAGGAATGGTATTTTAAAGTCCATTAAATAAAACTTGATCGGTTCGAAACGTGTATTTATAACAACCGTTTCGAACGATAACGCTTTGTCTTTATTAAACAAGACTTTTCGATCTTTTTTTCATTCGGGTTAATTAAAATCTCGGACACTTTGTTATAAACGTATCGAATAGCTGTTTGTTGTTTGTTAGGGTTTCGGTTACATTATTATTAGGCATAATTCTTCGAAACCTGTTTTCGTATTTGTTAAAAACGTATATTATAACACTATATAGGTGTCGAGCAATTAATTTAGGCAATCCAAGCTTGTAATATATATGAAAAATGAGTTTTATAGGCCGGCTAAAATGCGTTGGGCGGTTTTATCGTCTTAAGTTAATAAGTATGTATTGTTATATTTAAGGTCGTTTTCTCTGAATATATCTTCATAAAGATAAGCGGTAAATCTGTTATCTGTTCCTTTTTTTTTAACTTCGTATATCGTAAAATTAGCTTTTATTTTATCTTTAAATGTATAATCGGTTTAAAATTGTCTTTTAGTTTGAATTCACTCGTAAGCGGGGTGGTTCCCTAACTTTCAGTCGATTACCCTATATGATACACTGCTTTTGCAAATACGTAGGGCTTCGTGTACCTTTTCGTAATTATTATTATAGTCGCGGTAATTTTTTTCCGTTTTTCAACGATCGTTCCTGTCCCTTATTATTAGGGTTTCTTTCTTAATACCTGTATTTTAGGCGTTCGTTTTGCCTTTTGTAAACTTTGAATCTTCGATTTAAAACGTGGTAAATGATTTCAGCAAGATTTTCTTTGGTAATTTGGACTTTACCCCTAGTTTCATTGGCTATAAATTCCAATTCAAGGCTTTCTTGTAGGCGTATAAAAGTTTTAAACGACATTTTAAGGTTTATATAAAAGGCCTTTAAGTCTTTTGTCGGTTTAGAAAGTGTTAGGTTAAAATCAGGATTTTCGCGGTAAGTTGTCGTTACTATTTGAATGAACAGTTTTTTACCCTTATATTTCGATCGAAAGGTTTCATAGTATTTCCGGAGCTTAATTAGCAAGGCGGTAAAAATTCTTTGTAAGTTTTTATCAGCGTTTTTAATTTTATTTTTACGAATTCTTAGGTTATTCCAGTCTAATCTCTATCGTAAAGTTCGTAGTTGATTTTTATATTGAAGTAGGATTCCAGGAGATTGTAACATTCTAAGAATATAAATTCCTAGGTAAGTTGAAACATATACAATTTTTTTTTTTAGCTTACCAGGATAGTACACCGGGTACAATAATATGAAATTAAAACGGGTTGATATTCAATCTTTTATATGTATTAAATATAATGCGTATATCATTATTAGATACGTTGTACGACTTTCCATTATAGTTGTTATCCCTATCTTAAAGCCTGACAAAGTTAGTTAGTTTTATAAGGTTGTTCCTATTAATGGGGAAATGTTATGGTAGGAGATTACGGTAGGGTTCATGGCTGGCGAACATTAATCCGTAGGGCTCGTATTAACGGTTTGAACCGATCGTTAATTCCTGAAGCGGGTTATTATTTATGTTTCGGCTGATTGTCGTTTCCTAGAGCAGGTTTTTCTTTTTATTTCAACCTATACCGCTTTAATCGAACGGTTCATTTCCAATATTCGGGAAGTTATTTGATATTGAGTTTTATTTCACAATATATACTGATATAAAGGTATATTGTACTTATGTGATAGACGACTACTGTGGTCGGTTTTCTTTTTAGCGTTCTTTACTCCTAACTCAGGGTGTAAATACAAGATTAGGTTGTTTTACGCCTCGTCTCTGTCATTTCAATGACAGTTTTTTTTACTTCGTAAAATAATACTCTTTTACAAATTTCATAAGGTATACATCTTTATCCTCCCAGTTTAATACATTGTTAAGTTGCGTTATATGGAATAAAGTTTTCATAAAACAGCTTTTTTTACCCTCTAAAGCATTAATGAATCTAATTCGAAGTTGGATCCGTAAGGTTTTGGCAATAGTAAAATTCACTATTTACCATGTATTTAACGTCCAACTCGAATTATTTTGAAGAAAATAATCTACCAAATCAATTCCTTAAGATTTTTTCACCAAATAACAGAATATACCGGCCAAAATGTATATATTTTCTATGTAGGGTTTTCATCCTTCGATTAATATATCGATAATATTGTTTTAGAAGCCTCAATCGATTTCATATATCATAATCTTTTTAATTCCCATATATTTAACCAGAAAGTCGAAGTAAGCGTCAGCGTTTTCCAATGTTATTAGTTTTGGAGCTATAGCTGTAAGTGTTATGGGGCGGTTGTGTATGGTAATTTCTATATATACTTGGTATGTTGGAACGGCATAAGTTGGTAATTTAGGGCCATAGTAAGATTTGGATACGTCCTAATCTCAAATTTTAAGGTAGTTCGTTTTACTAATGACAGATACAAAGCAAAAATAATAATTAAATTAGTTGAAATAAGGCTTACCAACGTTTATTAAATATAGAAATCGTTAACGATACTTAAATAAAACATAACTATAAACTAGTTAAACGTTTTAAATTAGCTTTTTTAACGCTTAGTAACACTACGTTAACCAAGTAACTAAAGAAACTCAAACCTTACAAGTTCTGAACTTAAAGTATATAAGGAAAACGTAGTCAAACTTAAAATATATAGGGCGGATGTTAGAAGTGAGTAGGTTAAAGGAAATATGGATTGTAGAAAGGTAAATTATATAATCTTCTATTTGGCAATCGGTCCATATTGGCGTGTCGTGGCCTGTTTTAATAAAGTAAACAATTCGGATTGGTATACCATAAGCTTTTTTAATCAAGAGATCAGTTTGGTTAACGTATTCGTAACCGCTTCTAAATTAAACGAACTGTTTAGATACTTTATTCGTGACCGCTTTTGTATTTTAAGAAAGGTATGGATTATCAATTTTGAACGGGTCTTCAAAAAGAGTTCCAAAACTTGGTGGTTTTCACTTACGTAGCCTGTTACGTAATAGGACGCTTTCAAAGAAGTGCCCAGGTAAGATAAAACGCCAAATAAGTGTTTAAAATAGCGTAACAGAGCTTTTAATAAATAAAGGGTCAAATAAAGATTAATAGTATCGTACTAAAGTTATCATTTTTAAAGTTACTTAGTCTTTATAGTTTTTGTTCACGTCGATCTATACTTCTTGTAAAAACGAAGTGTTAGAGTATAAATAGTTAGGACCGTTACAACATCCCGCTATAGGTATTTAACTCATTTATGTCTCCTTTTTCCTAGGCTATTTATATTCGACCGGGTCGGCTACTAATTAGTGTCAATAGATTTTAGATACTTATTAACGTAAATAGGTAAGTAAAAAAGTAATCAAAAAATTGGTACTATAGTATAAAAGTAAGATATAATCATAGAAAAAGAATCCAGAGGTGTACGCCATAAGTGAGAGCTTATAAGCCCTTCACTCAGAGCGTACCACTCTAGAATACCTCTTCTAGACCACTCCACGTATTGCAGTCGGTTCTGGTATAGCCATTCCAAACTGTTCCATTCATGATGAACTTTGTGTCTAACAAGAGTGCAGCCTGCAGCGTGACAGGTTACTGTGCACTCTGTAGGAGTGCATCTTGCAATATAGTGCACTGTTACTTGGCTTATGTATACTATCTATAAGGTTATATAGTAATATCCACAAACGTTCCTTTTATCTGTATCCCAGTTTATCATATGTAAGGTTATCGTGCGTGTCGGAAGGTTTATAGTAAGGTAAATTAAATAAATTAACTTCATATAAAACTCGATCGCCAATTTACCCCGTTCTTAATATATTCAAAAAATAAGTTTATTTGTTGTTTTACCTGGTTTACGCGCTTTATTACATTAGCTAATCAAAGTTGTTAAAAACGAAGGTTATATTTTGTTTTTTTATCCGTAAGTAATAAGGAAATATCCCAGGTTACTAACCCATTTTCGACTCCGCTTTTTCCAAGTTAATGAATCAATTGACTCGTTCTCGAGATATTACTCGAATATAAGAAATCCTTATCGTTCTGGGAATATAAATTATTACCTTCTTCGTTATACGTCCCTGTAACGTTTTTCTTCTGGGTCCGCCTTTTTTGAAAAATTACCCCGTTATCTTTTACGTTTTCGCCTATTTACCATAATAAGACTCTTTCAATTAACCGTATATTAACGCATAATGTATTTACGACAGCTTTCTTTAATACCCGTAGTATAAATTTCCATAAGTTTGGTATAAATATCCAAAACGATATAACCCTGTAAGTTGTATATTTTTTAATTAGTATAGATTACGGTTTATAAAGGGTAACGATGGATATTAAAAGTCTAACTATACAAGCACCGTTTTTACCCGTATACTATATCTTAACTTTAGCTGAAAGCGAGTTAATCGGTTTAATAGCAAACGGATGGAGGATCGTATCCGGGCTAATTACATCGCTCAAAAACAAATTAATATATTATAGTTTTTAGTAAACCGCATAAAAGGTCGCTTTTACCACCAAGCTCTTCGCTAGTTATTATTGTTGAACTTCTCTAACGTTCGTTTTATCTAACGTTACCCGTTATCCTCAGCGTCAACTCGCGTCCACTCCGCCTTTTACTAACCCACTTTATCGGCGCCTATTAGCGCCCGTTATACTTTTTATCGCCTACCTTAACCCGGTCTCTATGAGTATCCGAAGTTAATTATAACAATTTACCTAACGTCAATAACGTTATTATTTTTGAAACCCGGATAAAATCATAAAAATCAATACGTAAATCTGTAGTAAATCGTGGTAGAAGCCGTTTCGAAGCCGGATATGTATCTTAAAAAGTCAGTTAATATATACTTGTGCTTTTTTATTGTATCTTATAATAAAGTTATGTATTTTCCTCTTACCTTAATAAGTATTATATCATTTTTAAGGTCAAAGCAGTTTAATTTATATAAGGGATTTAATATATATTTAACGCTCATATTGAAATAATGGGTTATTATAAATATAGGTATTCCCTTAGTTCGCCTTGAATTTATTTACGGTTATAATATACTGGTAAATGTTAAGTATTTTTATTCTGGTTTATCATAACCATTTTACTTAATCAATACTAATCGAATACCGTTTCGTCTCGGTTTTACCACGAGAATTTTTTGAACTTGAAATTTCTCGTATAACCCTCTTTTTTTATTGTTAACGACGAAAATTGGTCCCGGATGAATATCGAATAAGACTTATAAGAGAAAGGGGTTTGTAACCGTTGGTTTTATAAAATCCACGTAAATTTTAGGGTATATATTAGGAATATTCAAAACGACATGAAACGGGTTCGACATATCGATGACCTGGTATTAATGGTAAAGATATTAACATTTTTATTCAGGCGGTTGGTTTCAATATTACATAGGTTAAATTGAACCTAATCGTTTACTGTACATGATTCAGCCGGAAGGCGTTAACGATTCGTGATCATTTTTATTTGTTATTGAATATATGTTATTGCCGTTTAAATAAGTTTGGTACCTTTACGTTAATATAGCAAAAACATAATAGCTCGCACCACCGGACTAGTTAACGACTTTATATCTTTATTTACCTTTGGAATCAAAGACATTTTAGACCTATTTATGAAACCGTTTACGTTAAACACGGTATTCGTCTACTACCGGTTATTCAATGTAAATTAATAAACGGGTAAATATAATATCCAGTTATCTTATGAGAAGGCGAGGATAATATGTAATTACTTTCAAACTTTTTAATTTAAACATTCAGTATCACTATTCATTCAGAAGTGATACATTGTGAATAAAATTTATTTAATTCCTACCAGAAAATGTAAAATCGTTTGAAATACGTTCACTTCATTCGAACTACGGATACTATTAATAAAAGCCGTTCATCCATAAAACCTCCACTATATATCTCTAAATCACTTCTTATACGTATCAATAATGATTAATTATATAGCTTCAAGTTGGATAAACATGGAAAGACGGTTTATAATTACTATTAAATATCGAGGGACGATATTAATAATTAGTACATCGATGAAAATGTTGACGGAAATATATGCTTAATACTGATTTAAGATAAAAAAGAGTTCACAAAGGCTTTATCTTAAGGTACAACGAGGTTTCGTATGATTATATTACGTAAAAATTCGATATAGGCGTCGAATATCTACAATTATCCACTTTCAGTAGTAATTCCGCTTAAAAACTCGAAATAAAACGTTTTTACCCAGATAACTTTTATTAGGAGAATTGTAGGTTTATTATTAGATTTTCAATGTTAAAAGTTTCCAATTCGGTAATTATAATCGGTTACGGTGATGTAACGCGCTCCGCGGGTTTATTTCAAAATCTTTAATTTGTATCGATTATCTTACTTTAGTTGAAAAACGTCTAACGTTTTCAAAAACCTTTCAAAGTCGAATATTGTATAGCGGATTATTTATTACTCCTTAGTTTTATAAATCCGCGAGGGTGCCCGGCCCGAAAATAAGGCGACCACTCGATGTTAACAAAGTTAACGGGTTTAACGCAAGTAGGACCCATAATGGTACTATTGATACCGGCGTATTAGAATACCCCGGTGTTATCCCAAATAACGACCCGGGCACGGGCCAGACCCGAGGCTATTTCGCCTTGAAATCCCCTGATGTTATCCAGAATAATAACCTAAACGCGGGCTAAGTCCGGCGCGATCCCGTTTACGTCAACCTTGCAAAAATCTTAGACTTCACCTTTGGTTATATATTATCGCGATCCAATAGCTAAACCACCGTTTAAAAAGAAAAAATCTATATAACCCATTGTAATATACTTTTTTACAAAATATAAGTTTATTATTACTACCTTTACTATAATAATGGAAATATGTTCCAAAACTCGCGCCCGGCGCTTTTTAACTTTGAGATTATCATCGAGGTTATGGGTGAATATATTTAAAAGAGCGCCTTAAGTTATAGGCTGGTATCGCAAGTAATATCAAAAGAGAGAAAGTATATGACATATTTAGTCTAACGTTCCGAAATTAAATGTGGTAAGGAAAAAATTCCAATTTTTTATAATTTATTAGAATTGTGAAGGAGGTACGTACGTTACACAATTTCAACGACCATACATTCGAATAGGATATTACCGAGTAAAGCGTTTTCTCGTAAATAGTATAGTTACGCTTTGCGCTCGTTAATCGTACGTAATAGTAAGATATGAACTTTAGGATATTATCTTTATCCTATTACAATAAATACCCTCATAACGCCATTTCTGAATAATCGGTTCTTATCACCGTTAGACGATTTAAATCCTAATATACCAACATCATAACCATAACAAAGGTATCCTTTAAGGTTTAAAATACCTATTTCTTTAGCTTTTTCTAAATCTAACAAATTCCTTACTTCGTTAGTTAAATAAGACAATTAGTTAACTCGGAGAAATTACTGATAAAATCTCGATAAAATTTAACAAAACTTAAAAAACCTCGAACTTTCCGAATAATACGTAGTAATTTCCATTCGTATCTTACCCGGAGTTTCTCGAGGTCAACCCGAATACTTACGATAATTATTACAATAAGACCTAAGTACATTACTTTTTCAACTACGAGATCACACTTTTTTAAATATAAGTTTAACCTAATATTATTGAGACATTTTAGGACCACGCGAACTTTTACTATATGATTTTACTTGGAACCAGAAAAAAAGACCGAAACGTTGTTGAAGTAAACTATAAAAAAAGTATCCAAAATATCCGCTATTAAATGATTATTATATCGCTAAAACGTTGCCGGAGTTTTCGCCAGCCTCAAAGGAGTAACTAACCACTTAAATAACTCGAACCATATACGAAACGCCGTTAATTCTTCCTATCTAGGTATAACCTGAATACGGTAAAAGTCCACTCGAATATTTAATTTCGTAAACCACTTTAATTTCAACAATATACGTAAGACTTCCTTAATTAACAGTGAAGGAAACCGATCTCACTTAGTAATTTCATTTAATACCCAGTAATCGATACAAAATCGCTATTTCCCCCCAAATTAGAAATAAGCAATACCGGCGCCGCAACAGATAAAACATTTACCTAAATCTACTCCTTATTTAGTAAATTCGTAACCCAAAGTTCAAATTGGAATAATTTATTTCGTAAAAAAGAATATAATAGTCCTTGAAGTTGTTTTGGTAAAAGACTATTTACATTCGGTTTAATTTAAATTTAATGGTAGAGGTTTGCCTTTTATAGGGGTAAAGCTACAGCTTTATCCTTATCTAATAGATCGCGAAATTTGGCCAATTTTAGTAAAAGACGAAACCGATCATTTTCCTTTTTGGCAATGATCGGCGCCATCGTTTACAAAATCCGCGTTATTTTGTAAAAACTTGTAACCAAAGTTAACTACAACTAATCACCCGTATCTTATGATATCCGTTACAAACGGTTAGCTAAACTAGTAAAAACCGATCATATAATGCCTAATATATTCCCTAACTTAAGGCATATTATTACCGTATTGACAACTGATCATTTTTAACGATATATTATTATAGAACCATTACCAATATTGAAAATTCCCTATTAGTATAGTATCCAAGGTATTGAAAAATTTTTATCGCGCGTTATTCCTGGAATAATATATACTAATATTGGGTTCGAATATTTATCAATATTTATACGAAACTTGGCTATTAGAGAATACATGTATTTTACCGTAACCTTAATATTATACCGAAATTTCGAAGATATAATAACCGAATTGAGTTTATCTTTAACAGTTATATTAAAACCTTATTTATGGTATAATAATGATCAAAATTTGAATTGAATTCAATATTCAAAAATTAGGTGTTATCAAAAGGTATAGGAATAATGAATGGATTCTTGTTTATACGTATTTTAATTAAACTAAAGTCTTTTTTATTCGATTTTGTAACTACTCCTTCAAGGCTATATAATCATTAAACGAATCTATATCTAAAAATTAGACTTTCCTTATCACTGTTAATAGGAAATCTTTATTTATATTTTTCATTTAGACCGCGTATATCGACGGTGCAGGTAATACTGGGCCGAATTCGTAATTACGTTAGTAGTGGTCCGTCGAATCATTACCAAAGTAATAACTCGTAACGAACCTAATTCGACGTTCCTTCACCGTCATTCACATCGTTTTACGTCTCTAGTTTTAACTGCGTATCGAACAGGTTCATTAAAATAATTAGCCGTAATTATTATGAACCTTTAACGAAAACACTTAAAAGATATAACTTCTATTATCATTGTATGTTTATCCGACCGTTATATTGATATAGGTTCCGTTAATTATCGACTAAAGCGTTACTTGAAGTTCAAGTATTTTAATTGGTTCGCAAGTTTGCGGTTCTTTGTTAAGGTTACGATATAATTTACCCGATTTACGTTTATAATAATGATCTTTTCGCGAATATATATAGATACACAAAAATGTAGGTAATGTCATTTTACGGCTTAGAGATAATTTAATCCGCTTGTTTAAATTAGTAATATCTTAAACCTAATAACGAATAGTATCCATAGGTTTTTGTTGTTTATAAACAATCCCTTTAATTCGATCAAGGTTTTATTCGCGTAATAAGGATCGTTCAAAATAACTTAAATATAATCGAGGAATTTGCCCATATTATACATACCTTCGTATCTATTGGCTTCGTTGTACACAGTAACGGTTTGCTTTACCACCACCGTATTATAACTTAATATATAAAAAAACGTATACCAACCTTCCCTAATCCATATTTTATCTGATTTCAGTATAAATTCGATCGTTTAACGAGTCGCCGCTTATGTAAAAGTAAATATATCATTTTAATCCACCCCATGCTAGTAAAACGCTAATACGAGTTACCGTCAAGTCGGCTTTAAGATGTGAAATCTTAGTTACATCTTAAACAAAGTCAGATATAGGGTCGATAATTAAAGTCGATTAACCCTGTTATTGAAGTTACTTTACAATAAACGCGACATAGTTTATAATATTTTACAAATGAGAAATGTTGGCTTACATGGGCCTTGAAACTGTAAGGGGTATATTTATAAAGGTGGAAGACTTGTTATTCGTCAACAACCTATCCTTCATAGTATCGTTAAAGTATAGAATGAAATTATTAACATTTGTTATTAGTTCGTTTATTATAAGTAATATTCCTTCAAAAAGATAAAAGAAAACCTTAATAGTATATTATTGTCCGACTTGTAATGGTAAGCTCAGTAGGTGTTAAATAGGGTTACTATTAAGATATAGTGAAGAACTAAAAGAGGTTACCGTGACCTATCGTACAAGACCTATAGGCATGGCCAGTGCCCAGCCCGTCACGTGCCCTCGCACGTGCTATACACGGACCGCACCCGGATCGCGCTCGGACTGAGCCTAGACCACGTACTGCATATCATATTTCGTTACGTGCATAGTCGCGTAACCTATAGACTCAATAGCCAATAACCTGGGTCCATAACAACAACAGTTGATTGTAGTATAGTCCAATCAACTGTACTAACTATAAGTTGATTGTACTGACTGCAAGTTGACTACATTATTTGTAAGTTGACTTTATTGACTACAAGTCAAGTACGGGAAGTGCTCAATTCAGACTACCGCATATGCCAAGCAGTTGCGTATACAGATTAGAATGCAGAGCGGATAGCGGTCTGCCAAACTTATAAATAACCATATTACCACTTTCAATACAATATCAGTTACTTCGACCACAATTCGAATCTACTACGTTGCAACGAAAAAATTACATACCAATAATAACGAATATAAACGCTTTACGTACAAGCACTAAATAAAGTATTATCTGAGTTAACTAAGCCAAATTTTTACACCGTAACAAATATGATTTATGTTTATAATACACTACAAATTGTTCATTCATTTGAATTCATTCTCTAAATCTCATTTAAAACATAAACAACTAAAAACTCTTATTATTCCCAAATAACTTTATTTAGATGATGTTTATTTAAAAACAACTATGAAGTATAGTTACTCATTAATTGGCGATAATACAAATATTTAAATAGTTATTAAATTTATGATATAATTTGGAAGTAATATAATATTTATTTTTACTCATTTTCATACCTCATTCTATATGAACTTCAAAAGAACATAGATAACTATTCAAAAATATTTTTATACAAATATTTAATATTTATATAAGAGCTGATATCAGTATAATTCAAATTGGATTATTGTATAGGTTGGTTTTTTTATAAGGTACGTTTCTCCAAGTGAATATTTCTATACAATCGCTATTCCAATTTTTCGTAAAGGATTTTTGACGAGTCTATTTATTGTATTTTATTATGTGGGAACTTGAAGTATTTTGAGCAAACCCAGGACGAAAATTAATATTGTGGTGAAGGTACTGACCTATGAGCTATCACGAAATGGAGGTCTATTGTTGTCTATAATTCATGATGACGGGAGATGAAAGAAAGGAAGTCTCTGCTACCAAGCTGCTATGATAGAATGAAGAAAAATCCGCATAACATTGATATGACTGGTCATGCGTATATCTAGAGCTAGTCTTTGGTAAATTGTGTAATCACAAGGTTATAATATTACCTCCGGATTATCTGTCAATCTGTATAAGTAATAGGAATTCTGGACGTAGCGTCATCAGCGCTACTAACAACATTTTCCTCGTGATTGATGCCTCATTTTTCAAATCATCTTCTCATTACAGATGTTGACCAATAAAAAATAACATGAGTTCCTTCGCTTTTAATCAACTAATATTTCCTTTTTGAACCTTTACAAATAAGTTTTTCCAGCTTTCAACAACGTATTACATTATTCATTTCGTCAAAAAAACAAGTTAACATTTACCAGCAAATTAACTTTTTTGAAATAACTTCGATATTTATGGGATTAAGTTTTAAATTTTGAGAGTTCAGTTGTCATGGAAGAATACTTGTAATACAGGGTACGAATGTGGTTAATGAATGGTAGTGGTTGATATTATCATATATCTCTATAGTTAGTAAATAGCCACGCTGCAAGTTACACCCTTACAGAGTGCACGGTAACGTGCTACTTTGTAAGGTACACTTTTTCAGAGTGTATGATAGCGCGTCACTGCCTAAGAGGAGAATTGACAGAGTGTACCATAGAGTGTCACTGCTCAGAAGAGATATTGAGAGAGTATATAGTAGAGTACTACTGCCCAGATAAAAGCTTGTAAATCCCTATCTAAGGCGTATACTCTTTGGAAAGCATTTTTCAATTTAATTTATTTATGTACTTTAAAATATATCATCAATTTTATAAATACCATTTTACTATTACATTCAAGTTAACGTATTCGGTATAATAGCCGTTATCGATACTAATTAGTAGCTAACTCGGTCGATTGAAAATAGCTTATGAAAAGGAAGACGTATCAAAGTTAAATGCCTATATCGGGATATTGTAACGATTGAAACTATCCGTGCTTTAATATTACGCTTTAAAATAAATATACGGGAATGAGAAAAAAATGTAAAAGTAAAGTAATTTTTTAAAAGCCTACTTGAGTACGAAATTATCAATTCTGTTGGTGCTCTTTAATTACTAAAAGCACCGTTACACCGTTATTGACTCGGTTAACGCTTTAGACGTATCCAGGTACTCTTTATAGTGTATAGTATTACGTATTAGGCTATATAAGTCATAACCAATGAGTTTCGAAACCCTTCGTAAGGACCTATCCGATTAGAATTTAACATTCGAATTGCATACAAAATACGAAAGCGGCTAAAACATAGTAGCCAAACCGTTTATTCAATACACACCACAAGTCCAAAGTATATTTAGAAACGATCCAGTATATTTCGCGAGCGCTAAATAGAGTATTCGTAGCGCTTATACGATAAAAACCTATATATACCTTATAATTTTCTCCCCATTCCTATAAACTCGTTCGCCTCCCGTTATTTATCATATAATATAACTCTTATTTAATTTTGTTACTCACGATGTTTATGTTTGGTAGCCACTTAATTAATATGAAGTTTATAAAATCCCCAAGGGATAATTGGAGATATATACCTAGCATATAATTATGTTTTATTTGCATTTCATTCGAATTTCATTGGTATCAATAAACGTTCGTCGCTTTATCTTCAATATTTTGTTACATTTTATTTACTATTTATTTACACATTATACGCTTTTATTAAAATTGTCCTATTTTACAAATCTTTATTTACACTTTTATTCCAATCATACCCGAATAGTAACTATTACGCAAAAGCAACTTTGAAATCGCTTTGAAAATTTTGATATACGTATAATTCAGCTTCTTAAACATTCTAATATACTTTATACTTATAATCATATATAAAATACACACTAGTGAAGATAAAGTTAATGAATATATGAACCTTTTATTTAAATATGTATAGATTACAAGAAACGTTTTATGGAGAAATAACATAATACTATATGATAGGATTATCGATATATAGGTTAAGGACTTAGGCCCTTATACGGAAAATACATACATCATAACCGTAATATTTTGCTATTGTGAACAACAGGACTAAAAGCATAGTATATTGTATAATTTACGTTATACTATTTCAGACTAAACAATAAAAATTGTTATATATTATATATAACTATATTTTTAAAAGATTACGGGTACAGATGCGTAATAGAAGTATTCATACACCAAAAGGTAAAAACAGCATTTTTACGGAAACACTATTTAATAAAGCCCGGTTTAGCGATTTACCAAATAAGGAGAAAAAAGACGTATGATATACAGACTTTGTAAAAGGATGCTATATAAAGGAATATAAGAAGCAGGTTGTAAAAGAGATGCGGATAAAACAATACTATAAAGGTATTATACACAAAAGAAGTACGAAACGCTCCGATAAAATGTCCGCGCCATAGGTAAAGTATACAGAGTTCGAGGAAAAGAAGAAACGACCGCGAATGTCATATACTATGCGTGTATAACATATATCCACCCTTATGCACACAATGGAAGAGAAATAAAAACCAAAACACTTTCCGAATAAAATCAAAGCCCCTATCAACCGTAGTATAGACGGTCCAAACAATGAAAAAATACTCCCCTAGATAAAGTAAACGACTTAAAACGACTATAAAAAACTTATGGACTAATGACCACTAAGTATGACCTATACTGCGACCTCCTACCACACCATTTTCCCACTAACAAACATGTTGTTACAGAAATTACTAACTTCGTTAAACTAAGAGATAAAAGCGAGAATTATAATGGTAAATCGTATAAAGTTTTCGATAATAAAATCCGTATTATACTGAATACGTATAGAAGAATCAATATTAAACCATTACAAATTTATATCATTTTAATCTATATATTCATTAAGTTAGTTTAAAAGTAGTATAAAAACTACCTTACGTAAATGAATAAATTTATGAAATGTTATAATCGCTTGAAAATACGATTCGATATAAACATAAATTACGAGCTTTATGATAGGGACTAAACGGGTATTATTGAGAAATCTGTAAGGAATTAGTGTAATGATCACACTAAATACCCGTGAGTATGTAGAAGGTGTTTAGAGGGTTTATGTTAGCAGTAAGGTAGCAGAGGTAACAAAGGTGCAATATCAAGACTGTGTTCGAGTGATGATCAGAAGCCGTTAGGCTATTCAGGTGTGTAGACTGAATACTTAGATTGACAACTGAAGAACTATCTAATGAAGCTATCTAAGGTGGTGATGACCATGTCCTTATATCTAGTTCCTTCAGTTGGTACCCATACTGGGGGTGCTCCAGTATGAGGTTTGCGGGATCACTGGTGGTGATCCAAGTGATCCAAGTGAGCCGGTGATCCAGGTGATCCAAGTGATCCAGGTCACGTGACTTCTGCTGAGTCATCCGTTGTCCAATTGCCGTGCCGTACATGGGAAATGTGCTTTGTAAGCGTAGTGGGGAACATGCAGCGTCAGAGGATCCAACTGCAGTTCGTGTCATAACAATTAGCGTAAAAACGGTAAGAAAACTCTATAAAAAGTACCTACCACCTTATTCGCAAAGTTCCGGAAATGCCAAGCGGCCCTTAAATTAGAATATAATGGAGACGAATTATTTATTGAAGCAGTTATAAAAAGGTGCAGCGCAAATAAATACTTTGATTTTGTATTATTTAAAGAGGAAAAAAAACTACAAGCTTCTTGTACAAGCTTCATAATATCATTTAAAATATAAATACCCAAAGACTCAAATGAACATTTATAGTCGAAAAGATTAATATTGAGGCCAAATCAATAAAATAGACCTCACCGAAACAATTTACCACATCTTGAACCAACGGTTGAAAGTGTACTTAAAATATATTAAATAACCTAAATACGGTGACAAAAGCGAAAGAAACTAAGGATAAATTCCCGGTAATAGGGGGAAAAGCTGTTACTAGCGAGGACGACTTTATAGTTTGATATAAAACCCATCACATGTATTACAATACCTAAGATAAAGCGTAGGGAGCTTAATAGGTTTTTTAGCCCGATGTATTATACGTAACAAAGTCGACTATGAATTGACTAATCATTCAGTACACGAATGAATTCGGATTGAAGGAGAATTCTAAGCCAATTACCTAATCGAAAACCAGACAAAAACTAATTTTGTAACGTACGAAACTAACTACGAATAACTAAAGGAGGAACTTAACACTTGATTCTATAAGTACACCTTTAATAAATAAAACCTAGAGAAACATAAAACTTCATAGCTTAAGAAAAAAAAACCGAATAAC
Organism: Anisogramma anomala; assembly: GCA_038502455.1. Classification (NCBI taxonomy): domain Eukaryota; kingdom Fungi; phylum Ascomycota; class Sordariomycetes; order Diaporthales; family Gnomoniaceae; genus Anisogramma; species Anisogramma anomala. Next base: position 33,701,748 of record JASMMZ010000001.1, read on the forward strand.
TAGTATTTGTAAACCTATAGAATACATTATTCCTATACACCGTAAACCTAGATTATAGAACCAAAGTGTTAAACCATTATATAACGTCGAAATTTATATTTTTGAATAGGTACAGCAACCAATTTTAAGGTATAATACCCAATATAGACGTAATAGAAAACTTAACCCTAGTAAAACGATAATTCAACGCTTTCGCGACGAAATTTCCCAAATTCCATCTTAACTGAATGAAAAAATACGGAAAAGTTTTATTTGATAAGGATAAGGTGTTATCATCTAACACAGTTATTATAAACATACGATTCGAACCGGTTATATTTATACAATGAACTCCTAAACTTTATTTTTTCTCTTATTGGATTATATCAATAAGTTCGGAATCAAGGCTCGAAACACAAGTTACTAAGGTATCTGCGTTTTGGATAGTGTATCCGTACCGTTTTATTTAAATTTGGTACATTGATGGTTTTCCTTATAAACGCGTATAATCAAAGCCGTTTACTTAACGTAACCGAAATTAAAGATACTATACCGTCTATTTGTACACCAAGACATAAAATGTCTTTTACAACTAATTTACGTAGTAAAACAAACAAATATAGAGGGAAAAGCAATAAGAACCATCGAAAGGTTTTGTTACAAGTGTCAATTACACTCGTAAGCTTTACGACAGTTGAAATTCCGCTACAAAAACAATATAAACTTTAACTATTAATCTAGTATAGACATAATATACCTCAACAGGCAATTATTAATATATATTATCGACGTAATAACATTTCAAGCCGCGAAATTTACGCGTAACACTTCCGTTACGGATTTCTGGGATGTTTCAGTACATTATTAATTACAATTCATTTGAGGCCTCCAGACTGAATCACACACGATATAGATATAACTTTTAGTTAGATAAAATAACGTTCTACAGCCAAAATTAACGTTAATAGGTACAGATGAATACCGATAATGGTACTATAAGGTATCGAAAAATACGAAAGGTATCACAAATAGCTTTAAAAATCGTATACGATACTTTTTTTTCGAAAGTTTAATGGTATTAGGTTTAAGTAATCAATTTTATAAATAAAGGTTAATACCGGAAATAACATCTTTAGCCTAAGTAAGCTAATTTTAACAATCTTTGTTTTCGATATTTACCCATAATTTTTATGACTTTATAGCCTTTATCAATCACATTATAAAGGGCGAATGTCATAACAAAAGCTATGATAACATTACGTTCTTTATGAGCTTAAAATAATATTTCAAAAAAGAAATAGCTACTAAAAGATGAACCGCATCAAATTAACGTTTTAAACCTATTATTACAGTCCAGCTTCCTATTTTAAAAAACAAAAGACATAAAAACTAGTACTTAAAAATTGAAGTATTTAAAATCAACGATATATATGAAAACCTACCAAATGACACGAGTTAATTTTGCCAAATAATAATACTAAGATATAAAAAGGAAAAGGGAAACGATGAAGGCTTCAAAGCGTAATCCGAAAAGTAATATTAAATAAAACTCTCAAATAATAAAAAATATAAACCGCGCTCGAAGCTTGTACACCCCCCGAATATATTTTTATAACCTTTACAATTTTACAAAACCGGCCTGGCTATATTGAAAGAAACTAATACCGTGTCACTGAAGTTGTTTACTTAATTCTAAAAATATAAAACGCTTTGAAACCCTCATTATAAACTCCTTCATTACTTTGAAAGAAACAAAGAACCGGAAATTAAATATAAAACACCAACTAAATAGTATTATTACCATTATACGTGCTCCCTTAAAACAATCAACAAAAATTAAAATTACCAATTTAATTAAAGAAGGCATTTTTCACTTTAACAAGTTTAATCTACCAATTGACAACGTCTTGAAAAAATTCCATTTATTCAATTAACGGAGTAAATTATATAACCGGTAAACCTTATCAAAACAATTACCTTATAGGTAAAGGGTGCAATAACGCCAGCAAAAATGATATTATATCCCAATCGCCAACTTTATAACAGGTGAGCCATCGTTTCATTCTAAAATTTACCACCTTCCTATTCTCCCCTTGTAACCTTTATATCAAATTTAGTAATATTACATAAGCTAATACATAATCGAAAAAGTATTTCAAACGACATATCTACGTATATATACATATAAATCCCTCAAAACATTATCCATCCGAAATGATTCTACTTATCTTGAAACTACTTTAAGGATTTGCCAAAATGAGGTTATATTAGTGTAATACCTATTATAAACGTTATAAAAAGTGGTTCGAAATAGGCAATTCGACCTTTAATCCATACCTATCAATATTGACATTATGTTTTAAAGGATTTGCCTTTACTAAAATACAAACAAACGATATACTAACGTTATTTAATATATAGTTTTCTATTATAAAAGAAAGGAAATTCGAAAAGCTAGCCTAAAAGCTAAACGAAAAGTGTATTTGACGGAAAATCGTATATTTAACTTGAATGGTATAACAATTACATTTCAGAAAAACATTTAAACTTCGTATAAAGGTTATAATTAGATAGGGTTACCTTTATTCACCAAATTTATACAAAAAAAGCCAATGAATACAGATATTATCATGTATGAAAAGCTTAATTCCTATAAAAGTATAACTGGAAACGATGTTTATCTTTTCGGTCGCCGTTTAATACCAAACCGACCCTTAGGATAACGTATATAAGGCGCTTAACAAGCTCCTTACATAATGAATAAGCAATTCGAAACGTAGCCAACAATTTGTACCGCTTAATATACATATAGTAATTTTTATTTATTTCTACTGACGAATACTTTACCAATAACGTCGATAACAACGTGTGAATAAAATTTATTCATCTTTTTGATAACAAAATCCCGGATCCAAACGAAGTTATGCTTCACAAAAATATTATATTTTTAATATTAACTAACTACGAACGAGGTAGGTAAAACGTTTCAAATTCGGTAATTTACAGTAAAGTTAAAAATTTTACTTCGTAATTACTACAACAATAACACTCCGAATGATTATTCAAAACCTTAATTTAAAACCTCTATTAATAATAATCTATACTAACATTTATCCGTTTATAAATATCTTATCAAACTCAACATTAAAAACGAAAAAAGCCTTATAATCGATATTATATCTTTATGCGAATCGTACAAGCGCCGCGTAATTAAGGAGACAAGTTAAATTGACAAAAAGTCAAACCCAAAAAATGAAATAACAAAAGCGTTTCGAATGGAACATTAGAAGCGCTAATATCAACGAAAAATAACTTTATTGAAAATATTTTACAGCCTTACACCGAATAAATTACTTAAATATTATTAAAATCTTTATCACTATTTACATTCACTAATAAAATCGGTTTAAAAATTTATCGATTTTTAAATTTACTACCCGCACCGCTTCTGAAATATTGTTACCATTTATTTAGTATTTCGCACTTTGTACCTTGATGATATATTACTTACCATACGATTTTTAGAATGAAAATATATTCCTATATTATGAATTATACCAAGGTCAGACGAACCGGCACAAATATTAAAATAGTTAACTAGTTACTACTGAAAGACGTGGGTGAAGGAGGCGCTTCATCTTCGTCGTTATCGTCCTCTTCCTCCTCCTCCTCACCGCTGCCGCCGACGCCGTTCCTACTAGTGCCTCCGTCACCACCGCCATTAATGCTACTATCAACGCTGCCAGAAAAAGGCCCCTACGCTTTGGGCTACATACCATTGAGCAAGAGGCGCGAATGGTTTTTACCCTTTTTACGATGACGTTTAATCACATCGTCGAACTCGCTTACGTAATAAATACGAAGGCCCGCCTTACAAACGGCGATGACGATTACCATCTCCTTAAATTACCGGTTAACGCCTACTACTGATTGATATCTATTTATTTCAAAATTTACAAAAGTAATTGGTTTCGCAAATGCCCTGAATATGGTATTAATATAGTCAGTAGTTATTAACCGCAGTTAAAATTACTGATTTTAAAAAAAACTTACTATAAAAACGGAGGGCGCGTCATAAAACCTCGGTCTACAGCCTCAAAACCACCAAAGTTCAGGCGAATCCGCTATCAATCTGTTTATAACGATAATAACGGGCCGTTCAACCCCCACTTTAATAGTAATCGCCAATAAACTTACCTGAGACCGCGAACGCAATTCACGGTATACAAATTATTTCAATTAAGAACCCAGAAACGAAAGTCTAGGTACGCCACTTTAATACTTTACGTGTCAAAAAAGCCTTGAAACATAATTTGGAGAGCCGTAACTGGAAGCGGCGAATAAAATCGACCGCTTCAACCTAGTCTACAAATACAATAAAATAGAACAAATGAAAGGGGGAAATTAGTAATACAAACCGAACTATATCTCGGCTAAGCTACACTTTTGACGGCTCAGTGTATCCGTTACAAGTAAGGAGGTTCTAACCCATAATGAAAGTATAAAATAAATACCTATAAAAGCCCTCCTCTTCTTCCCCTAGGGGGTAAAAGAAGAAAAGGAGGGAGAAAAGAGAAAAAAAGTGGATAATAGACTTATCGGAAGTGGCGGAGAAAGGGGATCCGAAGGAAGAGGCAAGGATTAAAAACATAACCCCAAAACTGGAGGGGCTAGGGCTAGCAACAGTACGCCGGGTGGCGACGGCGACAGCCTCCTCCCTCTTACGCTAACGCGCTAAACGACACCTTATACTCCTATTTTCACAAGTGATCTGTTTTTCAAATCGTTTAAGACATGAAATTGGTTAAATAGCTTACCTATAAAAAAAGATTCGAATAATGGATTAGAAAACTATTTTAGATATATATAAGTTAATTGGTTAATTAGAAATATACTTTGTAAAAAGAGGCGTATTGTTCAAAGTAAAAAAAAGAAAATTTTCCTGGATCAATAGAGACATATATTTTTATACCAATCTCAAATCATGTATCACCAACTATTTCACCTATAAAGTTAAACCCCTATAGAGATGAAGAACCATATCTCTATTAATAACAACATTGCTACCAACCGCCTAAATTAAGTAGGGTCAACAATATAACTACTATTTGCACTATTAATTTAAACCTTAACAATTTCAAACCACAACTACTATTGTTATCCAAACTATCAAATAAAACTTTAGTTGAATTAAATTATAAACTAAATTATCACTACAAACTTAAAAATACGTATCGTACCTTAAACCAAACTTTTACTATTAAATTATAAATATAAATTGTATCATAAACCTAACTATTACTTATAAATCACGGATACAGGCTGCGCCAAAAAAGAGGATGTTCGTATAAATATTATTATATATATCTATAGTTAATAAAAGGCTACACTGTATGTTATACCCTGGAAAAGTATACAGTAACGTTCCAATCTACAAGGTACACTTTTTCAATGTGTATAATAGTGTGTTACTGCCCAGAAAAGGCATTGAAAAAGTGCACGGTAAAGTGCTACTGCCCAGAAGGGAGTTTAGCAAAGTGTATTGTAAAGTTCCACTTCCCCGGTAAAAGCTTATAACCTCCCGACCAAGGCATGCACTCACCAAATGCCTCTTCTCCCTTCAATCTATCTACCTACTTCAATATACACTATCGATCTTATGATTACTCTTCTACTGTTATATTTACGTTAACGTACCCAATACAATGAACCTTATTAATAGTAGTCATATTTTATCGTGGTCTTCATCGTGATAAATAAACTTTATCCACTCGTTTAATTGCTGTTTTTATCTTGTAGATCTAATATGTTAAGTTTTTCAATTTGTATTTTAGCAGAGCTATAACTGATATTTTTTTGAGTATATGATTCGAATAAAAAATCATTCGCAAGTATGATTTATAGTGGTTATAAGTACGACGTTTAAATCTTAGTTATTAGAATAGTTTACCATCCCAATCAACTACCAGCTTCTTTTTTATTTAGGGTTGGCGTACGTTGTGAATTTTACGGCGTTTTTAACGTGATAGAAACGCTGAATTATTCATTATATACGCCTATACGTTGGCAATTTATGTATATAAGGAAAGCAACTCGGTATCGTGAGTTATGTTAAAATTTGACGTTTGCTTATCGTTTTAATTTTCCTATTTCGTAGTATCAAGGAAATTGTTTACCTATATTTATACTTATAATTCGTAATTGATCTACTATTGAAAATAACGTATTCTATAAACATGCAAAATTTCAGTGCGAAAAAGTTTTTCATTTATATTAATCATTCGATTCATTCGTGTAATAAATGAATATTTTATTTAAAAGATGAATATAGGTGAATTATTCGTTTGTGTATTTATAAGAAGTCATTATAATAAGAAGTTTCATTTGTTTTGTAAGATGCATATTCTGGACGAATAGTTTTTGACAAAGGGAAATTAGTTTAATATGTGGATATTATCATATATCTCCATAGTTATTAATCAGCCACGCTACAAGATGCACTCTTGCAGAGTGCACAGTAATATGCCACGCTGCAAAGTGAATACTTGTATAGTGCATGATAGGACACTCTTCAAGAAGTGCTAGGATACGTCCAGAGCGCCAACCGAGTTGATGGTGGCGTAACGGGCCTTTCAGTAGACAGGCCATCAACCTAGTTGATAGAATCATACTGAAGTTTTTCTTAGAATTACTCTGCCTTTACAGTCTTTCCACACTCCCGTATATTTCTTATAGAGCATAGTATTGGAGCACGGACAGTTGGAACCGCTATAGCATTTCGCCATAGGTTTTTAACTTAGGTTCGTCTATTATTTCCTCGGCTGTCTTTAGTCGACCGAGTCGGCTACTAATCAGTGTTGGTAAGGTCTATTGCCTTATGACATGAACTTAAAAGGAAGCAGAAGGGTAATCGTAAAATTGGCTGTATTAAATATAGATAATTCGAAGGGAAAAGAGGCATCCAGAGAGTGCATGCTTCAGGTGAGAGCTTATAAGCTCTCACTCGAGTAGTAGCACTCTACCATATACTCTTTCAATCTCCCTTTTAGGTAGTGGCACTCTACTATACACTCCACTAATTCCCTTTCTCGGCAGTGGCACGCTATCATGCACTCTACAAGAATGCACCATGCAGCTAAGTTATTCTCTTCTTACTAGGCTATCTGTCAAGGTGTTGTTACTCGGCATATTTTTTGTGACTACACAATTCGACCCAGTTAAGTTTTAGGTAATGGAATCGCAAACGTCATTTCTGCTTTCATTGGCTGATATGAACAAGCTCGGAATCGAGGTTCGAAATACGATCAATTAACTAGTCTGCGCTTCGAATAGTGTATACGTATCGCTTTATTTAAAATTTGGATACCTATAGTTTCTCCTAAAAACACATACAATTGAAGCCGTTTACCTAACGTAACCGGAATTAAGGATGCTACACAAACGATTGGAATATCTCGTTACGGAGCGTCTTTTGCGGTCATTTTACAGAATGAATCATACAAATATAGGAAATCAAGCACTCAAGGTCATAGAGAAATTCTGCCTCGAATGCTAATTTCATTTATCAACTCTACGGAGATTTAAATTATCTTTTTGAATCAATATAAACTCCCATTACAAGGTCGTTATAGATATAAAATACTTTAACGGCTAGCATTTTTTACACGCAGTCAATGTAGTAATAGAATTTCAATCCGCGAAATTTACGCGGAGCGCTTTCGTAATAGATTGTTAGGATGTTTTATTGAACTGCTCGACGAACGTCTACTTGGGGCCTTTGGACTGGATTACCTATAATGTTAGCATAGCTTTCAAATCGACTAAATGGCGAACTAAAGCTAAATTTACCGAAAGTAAGCATAGATAAATACTGGTAAAAGCGTTTTAAGGTAACGGGAAGTACAAACGGTATTACAAATCGTTTAAAAATAAGTATATGATACTACGAAAAAAATTGAAAGATATTAATATTTAAGAGTTAATTTTATAGAAGCCCGTAAACGTTATAACCAACACTTTGAGCCCGAAAAAATCTATTCTGACATTCCTTATCTTTGATACCTACCATCAGGTTAATATAAATTTAACAATATTTCTAGTTATAGTATATAGAGCGAATGTTATGGCGAAATCTATGGCAGCATTAAGTTATCTACGGGTTATAGATGATGTTTTGAGAGCATTAGCTATGAGAAACAGCTTACGTAAGATTAACGGTTTAAACCTGTTATTGAAATTTGAAGTTCTAGTTTAGAGAATAAACGAAGAATGGATTGGTCTTTGGAGGATAGACGGGTTTAAAGACCACAATATGCTTATAGACTTGCCAAATGGTACAAGTTTATTTTGCTGGACGATATTACGAAAGTATAAAAAGGAAAAAGTGGATTATAACAGTCTAACAGCGTAATCTGATAAGTGGTACTAATTGAACCACTTTTATAATAACGAATTCAAACTCCTGCCAGAACCTATACACCCTCCGGACACATTTTTACAACCTTTGTTACTTAACAAAACCGGCTAATCCATGTAATAGGTACCAGTACCACGTCGTCAAAGGCGTTTACTTGATTTGAAAATAAGCAGAGTTTTAAAGCTTTTATCGTAAACTCCTTAATTACCTAAAAAGAAACAGCACCGATATTGAATTATAAAACCCTGTAATAAAGATATTATTACAACCTCAGGTGGCCCTTTGAGATACTGAAACTATAAATAAATCTCCTCTTGAATTAAATAGGGTATTTTTCGTTTTCAATGATTTTACTCAGAAATTTACGGCGTTTATAGGATTATTTCTAACTATTTAGTTCATAACATGAAAGAGAAAACCAAAAAGCCTTATGAAAAGAGAGGCCTAATAGTTTAGGGGTTTCATAACGTCAGTAAAAAAGACATTATAACACATTCACTTACTTTATAACGAATAAGTCATCGTTTGATTTGAACGTTTACCGCCTCCTTACGTACTCCTTATAACCTTTAAATGGAGTTTTTTATTATTGTATATGTTTATGTACGATTTCAAAAGTAATTTAAACGATATATTTACGCCTATATACCTTTGTAATTCCAACAGAATTATTTTCCTAGAATGATTTTACGTATCCTAAAACCACTTTACGGATTCGTTATGATTAGGATATGCTGGTATAATATTTACCAAAAATATTATGAGGAGAGGCTAGAGATAGCTAGCTTAACTATTAACTTAAGCCTATTAGTTTCAACATCACGGTTTAAAGGATTCAAAAGTATTGGTATACAAACAGATTATATATTTACGTTATGTTATGAATTATTTTCCTCTTTAATGATCAGGAAACTTCAAAAGGCTAGTTTCAAAGTGAAACCTCAAGTAAACCCAGCGAAAAACCGTCTAATCAATTTTAATGGTATAACAATTACGTTATCAAACGATACTTTGAACCTTTTATTAAAAGCGTCATTAGATAAAGTTTATTTTTCTTCAAAAAAAGTAATAGATACAAAACTAATCAACAAGTACAAATATTAAAGTGTATGTAAAGCTTGGGTCATATCAGTTGTACAATTCATAGTAGCGTTTAACCTTTTTATTACGATATAATGTTAAACGAACCCATCTTATTATATATATAAAGTATTTAATAAACGCTCTACATGGTAAATAAATGATTCATCACGCGGCTTGCGTTTTATACCTCTCGATATAGGTATAGTAAAACTTTTCATTTCTACTCATAGATATTTGACGAATGAAAGCGATTGCATTTCGTAGAAGAAATTTATACCTCGTTTTGGTAATGAAATATTAATTAGGAACGGATTTACACTTTATACCAACGTTATTCATTAACGCTAAAATTAAGTGTAAACTAGTTACTTCAAGTGTTTTCACCTTTAAAATTCATAATAAAGTTGGAAAATTCGACTCCGGTATTACTACATAGATAACAGTCCAGATAATTATCTTGAATATTGACTTAAAACCACTCTTTTTAACAATTCGTACCAAGTCTTCTTCTTTTTACAAATTCCTCGTTAAACTCAGTATCATACACGAAAATCGCTTTATATCCGATATGATAACTTTAGAGGAGTTACACAAACACAACGAAATTTAAAAAAAAGATGAATTGACGAGAAGTTGAACTTGGCGGATGTAATAACAAAACTCGCCACAAATAGGGTATTGGCAACGCTTATATTTATAATATAATTTTCGTTAACGTTGTGGAAAAGGTTTTGTGACCATGACCCATTTAATCATCTTTTTTTCATGTGACTCTTATTATTTCCCTGTTATATTACCTATTTTTATCGCTTTTAATATTTGTTCGCTTTACAGATTTACCGCTCGCACCACTTTTAACATATTATCACTCATGATATTGACTATTAACAACCCTATTAAAATATTTTCACTTATTACCTTTTTTATTCACTACTTAAGTTACGATTTCTTTATAAGATACGATTGTATTATTGTATAACTAACTGTATTAAGGCCTGACAAACAACAAAACGTAAAAAAAAACAGATAATCCTGATCAAATAACGAAAGGGAGGAAATATGTGTATCGTCGTTGTCGTTCTCATCCTCGTTATCCTCGGCGCTATCGCTATCGCCACCGTCACTGCCACGGTTGCTGGCGCCACCGTTACGACCACTATCGACGACGCTATCGGCGTCACCACGACAAAGGCCCCGCAGCTTAGGTTATATACCTTCAGGAAAGGAGCGTAAAGCGTCTTTACCCTCTTTAAAACGACGCGCGATAACGTCGTCGAATTCGTCTGCGTAGTATATACACAAGACCGCGTTCCAGGCGTTAATAACGATTTTTATTACTCTAGGCTACTGGTTAACTCTTGTTACTAATTAGTATAGTTTTATTTTTAGTATTATGAAAGTAATAATTTTTCAAAAAATCGTAGATTAGGTATTGAAATAGTAGGTAATTATGGGATATTGAAAAATTTAAAGGCAAACTCAACATGAAAACGGCAGACATGTAATAAGGTTTCAGTTTACTGTTCTAAAACTATTGGAAAGGGGATGTATTCGTTACGAATCCATTTGTAGCGGTATTAACGGGTCAACCGACCCCCGTTTGAACGATAATCATAAATTGATTTACCTGCGACCGTAAACTTAACATATGATACATAAGGCGTATTTATTAGCAATCTGGGAACATATATCTGGGTACGTCATTTTAATACTTTATATGCTAAAGAGGACTTTTGAAATACCCTCGCGAGCCGTAATTCGAGGAGATGGACGCGTTCGGCCGTTTAGTCTTCGATTATAAGGATATTGATATAATACAAGTGAAAGGTAAAATAAGTAATATTAATCGCGTTACAACTTCGTGATGTTATGATTACGGAAACGAAGGGTAGTAGTAGGTAATAGGGTCTTTACCTATGACGAAAGGGTAAGGTTAATAACTATAAAAGCCCCTAGTTTCTCCACTTAAAGGTTAAGAGAAATAGGGGAGGGGGAGAAGAAGAAAGGAAAGGGGGGGACGATGACTTGGTCGGCGACGGCGGCCGAGGAAAGAAGAAAAAGAAAGGGAGTAAAGACTTCGTCGGTAATGGTGGCGACGTAAGTGCCGAAAATAAAGGCAAATATCTACAAAATGCTATCTGAAAAGGCAGAGCGAGGGCTAGGCTAATAAGCGGAAACGGCGGCAGCTTTTTTGCTTTTGTGTTGCTACGTTAAACGGCACCATTAAAAACGATTTTTACGAGTTATCTATTTATAAAAAGAGGTTAGGACGTGGTATTAGTCAAATAACCGAATTATACAAGCGGCTACAATGACCAATTAGAATAGTTGTTTAGATGTATATACGCCGTTTAGTTAATTAGAGCCTTATATTATAAATAGAGGCATGTCATTGTAAAAAAAGATTTACTTGGATCGATAGCGATATATTTTTTCGCATTAATCCAAAAACTCGTAATACCGATAATCATACTTCTATAATTACACAATTACAAGGATCAATAACCATTCCGATCATTACCGTCACTAACTAATCAAAATAATTGGGGTATATACTATAATTACCATCGCTATGAGTAATGCTAATTATAACCTTGAACTATTAATACTATAACTACTAATATTATTACAAATTCTAATTAAACCCTTAAAACAAATTATACTGTAAATACTATTATCACTAAAAGATTGATTGGAATTCGTATAAACTACATAGTTACTCTTGAATTACGGATACAAAACGTATCATGGAAAGAAAAGATTACTTACGTGAATATTATTATATAACTCTATAATAAGTAAATAGCCACGCTGTATAATACACTTTTACAAAGTGCACGATAACATGCTGCGTTATAAGGTATATTCTTGTAAAATGCATAATAATATGTCACTGCCTAGAACAGAGATTGTAGGAGACCATAGTAAAGAGTTATTGCACCCAAAGGAAATTGGAAAAGTGCATGGTAAAGTACCACTGCCCGAGTGAAAGCTTATAAGCTCTCGCCTAAGAAGTACACTCTCCGGATGCATTTTCTACCTTCGAACTATCTATTTTCAATATTACAAATATTACGATTGCTATTTTACTACCTTTTAAGCTTACATTACGAGGAAATAGACCTTACCGACAGAATAAGTTGATTGAAAAGTTGAAAACCATTATCTTTCTCATTATTTATATCAACTATTTTTAACTCTGTTCAAGGTATAAACTAAGTGGGTTTCCTATATTGTGGGAATATTGAATGTGTGGTAATACTCAAATTATTGTTAGTTGATAACTGTGGTAATTTTAATTTCAACGAAGTAGGGTCGAAGAATAATTCATATTTGTAGAGCGGAAAAACGAATTTTGTTCCAAGTTGTTTCTCGTTGATGATATACTTATTCAAAATTTCTATTTTTTGAGAGATATGTTGTTGTTTCTAAGTGATTCATTTTCCGTCGATGTGTAGACCAGATATGGCCGTCGGTTCTCAAGGTTGTATGATATATGAATTAAGAAGTTTTGTGCTTTCTCTTATTTTGTAAGTTAGAAAACGCAATTCCACAAAAGTAAATTTACTTTTTTTTATTGTAAAAGTATCTAACGTTTAAATATGGTGTTTACTTAAAGGAAACCCATTCATGATTTAACGACAGTTTGTAAGATACGTTTAATAAGATGTTCGGGTTCAATTTCATCGTTTTCACCATTAATACTGATAATGAATGGATGATAATTACGGAATTGTTGTAGGGGGAGTAGGATCTTACGTATTTATTCGAGTTGATCAATATAAAATCATTGATATTTTTTATTTAGTGACGTTAAATGTTTCATATGATACCGAATAACATATGTTATTCTATATTCTGCGTCTTGTCTGTATTGGATTCACAAAACCTGGTTAGGTTTGTTGTTCTTTCATCAAAACAAGTCAGAATTCGTCCCTATGTTAAAAATATTTAGTTTCAGCATGCTGATCATTTATAGATTACTTCAATCTTTTTTTTTGTTTCAAGTAGCTTAATTTTAGTTTCTCCCGTTACATTCAGTAGTTGTCATAAATTTTTCGTTTTGTTTTTATATTTGGTCATATAGCCGGGATAATTGAGTATTTCACTTGCTGGATGAGGGTATCATAGAGTTATCGTGTATAAATAAAGAGTTAATACCTAGGGCTATCTGATTTTGGTTATTGGAAGTTAGTTAGTAATCCAGGCGTCAACTGTTTTCATTGATTTTGCTATATATAATGAAAGGTTGAAGGTAAGTAAAAAATTTTCACTTGGCAAATTTAATAAAGGGGTGTTGGAATAGAAGTCAAATGCAGTACAGTCAAGTCAAATTTACCTACAGTAAAGTTGATTATACGTACTGAAAAATGACTGCAGCTTGTGGGATTTAAATATACTACACTACAAGTGTAGTGACGTGGGTGACCACTTCACAGTGAGGCAGATACCAAAGCGTTTGGCCATACAAATTAGCGTGTAGAGCGGTGAGCGGTCTGTCAAACTTAGCATAAATGCATTAATCGAAAATATTAACGAAGCACTAGTTACTTCGACCATAGTGATTCTAATCGACTACGTTACAAAGATAAAGGCCTACCAATATTGATCAGTGATTATTAGGTTAAACACAGATTGGATAAGTATAAAAAGAAGCTGGTTTCTGGTTACGCTTTACATTAAATGACGGCTAAGGGTATAGGAAAGGTTTTTGTCGAAGAGCCCCTATAAGTTGTGTCGCTTATTTGCGGCAGCAAGTAGGGAAGGTTTATAGGCTATGTGGGTTGTTCGCGGTAGTCTCTAAGTAAGCAACGGTATCGTTACTATTAAAAACATTAAGAAATCTTTATTGATATTTCTTCAAGGCGTTGAAATTAACTGCCTAAAAGTTTCAAAGATTACTAAGCCGATAAGTTGTTATACAGCTAAATTAAAACTATTACAGCTAACATATTACAGGTACTACTATTTGAAATTGTAAAAAAGATTAAGTTTTACGACCTTTAACTATACCAATTTAAATTACAAAGTTTAACGGTAACTCTATGATCTACCACTTTATACTACTCTTTTTCCCCTGTATGTTTTTAAATTTTGGTTACGATGGCTTCAAAACGCGTGTAAATCAATTCAATTACTAACTCTATTAGGAAAGAAGTGATTACCGCCCTTGGTATCATCTTAGAAAAGCATTACTATGAAGACTTTGGGTTTTCAAACCGAACGAAGACTTTACAGTAGAGCACCTTACAGATGCTATCGGCTTTTACATTCTTGATTTAGATTATACAAGAACCGTTTGAGGCCCTCAGGCGTTTAAAGATTTTCAAAAATACTTTAGGGAATGTAATCTCGATATGTGGAAAATGGTAAACAGGAACGTTAACATCAGGTTAAAGACTAAAGTCACTAACTTAGGGCCTAACCTTATGATCAAGAAAGGGATAAGAGGCAACTTGATTAAGGTACTTTACTAATATTCCACCGATAAAGAGCCTTGATAAATCTTTACAGCGAAAGACTAAGGTATTACGATTGATAAAATTCCTTAACGCCCCTATACGCGTTCCTAAAATCCTTTCTAAACCTAAATAAGTTCTTCAGACCCTTTTACATAAAATTAACGATCCAATAACATTGGACGTAAAGAATTTATTGAATCACAGGCCGTAAACCCTTAGGTCTATTATTTAATTAAGTAGGAACCTCAATGGACCCATTTTCATCAAAAAAATATTAATAAATAAACGAAAACCCTTCAACACATTTCCCCCAAACTACTTAATACGTTCAATTTTAGTAGCCTGATTAATAAAGGATTAGCTTCACATGCGAGCTTCCTATAGATATGACTATTGGCTCCTTCTCTCCAAACTTAGCCAAAGGTAACTATCTTACTCATTAAAACCAACCCTAATGCAAGTCGAGGGATCTAAAAGTTCCCTACGATCAGTATATCATTCTTTCCCCTCAACTTATTTTTATATTAGATATAGATTACGCGGAAAACATTACGATTATTAAAATATGGGAAAAAGAAGGAAAAGTATAACAGTAAGCAGTGCATCCTCCTCGACATTAAATTACGCTCATTCTTCAACATGATCAGACAAAAAAGGTTAAATTACTAGGTTTTCACTCGCTGTTTCCTAATATTTTTACCGACTTAACCGAGGATTATTAACTTCGGTACCTAATAAATTATTCCTCTTTTCCTAGAATCTACGATAATCAAAAGGGTCATTTCGAATATGATATCAACTTCACTCAGTAACATACCGACTGAAACACTATTAAAGAAGCTTACATACTAAATTACAAAAAAGATTTGGAAAATAAAATGAACCTTTTCAACCAGATGTTTAATAGGCTAATATTTTGCCAATAAGCAATGGGGAACATAAAAGCTAGCGAAGGTACTTAACTCCAATAGGTTAGAAAAGCCGTTATGGGCCATAAAAAGTTCGAATACTCCTTTTAGTATCAAAATGCCACCTACGAGGGATTTTTTTTAGTAAATTACATTTCTCGATAGCAACCGTAACAATTCGAGTCTCTAGCTCGACTGGTATGTACCCCTAAGTTTCGGATTTCACCAAAGATGAAAAATATTTCTCTAAAGCGTATTATATTAATCATCAATACGAAAGGCGTGGTTACTATTGATAACAGAAGGCTCGGAACTGGGGAGCTGACTAAAGAGGCGATTATTCATCCTCATTTTCGTACTAAACTCAGCTAAAAAAATTTACTTTAAACAACAACAAATGTTAGATTTACAGTAACCAAGGCTGCTAGTCTACATATTATACTATCGTTAAGCGTAAAGACAAGCGGGTGAGGTATTACATGTAGTTCCCTTCCACTTTTACCAATGATTACCTTAATACCATTGAAAACCGCGAAAGTATCAAGGTTAAATAGGAGAAAATAAGCTTAAGGATATCGGTTAGCATAAAAATACTGGTACTGGTTCGAAAGCAACGTAACAACTCGCCAACTACGCTTTTTTGTACCGACTTACAGGTGAAAACCCTTACCGCCAACACAACGATAAAACCTATGGCCTTATACACATCTTTATTAATTTAGATCGTTATGCGAAATGGTTTTTTTAAGGGATTATACCGGATACGGGGCGGAATGGTACTTAATAGGAGGCTATTTTCAATACATAGCGTTACCGAAGAATACTAATGCTATTATGGTATTTGACTATATGGATATTGGTAAGGTTAAGGTTAACTTTAACCCTGGAAAAAAGAATATTTTTACTGGAATAAACGACAGTTAAAATTATTGTTCACTCCATTATTTATCTCATATTGAAATTCTCTACCCTCTTTCTCCATTTCCTTAAAGATATGAAAAACCTCAGCGTTGACGTTAACGTTTAGACTGATGGGCTGATATAAGTTAAAGTCAGCAAAAGGTTTTCACTTCACCTTAAATAGGTGTCCCTTTGGTTTTATCTTTAAGGGCTCAAAGCCGTAGTGTAAAACCTGATGAAGGCGGAAATTCGTTTACTATGTTGTAGGTTTAACTATCCGGCAACTAAAAGGCTATATAAAGTTTTAAAAGAAACCAGTTATACAAACGTGTATTTACCAACACTAAATTAATGAAACGAATTTGCCACCACTGTAAAATACACTTCTAAGCCCTTTTAAAGCTTAAATTAAAGATAAAAAAAGATTAAAACTTTCATTCGAAAATTTTAGTAGATGTATTTTACCTGGACAGCAAATCAATATTATATGTTATAGACTTCAACAGGGCTTTTCACGACGTCAAGTTCTTGAAAACCATTATAACAGAGGAAACAAAGGAGGAACTACGCGTTTTATAAATTAACACGTACTTTAGGTTACCAAACATACTGGTTTACTACGTTGACATCAACTTTGTTACGATAAAGTTACAAAATAACGTTAAATTAATAAAGGTTTAATGCAAATAAGTCTCCATCAAGGTTTACTAGGGTATTGGTAAAGTTGAAAGTGTATATAACCTATTGAGAAAGGCTTACGATATCCTTATACTGGAAATCTAAAGTTTTACAAGTTAAGAAACACGGTTTTAAATGGTAGTAAAAGGCCTCAACGATATTATTAGCCTTACGAACTTGTACTAACCTCACTGGTATTTGGGACCTATAAATGTATAACAATTAAGTTGATACTCTCGTCGAGTACCCAGAAACTCGTTATGACATAAAACCAAGCCTTAAAGGAACGAAGAAAAGAATCGGTACGCCCTTAGGTTAGCAATACTCTTAATACCATAAATAGACCATCAAACACTAACGTATTATCTCTCTACTTTCAAAGTAAAGTCCTTGGGTAGCGCCAGCTAGGAAAATGGAATAAGCCGTATAAGATCTTAAATATCATTAATTTAAACGTAATATTCAAAACTGCTAACGGTCCTGTAACTTTTCGAGCCAAATAGGTTAAGCGGTATAAATGACCCCTTGAGTTTAATAAAGATCCTAATATTGATAACGTTCCAACCGAGAAGATTAGCTAATTTAACCTTCACGAGCTAATTGTTAATGAACTAATAAAACGTTAATAACATGAAAGATTACCTGAAATAAGGATAAATAATAAAGCGATGGACGGCGATAGGAACTATGAGCTTGGCAGGGAATACATAACGATGCGTGTATTTCAAAAGGAGAGGACTAACGGAAAGCCTACCCTTAAGCAACGTGCTGAAGACATGATTAATATACTAGAAAAGCTATTTAAAAAAATCGAATAAGTGGAAATTTACGGCCTTTTGTACGAGCGGTTATACAATTTGTGCCGTTAACGAAATTTAAAGTCTGGGACGTAACACTCGTAAATTGAAGGATAATTTACAAGGTTAAGGATAAAACTATAGATTGGCTGAATGAAAAATCACGGCTAATCGTTTCAAGATACGGTAATAAAGGTCAAACCTTAATCTTTTCTTCATCGCCTATAATGCAAAAAATTGGCTAATTTTTAATTATTGAAATTATTACCAGTTTAACTACTAGTGTAAAAGTTTATTTTACATTTAATATCCAAGACATCATCTAAGCGCACATGTAATCTGCCACCGATTAATAGCAGATTGTTCTGTTAAAGCTTCCGAAAGAAATAAGAGACAAGTTTCTAGATAATACGATAATACGTTGTATCAAGACTTTATACGGATTAGCTGAAGCAGGCATACCCTAGTTTCCAACGTATCAGATATACTTTAGAAATAAACTAGGTATAATGACTTTAATATTTGATCTGTGACTATTGATTACGAAGGGAAAAAACTCAGACATCATAGGTATACAAACTAACGATACCCTTTTATTCGGAGATACTAGGTTTATAGCGGCAGAATAGCGTTCTATCAAAACATTAGGTCTTTGGATGTATAAGTTAATCGAAAAGTTAGTTAAGAGTATATAACTTACCTTTAACAGAACTTTAATACGCGTTTATAATGTTCACACTAAAAATGGCATCTATATTAACTTAAGTTAAAAACAGTAAACAATTAACCTAACTAATACATATGAACCTAATGGGGTAAAACTCAAAAGATACATAGAGTAAAGGGCCGATACGGTTTATATATCTATGCTACGATAACCGAAAGTAGCATACGACCTTTCCATTATGGCATAGGTATAAGATCCATATAACAAGGAGTTTAATAGATTAAGTAAGCGGATTTAGTAGTAAATAGATTACGTAGAAACAGGAGTTAATATGGTTTTTATGGTTTTGGCGAAGGCAATATTAATGATTTTTACAGACGGGTTATTTGCCAATAATACTGACTTTATATCATAAATCGAGGTTCTCATAATGTTCATTAACAAGCAATGGTTGAAAGGTCAATTTATAATCACCAGAAACCTTATATATTAGACATCCATTATGTATCGACATGTTACACAGCGTATTAGTTTCGTAAGTTTCCGGCATAATAATAGGTTTCGATATTGGTATAGTAACTAACGGTATACTAGGGATTATTACTAAACAGCTCAAACTATCTACAATACATGTAGTGATGTGTATTAACTCCCGGAACCTTTACGAATGCTTATTAAACCTAGGCAGAACTAATGAGAAACGCTTAATAATAAACGTAATAACTTTATAGAAGGTATAAGAAGCCTAGAAAATGAATAAGTTCCAGTAAATAAACGGCAAAAATAACCCCGTTAACGTTATAACTAAGGCCACGCCTAATAGCGGTTTGAAAAGGTTTGTGGATAGAAAAACGCTAACCGTACGAATCGAGGACTACGTGAACCACCCAACGCATGATATAGAGGAATAGGGGTAGCTTGGCAAACTTTAAAACTCACAGGATAGTGATGTTAACAACAACGATGATAAAGGCGCCAATAGCAGTAATTTAAACTATTGGCAAAATGTACATAATTGGTAATATACCTGATTTACACATATTTGTGGCGAAAGATCTATGCATGGGATTTGAGAAACGGAGGTTTAGGAGGGGTGGAGGAAAGGGCTACGAAGAGCTGTAATTAATGCTAGTTTCAGTACAGATTAATCCGAATTGATAGGGGTCTAGCATGTTATTAGTTTATAGATTAAGAAGGGATTTCAGAGGTTTCCACCAATTTATAAAAGGCCACGTTAGCGTACAGGTACGAAATAAAAAACCTCCAATGTTGGAATAGCAGTTGAATGTAGTATAGTTAAGTTAACTTTACTTGTAGTAAAGTTGATTGTACGTATTACAAATTGACTACAGTTTGTGAGATTTGAATACACTGCACTACAAGTGTATTGTAGTAGGTGTTCACTTCAAAGTGGGGCACAAACCAAAGCGATTGGCTATAAATATTAACGCGCAGACCATCTATCGGTATGCCAAACTTAGAACCAATCCATCAATCGACAATGTCAACTTAGCACCAGTTACTTCGATCACAGTGATTTGAATCGACTCCAATGCAAAAATAAAAGTCTACTAACAGAGGTTTGTTTTTTAATAGAACTTCAATCAATCATTACTAATAAGACAAAATTTATAATGAGTTCTCATTTAATAGAAAATCCTCATTCCTATTTTAGAGATAAGTTGTCAATTGCTTTTGAATTGGCTATAATATGAACAAAACTATGGTATTCATAATTATCCAAATGAATATTGACTTAATTTATAATGGAGATTGTTATGGTGAATAATATCATTTATCCATATAGTTAGTAAACAGCCACGTTGGAAGTTGCACCCTTACAGAGTGTAAGGTAACATGCTATTCTATAAGGTGTATTTTTGTATAGTGTATGATAGCGCGCCACTGCCTAAAAGGGGTATTGACAGAGTACATAATAGCGTGCCACTTCCCAAAAGGAGTATTGGCGGAGTGTACTATAGAGTGACACTGCTCGGAAGGGAGATTGGAAAAGTATCTGTTAAAGTGATACTGTTTGGGTAAAAGTTGATAAGCTTTTACCCAAGGCGTGTATTTGCCGGATGACATTTCTCCCTTTGATTTTACTTTGTATTTTTAATATAAATACCATTTTTTCATTTCTTTTTTACGATTTACGCTTACGTGAATAGATAAAACCCTTACCGATATTAATGAGTAGCTGATTCGGTCGACTACAAATAACTTGGGGAGAAAAAGACAAACTCTAGTTAAATACATATAATAGGACGTTGTAGCGGTCTTAACGATGCCTACTTTGACATTACGATTTATAAAAACTATACGAGGGTGTGAGATTATACGTAAGCGCCCTTAAAACCCGAAGCGTAAAAAATTGGTTAGATCCGAAGTGAATTTGAAAACGATAATTTTAATACGATATTATTAACTCAATTAGTACCATTTTTACTAAAAGCTATGTTACGCTATTCGTTAATTTTTTTTTGGCGCTTTGAACGTACCTATGCACCTTTTCAAACAAGTTTTATTATGGATTAGGTTATGTAAGCCAAAATTACCAAGTTTCGAAACCCTTTGTTAGGACCTATCTGATTTGAAAATAGTATTCAAACTGTTTACATACGTCGGGCGCGGCTACAACATAATATTTCAACCGCTTTTAAAATTCGAACACGGTTATAACCTAGTCCTTAAACCGCTTATAAATTTTTAAAAGCGGCTAAGATACAATATCTGAACCGCTTACCAAGCGTATACCATAAAACGAATACATATACCAAACCTTGCTTATTACCTTAATATTTATATATATATATACCCCTTACTATATTCTTTATTTTTTTGTTACCCTGTTATCCTTTTCTTGTTTTTCGTTTCACCGTTTATTTAAGCTTAGTATTTGCTAAATTTGAGTTTACTAGTAATAAAGTTAATATATTGTTTATGAAGCGTCATAATACCCATTCAAAATGCGTAAATAGATTGTGATTACGTTTTATTTTTATTTTTTAAAAAACATTATTCACAGTAGAAAGTGTTGACCTACTTATTTTCAACACTTTAGCATATTGATTTGGCTATGAATTTATATAACACACGCTTTCATTTCAATAACTTATTTCGTATATTTTGATTCAATATTTCATTTTAAAATCCCTCCAAATACTGTATTCTAAGCGTATCCAAATTACAAGTATTACGTTAAATTATCTTTTTACATCGCCTCTGTAATTAAAATCTATGTCTTTATTTTATGTTAAATTATTTCGTTTCACTTTGTACTTTCATTATTATAAATTTTCTCATAATAAACCTACTAAAATGTAACGAATATGTGAATTTTTCTTTTGAAAAAAAATATTGTTCAGTCCAAGTATTCTAAAGTATACACACTTCAATTTGTATAATAGTAATCTCGAAGTTTTAATTGCCAATTTTCCCCCTTCTACATTTAATACATATATTATAAGTATGATTTTAAACTATATTAACGGAAATATGAAAGGTAACGACTTATATGATGATTTTCGAAAGAAATTTACGGATTGAACTCTAAAGACGTGGCGTATAATAAACGATACCATTTCAAAATATTACAAAGATAATTACGGAGCAGCGATATTCTTACCACCGGTGGTATTAAGAGTCACTTCGTGAAAATACTGTCGGTAACGACGAAAATTATTTAAATGTTAAAATAAAACTACAATCAAGTGATATACGTAAAATGAGAAAAAGAATACTAGTGGGAAAAACTATACAATGTGCCTTTTGAAATGATGAATAAGGAATGAGAAATGACTTCATAAATATAGGAAGTAAGGCTCTTGATAAGGCTGAAGGTACGTTAGTAATTGTATACGGAATTGGAAGAATTGATAAAAGAAAAGTAAAGGTTACAAAGATTAATTACTACTCGGATCGAACACGTACCATTTTAAAAACAGACTTTTAAACACAAATATTGATAAGATTACATCTCGAATACAATTGATAAATAGTTTGACCGTAACAAAAACGGACCGGATGAGGGAAACAGCCCACCCAGAAATAATATGAGCGGGGTAAAACAATAATACGAACCTTATGGATCAAGACCTTATAATGACCACTTATACCGCAACCTTCCATTACAACCTTTTCCCACTAATACGAGTAATCTTATGAACCATACCAACTTCGTTATATTATAAAAAAAAACCCATAATGGCTTGACGTATGACTTCCTCGACAATAAGATACGTATAATGTTAAATACTTATAAAAATTCTATATTAAGTTGTTACAATTCTATATTATTTTACCTAGTTTATTATTTAGGTGGATTGAAGAGTAGTTTTAATATGAATTTATTTAGGAAGATATATTAATTAAATATTATAACCATTAAAAATATACCTTGATATAAATGTCAACTAAGAATTTCACTATAAAGATTGGACGTATATTACTTGGAAATTCGTAAGAAATTGACATAAAAACGTTGAAAAACTCTTATCAAAAGTGTTTACTGTTTCACTAGCAAAGAGTTGGAAATGTTAGGCGAAGCTGGGATGATAATATAAGAAAAATGAATAATTTATCTAAATAGTTATAACAATATACCAAGGAAATCCAAACTTTAAGCTTACCTTATTTAAACTAGAGAAAGACTTAGAAGCTTTTTGTACGTGCTTTCAAATTTCGTTCAAAACATCTATACGCCGATAAATGAGCTTCGGATTATTATTATTAGCGGAAAGAAGAAAACCCAAAGGTTAAATTTCGAAAATTCATTTCGGCGAAATCATTTACCTCATCATGAACCAATGATTTAAAGTATACCCGAAAAGAAAAAACGGCTTAAATACGCTTATGAGAACGAAAAGAAATGAAATGGAAGCTCCGAAAACCTATAATAAAGAATATATTAACGAAAACGACCTTATCATGAAGTGTAAAACCTACTTAGTGTGAAGAAAGGCTTAAGAAAAGGTATACGAAGCTTTACAGGTTTTCGAAACGCTATACAATATATGGTAATGTCGGTTAGTAGTCAACTCATTATTGAATATACGAATAAATACGTATTAAACGCCAATTTTGAGCTGATTACCTACTTAAGGACTAGACGTAAGCTAATGTTTCAGCGAATGTAGCTTACTATGTAGGCTTAAAAGATAAATTTAACGTTTACCCCTATATATATACCTTTGAAAAATCAACCTCTGAGGAAAATGAGACTTACTGAATAATCAAGAAAAAGAAAACCGTCTAACCACTGTTTGTAGGTTTATAAGATACCCTATTACTATATATTGTAAGCATGAATTGCGAAAATTAAGTATTCAACGCTTATATAGCGTCGTAATTTACGTTTTTTTATAGGTATAACAACTTATTTTGAGTTATCATGTTGAGCATTGGCATAACGAAAATCTCGACCGCTAGAAAACGATAATTAGACGATATCGCGGCGAAATTTCCGAAATACCAATTCGAACGAATTAAAAAACACAGGGAAGTTTTATTTGGTAAAAGCAAAGCGTTGTTACTTAGTATATTCGTTATAAATACACGATTTGGACAGGTTAAGCTTTACGCAACGGATTTCAAAACGACATTTTAACTATCATTAACTAATATAAATAAGTTCGGAATCAAGGTTCTAAATACGAGTAAACAACTTGTTCGCGTCTCGAAAAGAGTATCCATACCGTTACGTCTTAAGTTCATTGATCTATGGTTTCTCCCGGAAATACGTATAATTATAGCCCTTTACCTAACGTACCTGAAACTAAGGATGTTATACCGCCGGTTTGAATACTCGAGCCGTAATACACCTTTTACCGCTATTACACGACGTGGAATCTATATATGTAGGAAAAGGTGTACTAAAATTTATCGAAAAGTTTTACTACAAATAACAGCTATATTTGTAAACAAGATGGTATTTAAAATTCCTCCCTTCAAACAATATAAACCTGAACAACGAGATAATTGTGAATATAATATACCTTAAATTCTAGCTAATATTACACGCCATCAAAGTAGTAAAAATATTTGGGATCGCGAAATTTACGCGAAACGTTTTCGCTCCATATTGTTAAAATTCCTTAGTGAATTATTGATGAAAATATTACTTAAAACCTTCAAATCAAACTACTTAAGATAATTTTGTAGATTCCGACTTAATCAAATAGCGTATGAAAGTTATAATGACCGGTAATAAGTATAAGTAGATATTGATAAATATACTATACGATATTGGAAAGCTTAAAAGGTAACATAAACTGTTTGAAAAATCATATGCAATAATATTGAAGGACTATAAAATACATGTTTCAAGAAAATTAATTTACAAATAGTATTTCAAGCCGCGAATAAGATTTCCGGTACAAATAAATATATTCAAATATTTTTTATTGGGAATATTTACCCCAAAATTTTCATAAATTCAATACTGTCCGTCATTATAACTAGAAGATCAAATGTTATGGAAGAAGGTATGGCAGCATTACGTTTCTTATAGTCTCAAAATATCATTTTGAATCTACTTGCTATAAGAAACGACTCGTTCAAAACAAGAGTTTTAAACCTACTATTATAGTTGAAATTAATAATTTGGAAAATGAAGGCCAGATAGATTGGTCTTCAGAAAATTCATGGGTTTCAAGGCTGCAACGTACTTAGAAACCGTCGGATTAGCACTAGTTTATATAGTTAGACAATAATACATCAGTATAATAGGGAAGGTATAGACGATAGCGGATCGAAAGCATAATTTAAAGATTAGTACAATAAAACCACTTTTATTACAATAAATCTAAATCGCCTTCTAATTAAGTATACACCCCGGATTTTATTTTATAACCTCTCCTACTTTATACTACAGGCCAATTTATATTTAAAAAACTAATCCAATATGGCTAAGTCCTTCGTTTCAATTCGAAAAACAATGCACGCTTTATAGCCTTTATTACGGGCTTTTCACGTCTCTTATAAGAGTATAGCTGATCACGAGTTAAGTGTAAAACTCTGTCCAAAAGGTATTATTACCTCCCCAAGTGCCTCATTCAAATATTTAATATGAAAGGAAATTACGACTTAAATCGAATGAGGAGTTTTTTGTGTAAAAGAATTTATATGATTGATTTACGGAATTTATAGAGTGTTTCTTACAGGTTTAGTTGACGTGGTAAAAGATCAAGCTGATACGTTACATAAAAGATGCCGTCTTATAGATAAAGGATACGATAACACCGGTAAAAAAGAAATATTATAAATTAATCGTTTGCTTTTCAACAAACAATTCATTATTTAATTTTTGCGTTGACCGCTTTTCTTAGTAAGCCTTATAACCTTCATTTTAAGTTTTTCAATATTATACAAGTTTATACGTAGTCGGAAAAACGTCTGAAACGTTATATTGAAGCTTATATACCTATAAAGTTCCGAAAGTAATACTAATTAGAAACGATTTTACGTATGTTAAAACTGTTTTATGAGCTTGTTAAAAATAGGGTATACTAGTATAATAGTTATTGAATTCATTATGACAAACGACTCGTAATATGTAGTGCAACTTTAGACCTACGTGTTTTGGTTTTGATTCTAAGTTTTAACGGATTTGAATTTATTTAAACATAAATAAATAATATATTAAAGTTTTGTAATGTTTAGCTTTCTGTTCCAGAAGAGAAGAAGTTTTTGAAAGCTGGCCTAAAAGTAAAACCCAAAGTGTATCTGATGGAAAATGATATTATAAACTTTAACAGTATATTGATTATATCTTGAAACAACATTTATCACGTCGTATAAGCAGGATAATTAAATAAAGATGCTTGTTTTAATTGAACAAACGTAAAATGAGCTAATGAATAAAGATATTAACATTTACACAAAACTTGAGTTGTATTAGTAATATAGTTGGAAACGGAATTTAACATTTGCATCTCCACTTAATACCCAACCGATCTTTCAGACTATATACACAAGGAATGGAATAAACGCCTTACGTAGTAAATATGTAGTCCAAAACGCGGTTTAAAATTTATATAGTTTAATATGTGTATTATAAAACCTTTCGTTTTGACTAATGGATACTTCGTCAATAATACCGATTATAACTTTTAGACAAGATTCTTTTTTATTCCTAGTAACATAATACCGGCTTGAAACAGATTTACATATTATATAAATATCATTTATCAAAGGTTTTATAATTGTAAGAGAGGTTCCCAAAGCGTTTTAGCATCGGAAATCTACTGTATTGTTAGAGGATTCGACTCTAGAATTATTATAGTAATATTGATCCGGATAATTACTTCAAACCTAGGTTTAAAACCCATTTTTCTGATAATTAACACGAATTACTTTTCCATCTAAGAATAACTTATTAACCCCGGCACTTCAAATGATCAGCGCCTTATGATTGATATTATGTATTTACGAGAATTATACAAGCGTTACGAAATTTAAAAATCGAGGTAAATTAACGGAAAGTCAAACCTAGTAAGTGGCGTAACTAAAAGCGCTCTTAATATGTTATTGAAAGCGTTAGTATTAAGAAATATTCTTTTTGTTGGCGTTATTTGAAAGGATTGACGACTGTACCCGAATTAAGCCGTTTGCATTACATTTGAAATTTCTTCGCTATCAGAAATCAATATTTACACCGTATTTAACACTTTATCACTAATCCGATTTAAATTTTTTATTTCTTTTAACATTATATAGTTCATTAGATTTACCATCAGTATCGTTTTTAATATATTGTTTATTATGTTTCACCACTTACAATATTATTAAGATATTATTTTCCTTTTTATATTTCAATTTATTATCGATATAAAGATTTTACTAAAAGAAACTTTATTTTTAGGAAGTAAATTACATTGGGGCCGGCTAAACAGACCGAGATATTAAAAAAGGTAGTTAATCGCTAAAAAAAAGGTAGGAGAAGGGCGGCGGCGTGTCTTCGTTATTTTCCTCGCCGCCCTCGTCATGTCGCTAGCGTTACCGCTATCGCTGCTATTGACGCCTTTACCGGCGCCGTTGGAAAATTGGCCTTTCATTTAAAGTCGTATGCCTTTAAGCAGTAGAACGGGAGAGGTTTTACCTTCCTTATGATGAAGCGCGATAACGTTGTAGAATTTGTTCACGTAATATATATGAAAACCCTCTTTTCAGGCGGCAATAGCGGTTACCGTCGTTTTAGACCGCCGATTGGCCTTCATTAATAATTAGTAGCGAGTTATTTTGATTATTGAGAAAATCGTGGGTTTTGCACGAACATTGGAGAAAGTATATATACGCAATGGAAATTGTTATTCGCGGCAAAGATAACAAATTTAAAGTCAATTTACCGTAAAAACGGTGGGCACGTAACTCGAGGCAGAGGGTTAAGTTGGTTATCTTCGCCTCGTATACAAAATCATTGAAGTGGTAAAAATGAAAGGGGAAATTAATAATACCGACCGTGTTATAGCTCTATTGAGTTATCTTTTAGGCGAAGGAAGGGTGTAATAGTTACAAGTAAAAAGGTTTTTACCTGTAATGAGATGGCAAGGTTAATAACCTCAACAGCCCATTGCTTTTCCCTTTATATGGTAAGGGGGGAAGAAAAGAGGGAAAAGAGAGGAAAGGGAGCGATCCTAAAATAAAGGCTGAGATAGAAAATATTGACCCGAAAGAGGTAGGGTTGAGGATGGCGTTAGTAGCGATACGGTGGGAGGTTGCAGTGGCGGCCTTCTCGCGTTTACGTTAGAGTGTGAAATGGCGCTTAAGAGGGAGGTTTTTACGTGTTATCTGTTTTCAGTATCGGTTAAAATATTGCGTTTGTCAAATAACTTACCTATAAAAACGTAACGTATGATTAATAAGAATAGTGGTTTAAGTGTATATACGTCAATTAACTATTTTTAAACTCATGATATAAAATAGCGCGCGTCGTTGTAGGAAGGAAAAAGGAGGTTTTGACCAAACCGATGGAGATATATCTTTTCATATCAACTTTAAAATAAATACTATTGATAATTACTCTACCCCTTCACAATCAAACCCTTATATTTATCAACAATCGTATTAGTATTAATAACTATATCGTTGCCAATTACGTGGATTAACTGTGGCTCCATTATAATTATTATCGCGGTTAGAATTACTGATCTAAACTTTTTCCAATGTTGTACTATAAATGAAATTTTTATGACTAAATTACGAAAACGAACAATATGATAAATTAAACTGTTATCAGTAAATTATAGATATGGGTTATATTACAAACAATTTTTTATCACTGAATTATGGATACGGGCCGCGTAGAAGAATGAAGACATTGTTTATATAGATATCATCATATATCTTTATCATTAGTTAGTAGCTACGTTACAGGTTGTACTCTTAAAAAGTGTAAGATAGCGTGCTACTACCTAAAAAAGGCATAGGAAAAGTTCACCATAAAGTGCTACTGCCCGGAAGGGAGATCAGCAAAGTGCATAGTAAAGTGTCATTGCTTGGATGAGAGCTTATAAGCTCCTACCCGAGGCGTGAACTCTCTGGAGACCTCTTCTCCCTTTGATATTACTATCTATCTTGAATACAAACACCAATATTTACAATTCATCTTCTACTTTTTACGTTCACGTGGAACGGCAGAGATCTTACGGACCGTTTTGGTAATAATTATCTTCACGTGTAAATATGTCAAATTTAAGAGGTGTAATGATAATAAAAGTAATTATTAATCGATAAATAAGCTATGTATTTATTATATGGTAATATTTATCATATTGTTAAAATAGTGGAGCAATTGGATAGTGTTTCAAAGTAGATTTCTTGCAGCCATAAGGTTTTTGTAAGTTGCGGTGTAGTGACTTCATCAAATAAGTGGTTTTCAAAATATTTGTATGAGATAATGTAAAAGAAATAGTTTAAAAGTATCAAAAATCTTTTTAGAGACTATGAAGCAGACTATAATATGGGTTCCCGTGATGAAAACGGTAGGTCGTTCGGTAAGCACTAAGTGAGGCGTTGAAATTATATCGCCTATTTCTTTGTAATATATATATTGACCGTTTTGTTAACCTGACCATATATTCAATAAATCAATTTCACCCTGACATCATCATTTCCTTCTTATTATGAAATATATCCTTGTTTCAATAAAATAATTCCGATTATTATGACTCGTATCAACATTAGTACTATTATCGTTGCTGTTACTGCCGTTACGATTTCTACTAAAACTATCGTTCTTATAAATGTCGCCTCTGATATTGTTGTTGGGATTATAAGAGTATCCGTGCGTTCTGACGCCTTCGAACCAATTATAGGTAAATATAGTATGAGTAACTTATATATTGTTATCCAGAGACAAATAAATAGAGATTGCGTTTGATTGAGAAATTTGAATTGATATGAAAGAAAAATATGCAAATTGCAAGGTTATTTTAGGTTAAATCATTCATTTTGACTCGACATATTCGTAAATTTTAACAAAATATAAAATCGTCTTTGAAGATTTACCTTAAATATACGAACCTTTTTATAATTCATTTGACAGGGTTTGAGTTAAAGTAACAAAACAAAAAGAATCAACAACAGAATCGGAACTCCTATTACTGCTTTTATCGTTACTAAAGTAATAAATTTCTATAACCCTTCTCTGAAACCTGTCACGGCATAGAAATATTTTGAAAGAGCATTCAGTTTGATCAAAAATGAAATCTCAATTTTAATATTATTTCTTAATGGATATTCGGGCAGGAGAATCAATTCTAATACCGCTGAATTTATTCAGTTCACCGATTGAGTTTTGTATTTTACACTCAGTGGGCAGTGAACACTATATAGGGGGTATATTGCGGGTATTTCTAATGTAAAAGGAATCTATACCAGTACTAAATCTAACATATTGAGTGTTTTAACCCGAAAAAAACCACTATATTCTAGAATTCCTATATCCACACTATACTATATCATCCGTTAAACAAACTATATCAAATGACATACTTCGAGTCCTGAAGTAAAACAAATACACAAAGTTGAAAACCTAATCTTATTTATTTGTGGTCAATTTTAGAGTAATGTGTTTTATGTTTGTATTAAATACCGATAGAGTTTTATAATCAACCATATTGGTCTTTACTGCGTTTGACAAACTCACAAAAGGCTATAGATATGTAGAATATTTATATATGTATGTCCACGTGCCACTTAAACTAGGGACGATACCATTAGGTGTTCGGGAAAGGTTTTGAACAAATATACTTATAATAAAGAAAAATTCAACGCTTTATATTCAAAGAATTTACCCATGAAACGAAACCATAATTTTTTTTTTTTTTTTTACAGAAATCGAGCCTTAAGCTAAGTTTTTAAGAAGACTTTAAGGTACCTTACAGTTTGGATACCCATAACATTGTACAGAGGTGAAAACTGTAGTCTTGACCAGGCTGTGCTATGAATCCGTTACAGTTCCTGTTCGAAGTTTACTCGCATAGAAGATCTAAAAGCACCCCTCAAGGAGTAAAACAAATGTAAAACACATATAACCTGATTAAAAGCCCGTAATAAGCAGCCCATTCGAAGAGCCACCGTTTTGCCAAAGACAGCGAACCCAAAGAGTGGAAAAGAAGTAACAGGGGGTATACCAATAAGCGGGTAGTATGCCGAGAGAAATATTCCGTAGATAGCCCAAGGTATTCAAAGTAAAGTCGAAGGCCCCGTAAAACGGGCGAGGCGCCGTAATGTATTGACAGATTATAAATAGATGAATATATAAATAAATAGGACCGTGATATGTAAGCGTTTATAATAAAGGTCTTTTTTTGAAACCTTCAAATGGAAAAGGAACTAGACTTTGGTTGCATCGTAATGAAAGTCTGGAGGGCTACGTTAGCATAAGTAACGATGGATGAAATCGTTATTTATGAGGGCTGTTCTTTGGATACACTGCTATGCGAGCGGTGCATTGGGCTGACGACGATTTTCATAGTCAAAAAGGAGTCGCCAAAAAAGATTCAAATGGTGGTAAGCTTGATTAGTGACGTTGTGGTGGAATAGGGTGAATATGAAATGATGATGTTAAGAACAACTAAACTTGATTTTTTTTCGAAGGTGGGCACTGTTAGGGTTTTCAGTGTAGGCCCCAAACCTTTTTTAACAAGGTTTTCCGTGCACCCATGCGTATAAAGTTGATGTTAGATCGAAGATGTGTGCGATCTTTTTACGTGTACGACGTGAATAAATCGGGCGCAAAACCTTTAAGATCATTATTGTCGTCTTTTTTGCGTTGTGGTTCTTGGTAGCCGGGTCCGTGCGAACTTTAATAGAAGAACATGCGGTCGTAATGATGATGTTGGCATAGATTTTAACATTCGAAACGTCGGTGTTGATACTCTATATAATTCAAAAAAGAGAATAAATGTAGATGGAGTTATATTCCGTGAGTTGCTTATATTATTAATCATCGAAATGTTTCTTTTAGGCGTTCTATGCTTTTTTCTGACTTGTTTTAAAACTACAAATGAAAACTTTCCCATAATACAGTGTTCTTCCTGATGGTCATAGGGGCGAAGAAAGATATTATAATGAGAATATCTAGGAAAACAATTACAATGAGGAAGATAAGATAATATAGTAATGAAAAAAAAAATCTCATAGGATATATATAAAAGGATTGATCCATGGGCCATCAGATACTGAAGATCTACTGCTATTAATAATTTTCAACGAAGAAAGAAAAGGTAACAAGAACTTTCCATTACTAGGTTGCTCCAATGAAATCAATCGTGAGATATAACCTAGTCCAATGGTTGGTTATATTTATGGTTAGTGCTAATCTCTAGCTCTATATTCAGGCATCAGCCAATGCTAATATGGGAAACTTGATTTCAGTTTATATTTTTGCGTGTATAAGATTATATTAGCCTGTAAAATCTCAGAGCTGCTTCGATAATCAATGCATAAAATCAAGCTTCATATATATTTAGTCACAAATATTTCATTCCGGTTTCATATCGCGGTGAATTTCCTAACGAAGCGATCCCTTTTTCATTATGCGATTTCTTTAAATTGTTTGTTATTTAATAGGTTTAATGTCTTCGCGTTCGTAAATATAAATTCTGTACTATTGTTTCATAACGCAAGAACTTCAATCATACGTCAGTATTTTCCCATTTAGGAAATATTTTTGTTTCTTGGTCAAAGTTTCAGCTGATGTTAAAGTTATAGGCAAGAGTACAGAGATTAATTTGAGCATTTGTATAAGAAGGATTTTGGTAAAGGATGATAACGGTGGGTTTAATAATATAATAAGGGATTTCATTTCTTGAATTTGTAATGCATCGATTTTCTTTATGTAAAAGATCTAATCTTGATGTTGAACATATTTGAAAAAGAGGAACATAAATCCTCAATTAAGGTTATGTTATTTGGGGGGGAAAGAAATTGAATTAGTGTCCAATAAAATTGATATACGCATTACTTGGCACTTTTGTTAGTCTTTGAGTGTTTAGTGACGGTTTTTTCTTTGATAGTCAAGTTTTCATAAATATGGATGCTTAAAGAGTTTGTGGCTTATGTTAAAAGATAATTACACGTGCTAAATGAACTGGAAAGACTGGTAAAGTTTTAGAAATTAGTTTGTAGAGCTGATTAAATAATAGTGAATCGTGG
This sequence comes from Anisogramma anomala, assembly GCA_038502455.1. NCBI lineage: Eukaryota > Fungi > Ascomycota > Sordariomycetes > Diaporthales > Gnomoniaceae > Anisogramma > Anisogramma anomala. Next base: position 33,735,299 of record JASMMZ010000001.1, read on the forward strand.
TATAAATTGTTATTAGCTGATATCGTTGGAACAGTAGTATTTGCAGTGCAGTACGTCACTTTACTTACAGTAAAGTTGATTATACTGACTTCAAGTTGGATGTATTGTTTTGTGAGTCTACTGTATTGACTGCATGTCCACCGCAGTATACGTCCACTTAACACTAGAGCACGGGCCAAGCAATTGATCATACAAATCACTGCGCAGACCGGATAGCGGTCTCTCAAGCCTAGATCAATACATCCACCACTTGATTACGTAGTACTATTATTACGTCGACTAATTCGAATGGATAGAATTGTAACGTCTAAAGTCATATTAATAATGATTAGTGTTCGTTAAATTAAGTACAGATTTGCTAAGGAGAAAAAACAAGTTACTTTCCGGTTACACTTTATACAACCGTAAGGTAGATGAACGATTATTGCGAAGAGCCTTTATTATTACTACATTAGTCCATAACAGTAGGAAAGTAAAGAGAAATTTTGGGTTGTATTAGTTTACAACCGAAATTCAGTAGTTAACGACGGTATCATTATCGAAAACACTAAGAAATCTTTACTATATTCTTTTTAAAGAAAAAGGGTTGAGATTGATGGCTAAAAGTCTCAAAAGATTGTCAAGTTGGCAAACAGCTAAGTTAGTATAATACGGATGCCAATAGTTCAAAAACAACTAAGTTTTATGACCTACAACCAGTAAACATAATTAACAACAACAAACAACTTTAGATTCCACCCTTTATACTGAACTTTTCCTTTAACACCAAGGTTATTTCCTTACACTAATCTTTTCCTATTCCTACGTCCTAAGATCGCTGCTTTGAGCGAAAACAATAAGAGTTGCCCAGTCACGCTAAGAAAGCCATCTCGCGCGACTTCATATTGAACCGCCAAGTCCCTGCGCTTTTAAATCGCCAAGTTCCCACACCCAAACCACCAAGTCCCAAATCTTATACCAGCTAGAACGTAAAGATGGCTACTGCAACCGTTAATTTTGAAGCTATTGCCGATCCAGATAAGACGTAGGTAATTTGAGCTCAAAGACTTGCTTTTACCAAAAATTACGATAAATAACTTTGGGTAACAGATGTTTATGAATGTTTAATTGAGAGTTATCTGATCAATTTCATCGGTTATTACATTGCCTATAGAAACCGTAGTGAAAACCTTGATATTAATGCTGGCGTTTTTCGAAAGTATCGTGGATCTTTAGAAAATTAAATTATTAATCATTGAAAAACAATTGAGAAAGGAGTTAGCTATAAGATAAATTTAGAAACTAAATGACGAGGAGTTTACCCATGAGAAATCAACTTGATTAAGTTGATACAAAACCTTCTTCCAATGGTAACTATCCAAATTCCTCTAAGATCATTATATTCAAAATTTACGAGAAAAGGACAATGGCGTTATAGGTTTTTAATGCCCTTACATACGCTGTAATGAAACCTCTCTCCCCAATCCATTATTCATTTAAAAAAAAAATTCACGCCGACGAAGAGAAACCTAATGATTTTCCCGGTAGGTTAAAAACTTCATGTAACAGCATGGAGTTTTTCCTCAGTGAAAGCACATTATGTAAAGGATCAGCTGTGAATACATTAAAATTAATGGAAGTAAGTGTTATTCTCCGAGTAATTAAATAAAATAGTCAAATACTTGAACATCCTTTTTACGGCTAAGTTCCTTTTACCCTTTAAACTTTATTTTAAGAAGCTCAAATCTTTCCTTATAATCGTCAAGTTTTTTAAGGTGAAGCTTCCTACGGCAGGTATACCTACACCTGCGAGCCCATTATAGGTCTTACTATAGTACTTTACCCCTCGCATTAGGTAACTTTTTTTTTTTTGGGGGGGGGGGGGGAGGATTTACTATCCCCGGACAGTGCCGCCTACTAGAGACACACTAGCTACTATAAATAATCCTGCAGATACCGGTGGGAGGGATAGTGACGCGGGATCTTTTGAGGTCCATATGGGCCCACGGGACCCTACACCATCCCCTCAATCAAAACCTTAGGGTTCCCCGCAGTTCAGAGACACGTAGACGTGTGAATTATAGCCCTAGTCTGGTAACAAAACGTTACCGGCTCAGTTCCTTTCCAACGCCTAATTACGCCAGGAATGTAATTACATAAGCCCTTAAAAAGGACCTCGTAAAAATATAATAGCAAATAGAAATTTCGTGTGATAGAAGGTATTAGTAATAGTAAACCACAAATATTCGCGTTAAGACCTGAACGCTTATATATGTAGGCCTATATATATACAAGTTGTAGCTAATTATTGTATCAATGCGTTGTATGAAAACCCCTATACGTAAGGTAACACGTACTTTCAGTTTGAAAATAAAGAAAAACCGTTGTTAAAACTGCTCCAAATCCTAAACCTTTCCTTATATGATAAAAAAATCACCTATATATTTGTAAATACCTCTACACAATATACCCAAAGCATTGTAACCCTGTAAAATACCTTTGCGTTATATATTTTTTTATATTAACGTAAATATCAACCATTTCTTCCTATAAAAAATGTTTCTTAACGCGCTGTACGATATTATATACATTTTCAAACTCCTCTGAAATAGCTTGCCACCTCTATAAAAGCCTTATATGGGTATACCCACACTTTCTCCCCTCATTGATTTTTCGCCTATCCTTACGACTTCGAGACCCCCACTCACCTTTCATAACCGTAAATAATGTAAATTTATACAAGTTACATAGAATATATTTTAATTGGTTCCCAAAGCTCAATTTATATTAAAATAGGAGAATCGAAAGTCAAATACGCCCATTACGCTTATAAGAGTCTCGATGACATAAAAAATTGTAAACAAAGGGTTAGCGACTAATTAATGACAGTAATTAAACTTAAAGGCTGGTATATTCCCGTCTATATCATCGTAGCGATGTTTTTAGCTCATTATTGCATCGTGGATACTGTAAAACCGCTTTTGCGGCGTTGGACCGTCTTTTTACCACCCCTTCTCGCCGCTGTTAAGGACGTGAAAGGCGGCGTAACGGTGGCTTTCGTCGCGACGCTAATAAGTTAGCGAGGAATTACTTCCGCCGGGGGGAGAAGGGGGGGTTAGCATCGAAAACGAAAACGACGATACTAATAAAGATAAGAAAACGAACTTCATTATTGATAAACCCGAGATCTCTACCTCCGTTCCCACCCCTCTCTTCCCTTTTGCCTCCGGATCAGACTCTGCTTTTGGTCCGATTCCGAAACTTACCATTTTCAACAGGTAAAGACGCGGCCGGAAAATAGCGGCCATAAAGACCTTGGTAACAGCAAAGGTAAATTTTCTGAATAAATAAGGTTTTCGGCCAACAAACGCATATAACGTAAGCCGGCGGGCCAGAAAAAAATATATCGTCGGTAAACGCAAAATACACCCAATGCCGGCGTGCGGAAAACGCGACTTATATGGGATAAATTCTTTTTTTCTTATCTTCTAAAAATTATTTGGAATATACAAAAATACCCGCAAAGTTTTAGAGTTTATAAAAATCTTATACATGTATCTAGCAAGTTCATTCTTTGAAAAGCGTCTTAGCATATCGTGGTCACAATTTTCCAACCTTGAAAAAGGCTGTGTCATAAATTAGGTAGGTAATGCTTCATTCTCCGTCATATCGAAGACAATGTAAATCCGCGTATTATAGCTGGAAACGCAGATGATAAGATATTAAAATTTTATATGCGTGTTTTATAACTAAAAATAGTAAATTAAAGATCATGAAACCAGTGAAAAAAACTAGGAGAAACTAAAAAGTTGAAACTTGTAATATTTTGAAGTGGGTTTAATCAAGTACTTAACGCCCTATCTTTCAAATGAAATCGATAGATTCACCTAGTTTCAATTGTATTTTTTGTCTTTTTACAGGCTTTAAACGTACCTGAATATAATATTTTTTCCATATTAGCGCAAAGTTGGTTGTTATCGTCAAGGTAAGTAAGTAACCTAACGCTAATACTGACCAAATTATCCGCGGCTGCGTTTCCTTTAATACTCATATGACTTAAAAACAATTTCACTATGATAAGGTTGACATAAAATTGATTTATTGCAAAGGAATCCTTAAAACCCTATTGTAATGTGGTAGTTGGGTTCACTTTCTAGCTTTATATTACAAAGGTATTATCGATATATATTATCATTTTTTCTATCGTAATATGTGTTATTTATTTTATATCATGGAGTACCTCGATAAAAGCTTCGTCCAAATCGCGTATAATAAAATTAAACCCATTCAAAGGTTTCGTTGCGGAAAATTAGTTACGATAAATTAAACATCCGCATCCAACTTTCATATCTTATTACATAATTATTTCAAAATATTAATAAATAATATTATATAGATTCTGTCGAAGTTCAAATTCTATCGCTTTAACGTTATAGGAACGTATTCCTTTGTAAACTCGTTTGTAACGGAGTCGAAAAACCTAACCTAATATTGAATTTCAGTAAAATTGTTTGTATAAAGATGGAAAAATTTCACTCAGCTATAAGTAAACGTAATTAAGGCTTACCTGTTAGGCTTTGTCGTGTTAAGAAAACAAAGTTTTTGAAATCGGCAAAAATATTATATGTCGTTAATACTATTCGAAATCGAGAGAAGCGCTAAAAATTCTTCACAGTGTAATGAACTATTAGTCCGTCGCCTAATATAACCGCCAAAAGTTAAAACTAGGCCGTAGGCGATGTAGAAGTAGCTGTTTTTATAATACGTTGTGTAAAGGTATCGGTAAGGTCTCTTTATCCGTTAACGGAAGAAGTAGAAAATAGAATAGTATTGATGATCGAGGCATCCGGAGAGTTCATGTCTTAGGTGAGAGCTTACAAGCTTTCACCTAGAGCGTAGCACTTTACTATGCATTCTGCTAACGTCTTTTCTGGGGAATATCACGCTATTATACACTCCGTAAAAGTACATCTTACAGTGTGACACGTTATTATGCACTCTATAAAAGTGAAACCCATAGCATAACTGTTATACCAACTATAGGGATATATAATCATATCTATACAGTCAATCTTTTCTCCTTCGATGCGTTTGGTATTTATAATACAGTAGTAAAAGTGCAATTTATTCGAGCCCCTAATCATTCGATTAGTAGTAATCGTGGTAGTGGTGTAGTTTGTTTAAGTTCCTCATTATTAGTTTCGTTAGCAAAAGTATTATATGATTTATCTTGTTGGAAAGGTGGATGATCCCATTAAAATATGAATGTCAAGGTTCGATCGTCGATATTATGTTTTCTGAAGTCAATATATCAAGATGTATCGTTATCGATTTAGAAAGTATTTCTCTTTTTTCCCCATTAACAATTTGTTTTCACTTTTGAGGTAAGCCATCACTCAGCTATTTGAGGTTAGTACGCCTAAACTACCCGTTTTAAATTATATATTCGGATATTTCATATAAATGAACTACTTAATGAATGCCATGTCTCAAGCGTTTTCAAATAAATGTCCCGATAAAATAGGGGCGAGCGGTGCCGTTTAACGCGACAACGCCGCTATGTTGAGGCCACAGCCGCTACCGTACGCCGCGCCGCCCCTAAAACCATAATATGCTTTAGTAGTGGCAGCATCTTATCCATCCCTACCTTTATTTTCCCCTCCCCTGCCATCGCCGATAAAACCGCCACCCCCTTTCCTCTCTTTTCTCCCGCCGCCGTAGTAGCTTTCATATCCACTTGTCCTCCTATCCCCCCTCTGTCCAATCCATCCCTTACCCTCCATGAGAAGGAGCGGGAGGCTTTTAAGGTTATGAAACTTAACCTTTCGTTACGGGTAAAGACTCCATTACCCATAATTCCCCTCCACTACAAAAAAGTAGCATCGTTAAACTATAATAAAATATGTAATAATTATTCCCTTAAATCGTATTATGATAATATTAATTTCAACGAAGCGAAGTCGGCGAAACGAGTATGCCGCCTCAAAACACGACTCCTAATAGTACGCCTCGAGGCCTTTTTGATACGTAAAGCACTAAAGAGGCATCCCCAGACTCGCGTTCCCAGGCCGTTAATATATTCGTCCTATATATTGTACATTATTTCCTCCACCGCAGTTAAATCAATTAAATATTACCATTCAAACGGGAAACTTTCGTTCTGTTATCACTGTTACAAATATGTTGATAATGAATACGTTTACGTTTCGGTAATTTCGAAGCCGTAAACTACAACTTTGTCACCCGACCTCCGTTTCTACAATAAGTTTCTAATTCTTCTAGCACGTAATATTCAATTCAAATATATATTATTTACTTTTTGAACATTCTATTCAAAAATTCCCCAAATATCATTGATTTTCAATACTTAGAATATAAAAAAATTAATAAATATTCAACGTTAACCAGTAGTTAAGAGAAATAGTAACCGTTATCTCTGCTTAGCGGGCGGAATTACATATATATTACGTCAAAGATTTTGACGACGTTAATGTGTATCGTCTTTAAAAAAGCGTACCCGCTTCGCGCCTTCAATCTAAGAACATATAACCTTAGGCGTAGGGCTCTGTTCCTGGCAATGACGCCGATAACAGAGTCAATGATAGTGGAAACGTAATCAACGACAACGACAACGACAGCTATGGAAACGGTATAAAGAATAAGAACGAGGACTAAGATAACGAAATCTCCGTCTTCCTCTACCTATTCGGCAAACATTAAATTCTATCTTTTATTTTTCCCGGTTTACTCGACCTTACTATAGATAGCTACATAGAAGAGTTACATGAAGAAATAGTAACCTAAGTAATATATAGTAAAGGTAAAAACTCACAATGTACTAGTGAAATTATGAATAACAAAAATAGAAGACGAAAATATATTAGAAAAGCGGAAAATTGTGAGTTGAAAAAAAATCTGATATTGGAAAATCAGTAAACATAAAATACAAAAGATAGTAATATATGAGGAAAAGCGGCAAAATATAAATATAAAGAACGATAAAACGTTAAAACCGCGGTAAATGACCCATTAAATGGTAAAATTACTAGTTCAAGACTTGTAAAATAAATCATTAGGGAAAAAGTAACACGTTTAGTTGATATGAAATCGAAAAACCTTCCCAGCAACGCTAACGAGAAAAGTGTTTGAGAATAACAACGTTTTTATTTATTATTAAAAATGCCTTGACTAGGCGTATCCTCCTAGTACAACATCTTATTAATCTATTTCGTCTCATAAATTTTACAACGCTCATATGACTTGCGAAAAGTTATAATATAAACTACAACACGCTTTTCGTTCATAATACTAAGTTTAAAGAGGTATTTTTAAGTCTCAAAGAAGTTAATATAAACCAATAAAAGGAGAAGTTTGAAACTATAGTTCAAAATAATTATTTGGACAGTTATTGTTATAGCAATACCGAAGTCGAGCCTTCCAACTCTATTATAAATTTTTATGATTGAAACGGTCCGAGTTCCACGTTTTCATCTCGTACAATCTTTATAAATAATGTTGCTCTAGAAGTAAATCCATTTCAATTTGAGTTCTTGTCAAATAAAACCAATACAAATTCTATTTATAAATCACAATCGATATTATACGTAAAAATATTATTAACAATGACCAAAAGGTTTACTATATGCATATAGAGTAGTATAAAATAGAGGTCACGCTTCGGATTGAAGTTTTACCACTCGAAACGTTTGTTAAACATTTTACTTATATTATCCAACAGGTTCATCTGAAATTACATTATGATACAATAGTTTCAGAACGCCTCTGGTTATACGATCGATGTACACAATTCTCCCTATACACGTGAACATCTATAATTGTTACCTTGTTTCGCACTGGTTAGGTTAATAAGGACGATTTTCTTCAATTTCTCTTTTGGTGAAAGCTTTATAATATCTTTTCAAAACTCAATTATTATACTGTTAAAGTTGACTAAGCGGTTTTAAGTTATGTAAACTTGTGTTTTCGCTTCCAAATTAGCCTCCCAAAGCTTTTGTTCCTTTTACTGTAGAAAAAGAGGTGTCACATGTTATAAATATATTGTTGGTTTACACTTAAATAAAGAAAAATCCAATTAAATATAGTGTTAAATTTAGTTCACAAGGGTTAAAGAAGAAATTAGCCATTCCAAAGAATTTTTAGATCATTTTGAGTAAGTATTGAACTTTTATATACTAGTATTAACAAAAACGTAGAGCGAAATTATGATGCATATGATTGTTTCAAGTAAATAATATTTCCTTCTCTCTACAGATTTAGGTGCGTAAATACGCCGCTTACGTTGTTTTTCCGATTATGTATAACTTTTCGTAATACTAAAGAGTTTACGATAAAGTTTTTAGGAAGTGTTTAGACAAATATTAAATGTCAAGATCAAACGGTAATTAGCTCGTTATAAAGTAGGCTATTAACTTATAACCTTTTTACCAGTATCATCGTACCATTTCATTATAAAATGATTTTTTTTATGAGATATCCCAGTTGTTTTCTTCAAACTCGTTGATTCATTTTGTAAAGAGATTTTTATAATCGTTGTAAATTGTTAAATAAAACTTCTTAACGCGATAAACATGTATTCGATTAATGTAGAGATTATTTTTATAGGTCTGCTCCTTCAAAAAACAATCCTAAGTTATAATAACGCCTATATAATGAAGGCTTATACTTATTTTACGGTCCTCCGTATCGAAAAGTTTGTAATACAAGCTTTATACCGTTATTTATTTTTCGAACTAAAAGAACGCCTATGATGGCATGGTACTGGCTTCATTAATATAGGGGAACAGGTTAGGTAGATTGGTAAGGTTTGTAAAAAAAATTTTGAAGGGTGTTTGAATTTTGGGAAAGAGTCATACAAGTTACACCACAAGCGATGCAGTTAATAACATTCATCGAATTTTATATTCGGAATTTCATTGTTCACCTTCTCCTTTTTCCAAATTCGTATTATTGTTTAGCGACATAAATTCGTGCTGTTTTATAAGTTTACTATTCTATCGTATCCTCTTATGCCGTTGAATTTCCAAAATCCATTCAATTCTTCCTTAACGCTTCCAACTACGACTTTAAATTCTAATGAATGTTTCAAAACGTCCGTTTTTTGCGGGCCGTTTCTTGTTACTAATGCTTTTGAAATATCAGTAATAGCTCATAGGAAACGAAAGGGTTTTATCGCTTTCTCCATAACATTCACTCTTTATAATATTGCCTGCGATAATGCTGAATCCGTATAAACTTTAGAACAAACGGCAAAAATATAAAGTGTAATGATTAGACTGCTCAAGTTAAAAGTATTGTTTATGGTGCCAAAATCCATTTACGAAGTCGATTCCTTTATCTTTATACTATCCATTCTCGTAATAAAACTGTATACTCCTTTGTGAAAAGATTCGTAATAATGTTTGTATTTGCCGATACCGAAGTCACTTCCACTGGTATTTATCTATACTTGTTTGCGGTTATCTGAACTTGAAATTTCTATTGAATCGAGTCGAAAACTATGCTTAAATCGTAGATGATTCAATTCAAAAGCCCAAAATAAATGTTCATCTAATAATCGAGTGGGGTATTCTAGTAATTTGTTATTGAATCCCTTCACATCAATTTAAAAGCTCAAAGAAATGTTATGGCATCGAAAACGTAAAGCATAAGCTACACCTTGGGGTACACAATATTTTTAATAACTTTTAAATTGAAGTTCAAGTCTTTGTAAAAGCGGAATTGAAATATCCTGAAAGATTTCAAATATATTAAATACTCGTGACAAAACCTTTCTATAACCCTTAAAATTCTCTGCTCAAATCAATAAAGATTATTAGGTACAACAACCGCAAAAGGCGTTTCGTAACCGGGTACCCGATCCATCGATATCGTATATATAATTTTGAATATGTTTCATTTAAGGTTTTGATGACAACTACTTTTAGGAAAATCTTTAAGTTTTTAAACTCTAAACGGAGCGGTAGTGATATGTTATTAGAAACGCGAAGTGAGTAATGAATCATATTTCAAACCTTTTTTTCGAAGTCATTTATATTAGTTAATAAAAATGGGAATGATATTTCAAAATCCGTTACATAAAATACAACCGGTTCAGATTATATATTGAATATCATTATGCTTAGTAACAATGCTTTACTTTGATTGAATCAAACTTCCCAATTCTTCCCTATTTTATCCAGTAAAAATTCAGAAAACTTCATTCTTAAAATATCGAATTATTGTTTTCCAATGGTCTAGATTTTTATTACACCGATAGTTGGTATAATATCTTAACATATGCTATTACAACTATTAAACAACGTAAATTACAACGCTATTTAAACTTTGAACACGTTGTTTTCGCCATTCAAGGTTACGTTATATCAACATGAGGCATTTCATAGACTTTCAAATACACGCTAATCTGTTTCTTTATCTTGGGTCATTACGCAAGTCACATCTTTCTCCGAATCGAAATTTTCAAAGGTATATTTGAATCGCTTATCATTCACATCCTTTTCACAGTTTTGTGAATCGGCTATATATGCCATAAAATTCAATTACATTCAACGTTCGTATTAGCTATCGGTTCAAAATTATCTTTGAATGCGAATCTTTTTATATGCCGGAAAATGAATCAACTAATAATTGACATACCTTTATATAATACAACATCTTAGAGAACTTGAAAATCCTTGTATAATCTTTTATAAGTATAGTAATATACCTGGTAAATCTCGTGGTTGATTATAAGAGTAATTTTAGTAATATTCGCTTTATCTTCGATTTCTAGGGCTTTTTTGTTAGAATATATCGCCTTCAAAATGATTTTTAGGGATTTTATAGGGCCTATATTTAATAAATATTTTAAATGGTTGATTTCTAACATAGTGAATGGTTTTAATGAGATATATTTTCGTAATCTAGGGACCTTCGATGTTAACTTTCTTTGTTGAAATATTTCATTCGATGTTTACCTGTTATCGAATTGAGATTTTAAAACATATTCTAAAACTTATAAAAGAAGACTTTAGGTTCTTTTCAGATTGAAAAAAGATAAATTTAAAGTTTGAATTTCTACGATATGGTTTTATAACTATTTCAATGAATAATATATCGTCTTTATATTTTGTTCCAACGACGCCTCATACTTTTCGCACTTTGTTAATGAGGTCATGTATATATTTAATAGTGATGTATCGGTTGGCTTATTAAATTCTAAAAACGTCTATATAATACAATTTTAATCCCTTTAGTAAAGTTCAAAGTTGAGTTGTTTATAAAAATGTATTTAAAGCAATTTTTTTCATTCTATAAACGTATTTATTTACGTTAAATGATATATATATCATTCTTCTCTTATTGAATTAGTATACCCAGTAAGTTCACATCAAATGAAAAAGGTTCAATATATAATATTTCACAAATAATGAATATTATACGGATTTTGTTATCGAAGATATAGTAAGGTTCGCCATTATTATTCAATTTTGTTTTACTATTGACAAAGTTAGTCAGTTTTGTAAAATTACTTATATTAGTGGGTAATTGGTGTATTGGAAGATCGTGGTACGGGTCGTAATTTGTGGATATTGGGTTGTAAGGTTTATATAATCGTTTGACACCGTCTATATTTCCTTCGAAAAGGCCTCTAATACATTTCAAAAGTAATATAGTCTGTATATCTTTTTAAACGTGCTTTCTGCCAAGTACTTGTATTCAACACGAGTTGCAGGTAACCTTCGTAATCTTTTATACTCTTTCATTGATTCCTCTTGCTCTGTATATCTTTCATAAAGCGCGGTCAAACTTGCGAAGAGTCTTACACCCTGTGTTTGTAAGGTTTTTTCTCGTTCCTCATTTTCCGTTAACTTAATAAATCGATTCCTACGTCTTTTTAACCAATATCCCTTGATAAATTTTATTTCTATCAATTAATTATCGTTTCTCTTTGGTATTGAATTGAGTTAGGCCGTTGCGATCATCGTTTCCATGATAAGGATGCTTTTATAACCGGTCGTATTAATCTTTCCACTGCATAATTGCCTTCGTAATATCCTTGATATTGTACCGTCATCTATACGCCATATATCCAGAGTCCGATTCATATATTCCCTTGGGAAATTATCGAATAGATCGTTTCCTTTAATATTTTCGTTACAATGATTAAAAAATCAAATTTACAACTTACGTATTTTCCGTACAAGAGTCTAAATTATGTACCGGGGCTTCGATTTTGTTATCATATATGCTAAGGTTAATATACTTCGAAGCAATTTTTTCGAAGCGTTATATTTTAGAACAAAAATTCTATACGTTCCCCTGCTTTCGCAAAATCCGTGGTTAGTTAACCTTCAGGAGTTAGATTATTTTATACAAGGGCTAATTATAAATAAACTGTAGTAATGGATTTTTTTTGTACCTTGAAGATGGTAAATTTCAACGTGTTTTGAAGTATAATGGTAAATAAGAGCGTATAATTCATATTCAAAATATAAATCAAATGTTTCAAAACATTTTCAATATGGTTTTTAGCGCTTGCTAATACAAATGAAATGTAAATGAGGCGTAAATACAAACTTGTCAGGCGTTCCAAACTAATCTTTTCAGTTTTTCCAAACCTTAAAGGACTAGAAAACTTAAAAATTGTGAATAACAACTCAAACAAAGAGTATATGATAAGTTGAATGAGGTAAGGCGAGAAACAAAATCAAGTATCCGAAGTGAAGAATTAGTGTATAAGGGGTAGAAGAAGTGTGGTAAACGCTTCAAATATTATATCAAGCGCCTACGAAATATGCCGGAGCGATCAAATAGGTTCTTTTAAAACATGGTATGTTTCTATGTTGGCGTTTCAAATACTGGTTTCGAGGCTTTGGATCATTATGAAAGCGATTTAAAAGACGGAGTAGGATATTTATAAGTTTGACAGAGGGTTTAACAGATTGCTTTCGATGCTCTCCGTATTCTCTAAAACGTTTCGAAAGTTCTTTTCAAATAGATCCCGGCGAAATGTTACGAAATTTCATGATTTAGGTAGCTGATATATAATATAACGCTCATCAAGAAGTGCCCTGGTACGTTCAAAGAGCTAACCTAGTTAACCCATAACCTAATGGTACTTTTAGTAATTCAAGAGCACTGACTAAGTTAATAATATTGTATTAAAGTTATCCTTTTTATAGTCACTCCGGGTTTTATAATATTTATACGCTTCGGGATTCAATTACGCTGCCGCGTTTTTCCATACTATCGTATACTTTTTATAAAACGTATTATTAAAGTACGGAACCGTTATGACCGTGAAAATATCCTACTATAAGTATTCAACTAGGGTTTCGTCTCTCATTTCCCAAGCTATCTGTAATCAATCTAGTCGGCTACTAATCAGTTTCAATAAGTTTTCTTTATACGTTAATATAAAAAGTAGAAGATATAATAATATTAATAATAAATTAATAAAATAGTATTATTAATAGAGGTACCAGAAGAGTATACGTCCGAGGTAAGAGCTTATAATCTCTTACTCAGAGTACGGCACTTCATCATAAAATTTACCAACGTTCCCCATAGAGCGTGGCACGCTATCATACACTATACAAGAGTGCATCTTGCAGCGTGAAACGTTATTGTATGCTCTGCAAGAGTGTACCCTGCAGCGTAACTACTATGTTATCTATAGGAATATATAATTATATCCACAAAAAAGGTACCAGGCGTCAAAAGTTTTTAGGTGATAGGTGAAACAAAAACGTTATTATTTAACGGCGACTTTTTCAAAGGATAGATCGTAGTCTTCAAAGGCGGAGGCGTTATGTGTAGTCCTGTAGAACAGGGCAACCGCCTTCGTTGCAATGATTAACGGAACCGTTTTTTTTCTTCGAAGCTCTTATACCTATACCCGTAATAATAAATTTCTTCGTAGTAATTGAATATGTATATAACTATAATAACGATGAATATAAGTAAAAGATATGGCAGAGGCCTATATTTCGTATGTAAGAATCCCTTGTAATACCAAGCAACGTTTAGGGCCCTCAATGTACGTTTTCCAAAATAAACCCTTTCTCATAAAGCTTTATTAACCGTAACCAGAGTCATCTTATACCAATAAACTTGGTATTTGAAAACGAATGCGTAACCGGGTATACCAACTTTGTAACAGTAAGAACCTAGAGGCTACTCCATTTCATAACGTTAAAAAGAACTCAATATTTAGCAATATATACCAAATGAGATTTTTTGGTATGAATAAGAGTATTTCATTCATCGACCATTAGCCCGCGTTTTAAAAACTAGCTTCGAGTCATTTAACGTCTCATTTGTTTAAAAATTTGATATTTTTGGAACAAAGAAGTAGTTGATGTAGATAAAAACGCAATGGAAGTAGAGTTGGCAAGGTTCAATATATAGATTATGTCAAGAACCAGGAAAATGAGGACCCTCATGAAGTTCTAGAAATTGAAATTTAGAAATCTTATTATTATTATTTAATGTCGAATCCTTATCACCCTACTTATTTGGAAGCCTTTGACGAAAAAAAAAAAGTTTTTGTTTTCAAACATTGAATGCTTCATTTTTTAAATTGGGAGGTTGTGGGTAAAAGAATTCAAGGCTCTTTATAAGTCGCGTTATTCGATTGGTACGACCATTCCTTAGGCGGGGGCGGATTCAACGTTGTGTTTAAAAGACATAACCTGGTTTGAGGCAGACCGCCTAGGCGTTTATCTCCTGTATTAAGGGATACTATTGCATCGAGTGATAAAACTCGAAGATATTCTTCGGGCTACCATACGTTCTATCCACTTAAAAGAAAACGATATTAATAAGATAAACTTATACAACCGTTATTTAAATAAATCCCAGTCGCTGAATTTTGATATAATAAATATTTCCGATTACTTACATACTTGTGAAACAACGCTTGAACTAAACTATTCAGTATAAAATGTATAGAAGGACATTATAATAAAGCCTTAACACGTTTAAATAAGCGGATCATAATGTTGTCAACTTTGGACGATATATTGTGGACTTTTATAGTGTTACAACAACCCGTTTAGAAAAAAATGTCTAATTCCTAAGCAATGATATACTTGGACCTATTACAATTATTGAACAGATCGTAGTATACATAGTGGGTTTTGGAAAACCAGTTGAGGATATAGTTTTGTAATACCATAGTTTATTGAAAATCGTAGGGAATAATTTAACCATTTATCTGGGATAAAGCGGCTCAAAGCGGTAAGGAAACTTATATCAATTGATAATTTAATATACCTTTAGCAAGTTAACTTCCTGGTCGACTTTAACTTCTTATAAACTGGTTTGTACTTGTCACACTTTGTAAAGAAAGTTTCGAAGTTCGATAGACCTCGTATTGCGCTGCCGCGTCCTACCTTTTTCCCCTGATATGTTAACCAAACCGGTTTGATTTAGTGGTCCATCATATCGCCACCTTTATGTATATTGTAGCGGGTTGACCGACCGCGTATAAAGCACCTTTACAAAACTGGATAAAGCCATTTACCCACTCCTATACTATTAATTTATCGTTAATATCTTTAATGCATAGTAAAAAAGGCCTACCATTAATGATTTGGTTTCTAAACCTAGGTAAATTGGTTTCCCATATCTCAATACAAAGGATTCATGATATATGGAACCAGAGTATTGAAAAGGTTGTTGGGATATTTTATAGTGAAAATAGTTATTAAAGTTAGGTTTAATTTCCGCGATAACGTTGGTAAAATTTATAAAGGTAAAGTTTAAGACGTAATATAAACGGTTCATAAAAACTTACACGTTGCCATTAAAGTGTATACCTATTACCAAAACCACGTTATTCAAGGTACAACCCCCGTAAACATTATTTAAATTCGGTTTTACCTGGTTATAAGTGAGGTAAATTTCTTTAATAACGATGATTTAAAATACAACCATTTAGGCGTAAACCTCCGTCAACACGACATTGGTAAATTAATTCTGAAATATATTAATTCCATTGATATTGGTTAATCTCAGGTGTAAGCAGATTTCTCCGGGTTTCAGAACCATTGGGATAAAGTTTAAGAAACGTTTTTCTTGATACAGAAAAATATTAGAGAACAGGTTGCTCAAAATAACTCGTATCGGTTCTTTTATATAAAGACACATTTTTCTTAGGTGTTAATTGGCAAAACGAGATAGTAAATCAAGGGACGTCATAGAAAAATTAAGCCGTCTTATTTTCTTTTATTCAAGAATTTTTGTATATTGATAATGTCAACGAATTTGTCTACGTAGTTTTTGAAAAAATCTCAGTTTAGTATATCCGTTTTACTTATATTTACTTGGATAATGTTTACCTAGGTAATCGTAAGCTTTGTACTAATTTTCGGCGTCCCGCAACGTTTTGACATATTTTAAGTAGTTATTGTAGGTTTATTTACTAGTTCATAACGTTAACTGTAATTTAATTCGAAAAGACGATACAATCCCTCTTCATTTAGTTGTTTCAATTCGTAAAGTGAATTATAACCAGTGAATCGGAGAGTGCGTTAAGGAGTAAGATGAACCTGAATTGAAATATAAATGTAACCGAGGTTATTGTCGAGGAACCCCTCTTACCAAAGGTTTTAATTATAATCGTTGAATTAAATTAGAACCTAATTGTCAAAGTTTTTATAAATATGAAATTGTTTTTCATAACTTATAACTTTAGTTTAATTGTCATTAATTTACCCCCAATAGTCAGTTATAGACCGGTTGAAAACCTAATGTACCCGGAATGGTAAAACCTTCGTATGTCGCGAGGGAGCTGTGAACTATGGGGGGGGAAGGGGGGGGGGGGATTTTTGACGGGAGAGTTCCATATAACCGTCTTTTTTTAAAGCGACGGCAGTTTCGTTTAACCTGTGTTAAATGGTGTTTGGAAAAGGAGGTTTACATAATGAGGTCGCTGGAAGTTGTAAATTCACGTAAATTTCAAAACCAATAACATACGTAATCCTTATGGATTAGGCCGCGTCCTTTTCAGTAAAGTACTGTCGAATACTAGTATAAAAGGGTTTTTCCTCTCGGCCCCTATTTATTAGACGGATAATAGGCTCGTTAAACCTGGCAACGGTAGTTTTCTTTCACCAGGGTTTCCGCCGTTAATTTCATATTGTAATAAGTTTTACCCTAGAGTTTGTTTTTTTGTAGCTATTACCTCACGATACGGATATATCATCCCCTATTTTGTACAGGTCGCGCCGGGTACTTTTCGTAGATCAAGAGAAGGTTTGTAGCAGTTGGAGTATTGAGGAGTAGGCGTGTACGACCTAGAAGCATGGTTTTTCGCCGGGACCATATAATAAGAGTATTGGGTTTATCGAACGTAACTTGTATTGGTATGTTATTGTAAGCATTCTTGAATGTAGAATTATAGCCGGTAGCGTTTTTTCATCGCTTTGAACTGTTTATTAATATTTAAACAACGAAAGTACTTAACTGTTGTATTTGAGGTACAGACTCATGTATCTGGCTGTCTCGTCTCGTGCCTTCTCACATGACTGCCTACTCATGAGTGCGCCTTCTCTTCTTATGAGTCATTCTTCTCATGAGTACTGATAGTTATTATGCTTTGGTAGACTCCTACCTTTAGCTTAATCCTTTAAGTTTAAATACAAACTGTAATACCACTATAAATTCATAGGTACACACAGCAAAACAAATGGTAGTTGAAAGCTGAGATTCCGCTGGGCACTAAACCAATTGATTTCTACAAAGAAATAAAAAATTCACCAACGCGAACCTACAATCATATAGCTTTGCTACCAAAAAACACCAACCTTAACCTTTCGCATCTTCCTCTACCTCTCCCTTACATAGTCAGCCTCTTTTTTACAAGTTCATAATCTCGACATATAAGTCAGCAAGAGTTGCAAGCGTTAGGCATTACACCAAATAAGCCTCAAACACCTATCCGTATGCGCCAGCAAACATGTACGTAGGACCTTTAAAAAAAATCTACACCTGCTACGCCAAAGTAAACTATCACTTTCCCTTTACTTCCATCAATAAACGCACCATTTTCGCCCACGCGTATACCTTTACCTTTAACATCTTCGCCTACAACCTTACGTTATTACACCCTTTTAGCCCATTTTTCATTCATATCACTAGTCACCATAAAATTCAAAGAAGCATCCTTGGTAACTGGCTCCGCCGGCAACGCTAATGCTACGGAACTCGTGGCAGACCTACACCGCGAGTTTAAGGAAAGTGATATTGAGAGACGTGCGGAGTATAATGATGTTATAAGACGCCTCGATAGCTGAATTGTTAAAAGTCGCTATTCACGTAACCGAAAATTTTCTTCTCGATACTATTATCGCTAAGCTTCACTTATTTTCATAACCTTATCGGATATTCCCAAGGGTAACCGCCATCGCCATTATAAATAGAAAGAACGCGAGCCCTCCCGCAACCGCCGCAAATCCTCTCACCGCCGCTGGGAGCCTTTTTCCTCTCGCCGCTGCCGCGAGCCTTCTCCCTTTAGTCGTCGCCACAAGCCTTTTCGCAACCACCGCGAACCCTTTCGTTGCCGCCATAATCTTTCTCGCGACCGCCGCGAGCCCTCTCGACGCTGTCGTTTTCGTTTTCGAACCCGTCGCGATCCTTTCCGAACCCCGAATATGATAGCTAACTAATAATCGGCAAGAGACACTCGCTACCTAAAAAATAAAGAAATTAGGATATTCGACACCGAGTTTCCTAATCCTTAAGATATATATATTATTATAATAGGTAAAAAATTAATTTTCATCAAAGTATAAAGCTTTTGAAAGTATTTAAACACCTTCGGAAACACCTTCGAAAACACTTGTTTAATATTAAAAAGTTGAATATTAAAAATTATGTTTACTTTGTTACAGGGATAGATTATATATTCGTAAAATACCAAAGTCGTCTTTAATCAACTTCGTTATATATTTCGTTGCGGTTTCGTATGTATTTTAACACATTTTCGTCAACCATTTCGCTATAAACCTCAAATAAGCCCTGTCAAGGTTTAGGGAAATAATTTATCGTTACGCGACCTTTTAAATGATAAGTATAAGCTTTGTAAACATATATAAATAAAGATACGATATGTAAAAGCTATATGTATATTGGATTAGTTCAATATTTTAATCGATTCTGGTTCCCATGGGATTTAGGTATTTTATAATAACTGTTGCCTATACATCGTAAGAAAATTATGAAGAAATACTTAGTTAAAATGGAAAAGTTAAAAACCATATTACTAACGGTAGCAATACGGCGTTATCCTAAATTCGAGCCTCATTTAAGAAACGTATACAAAAGGTACGACTTGCGGTACTCTCGTAAAAATAAGTACTAAGCTTGTAAGGATAAATATCAAAACAATAATGAAAGATACAAGAAACACCTTTCGTATGAATACAATCGTAAACCTTATAACTATCGTTTTCGCAAGCATTCGTACTAAAACCGTAGTCGAGATAAGCGAAAACGTAATCTTAATAAACTAAAACGCGATTGAAACCGTTATCATAACAATCCATGTTGCGACAGCAAACAAAAAGTAAATAATATACAGTGAAAAGTAAGTAATACTAACAATTTATATTATTACTATTTGAATGACTTACGAACGCTCTTATAGGCAAGCTCGTATTATTCGGGTAATAAGGTGCGTTATGTTATAAAATTTACCCTTGCGCCTCCTAATCTATACATTTTCATGTGTTATAACGAGAATTATAACTCGCGAAACGTTTTATTTAGCATTGAAAAGTTTATATCGGGAAAACTTGGTTTTTTAATACGATATCAAAATACGTACGCGATAACTAAACCGTATGTAACCTGTAATTACAATGAACCTAAGTAATTTAATAAATAATACCAACAACTCTAATATTATTATAGCCAACGCTGTTAACGAAAAGGTAGTACTCGTTATAGGTTGTTATTGTTACCTATAAATTGCTGTATAAACTAGCCCTTCGTGCAAAAAGAACACGCTTTTTCTCGATACGGGTATTGGCAAAGACTTCGCGTTTAAGTTTGAACTAAATATAAACTTCCCTGATTATATTACAACAAATGTTTTTATAACCGAATTTGAATTAATTGTTCAAAAATAGGTCATCTCATTTATCTTAGGACTAAGACGCGTTAAACGTTTTATATTCCTGGATATAAATCTAATATTACTCTTACTTTATTATGAAAGACAACTAAAGCTTGGATAATCGATCGCCTAAACGTTAACACTTTATTAATTAACTATTGGAAAAACCTTGTGGCACAGATATGCTGATATCAAAAAATTTGGTTTTTTTTAAAAATAATCACTTCAATATTCCTTCCTCAGAACATAAAATGGCTATATAGCCTATTATTTGGAAAGTTACTTCTAATATTGAAGTGATTATTTAAACAGAATAAACGATATACGTTATGATTAAGTATATTACCCTTTCCAAGAGCAAATCCTTTATATTTACAAAATAATATCTATATACTTATGATATTTTAATCGACGTTACTACCCCTTATATAATACTAATTCATAAACTAAACGTAAAAATTGTACGCCTTATTAAACATACGCGTTTATAAACCATTAAGAAAAAAGAAGATAATACTTACTTTTAAGCGGATTGAACGGAATCTATACGAGTCTTTACATAAGATATAAGCGTTAGTATCGTATACTTTATAATAGGACAACTTATCGAAATAGCTATTGGCAACTATTAAGTTTCTTTTATTCCTATCGGAGTTTTAGATAAATCCACCCCTATTCCGGTAATTATCGCTAAATTCAAGTTTGATTCTCCATCTCTTTGTATTGTTATCGCGTTAACGAGTACGTTTTCTTTCATTATAGAACTTGATAAGCCTGCCTTAACCACCCCTTTTCTAGATGTAATAACGTATTCAATTGAAAAATCAGGGGTTTCTAAAGTGGTAAACCTCAAGCCTCGCGACAAAACACGTTACTAAACTGACTTATTAGTTATAAAGACACGTAAAAGTATACCTATAGTAAAAACCATACACGACACGTATATAAAAATAACAAACCCGATACAATCTGTTGAACTATACCGAATTTACAAACGATATTCAGCCGTTAAAAAAGAAATCGGTCTAATAAAAATACCTTTAAATTAAATAATAAAAGTTCTACTAATTAACGGTTGACAACATACTAAATTTAAATGTTATCTTCACCCTGTATTAAAATAAAACGATAATATACTCGATTAATGGTTAGTTACTTTATATAAGAAACCAAGTATCAAACTTTCTAATAACATTTCACCATTAGTATTACTGGTATTTATAGTGTGAAGAACTGTATAAAAAGTGAATAAAGGTCGAGTGGTAATAGACTTACGACTACTTGATGAATAGAATATCTCAGACTAATATCTATTACCCTTATAAAAGGATATCATTAAATTTATTCGCAATAAAAATGTGTTATTGTTATAAACGTTATTAAGCTTTCGTTTTAACTTCTAGTACATTTACGTTTTTGCGACCAATTTACTTTCATTAGCTATCTCGAGTTCGAAAGAATTGAAGTTACTTTACCAAGTTTTTTTAATTTACCAGTTCCTCTCTAACGTCTTATATCTTGAATATTAAAGGAATTTCAACCTTTCAATCGTATATTTATCCATGATATTATTATTTTTAATACGTTCTAGGAACACCTCACTTATTTAAAAATAATATTCAATCTATTTACTAATAATAGCGTCGTTTTATCGTCGGATAAATCTTATATTAGTTTCAAATTAGTAAAACCTTTAGGATTTTACGTAAACGCTTTTAGACTTTTAACTATTAAAGAGAAAATTTAAGGTTTTGGGAATCTTTCTTTTCCTTCTAACTTAAAGGCATGCAAAATATAGCGAATGATACTAAGGTTTGAAAACAAAAAATACCATATTATGCCCAATAATGAGGCTAACTTCAGAAATTTAAAAAATATTAATATAAAAAAGAAAACAAAGACAATTTAAAGTCGATAACTGGGAAAAGAAATTAATTCATATGTAGTTTATATGTATCCATCCTACGGCGAAATTATTGAAGTCTTTGAAAGCTTCATAAGCCTATTTGTATAAATAACTTAGGTTACATCACTCAAAACTAATATGTTAAGTATTTCTTTAAATTAACGGCAATCTTAAACGCGAATTCGATATTATAATTTTTCAACTTGAAAAGGGATATTTTTGGTAACGGGAGCAACTCATTCCAGTAATTGTTATCAAATTAGTACTATTTTCAACTCGGTGCGTAACTAGAGCTAAATTCAATTATAATTTTCAACATATAAAGTTACGTGTCTTTTATAGGTACGTCAAAACCTATGCATAATCTTAGTTATCAAATCTATACTGACTATTGGTTTTACCGATTATAAAGTTACTCGAGGTATTATAGACCATACTTTACTAAATGCAATATCTACGAATGATGCAAATCGACAACTGGTTAACTTGTCAATTTACTTTAATTTATTATTTTTAAATATGGTTTACTTGCCAGAAAGTCTTCATTTAATACCTCATGATTTTAGTTATTTTCTTTGTAATGAGGACCGATAACTTTATAACACCAATATACTAGTATGAAATTAAATTTTGAATAAGATGCCGACAGTCGATCATTCAATAATATACTTCATTAAGGCGTAAATTCCCGACGAAATATGACTTCGCTTTTAGATGGGTTATCGTAAAGATACCGTTTTGCGTGGAATTTTGTTAAATATTGTAGAAAAAAAACCCTTAAAAACATGTTGCTTAATAATTACAAGTTTAAAAAACCATTTCAATTAGTTAATTAATTGTTCTATATTCGTCTTACGAGTAGTTGTAAAAGATTTATGGTTTTTGCAACACTTGTATGGAAGCTCCTCGCCATGATATACGATAAAAAACACTATTTATAACCTAAAAAAATAATAACATCCTGAGACTAAGTACATTTTCATTCGAAATGTAAATTTGTAAATATATTCGTTATGAATTACCCTCATAACGGAAACCTACGCAATAATAATAAAAAACCACTTCATCCCCTCAACCCTAATTAACAACTTGAGAAACCCATGTATGTAATTTATATAGATTTTATATTTTCACAGCTTAAAGTTATTTTCAAAGGAACTCCTTAGATGTTACCTAGCAAAGAATATTTCGATATTATAATACCTATCACATATAAAACCTCTGAACGAATACTTCAAATTCCTGACTATACGCTATATACGGCAAAAAACTAGGTCACTAATTTAGTTCTATAATTTATATTTTACGCTTAGCCTCGTTTACAACAAATTATCTCAGATAAAGATATCAAGTTTATATCAGTTTTCTGACAAATTCTATGGAAGGGATTTAAACAGGTTTAATAATAATAACAGCTTATTATCTACAAGCTGATAAGCGAGAAAACAAAAAAGAAGTTGGTTAAATTAGCTTTACGTACTTTAATTCAAAATATACTAGATAATATTAGGTTCATATTATATTTTCCTTACAATAAAACATTAATAATGTTAAATTATGTAATTTAATGGTTAATACTCATAAGTATTCATTCGAATTGAAATTTACGCACTAATAAATATTCTTTCAACAATTTTACCTCATTACTGAGCGGAAATTCGTTTCATATATAAACACTTACGACGAGACGTACAAATAACGATAAATTTTATGACTGATAAGGTAAATAAACGATACGATTGAAACCATAGTTGATATAAGTTCTCTATAGGCGAAAAAGTAGAGTTAAAGTTGGGAAAATCTTACAAACCCCTTTACAAAAAGGGAAAATGATCAATACTACGTATCACGCTATACAAAATTATAAAAAAAGTCAATAATTTGGCTTTTACCTTCGATTTTCTACGAAAGTTACAATTTTACCTAACGTTTAGCATTACTTATTTAATACCCTATCAAGACCAAGTAAACGACCTATTTAATAAAATTACACCTCCACCTACACTAGTTAAATATGAGGACGACGGATTGGATATTAAAAACTGTGGAGTGGAACTTTTATTAGCCAAACAAGTGGATCGAAGTCGCCGTAAAGGAGATAAAGTTTGATATCTTCTAAGATTAAAAGGCCTTATGGCTCGTGACGACGAGTGGACACCGGTCCAAAATTTGATTAACCGGAATCAATTGAGGCCTTCGAGAGGAATAATAGGAATATTGCTGGGACTTGAATGATGAAGACATTATTGTTTCTTTTTTCCCCCCGGTATTTGTTGTATTTGCGGTTCAAGCTTATGTACCTGGCTGTTTCGTCTCGTAAGGTACAGGCTCATGTACTTGGTTGTCTCGTCTCGTGACTTATCACGAGACTGCCTACTCATGAGTGCGCCTTCTCTTCTCATGAGTCATTCTTCTTATGATTAATTATTGTTATTATGCTCTGGTAGATTTATACCTCTATTTTAGTCCTTCAAGTTCCAATACAAACTGGAATACCATTGTACGTTCGCACGTACACACAGTATAACATTAACTAGTTATAAAAATGAAATTAATTTTGGTATTGAACTAGGATAAAAAACATAATTGTATACTGATAAATAAATTTATATCGGGGGGATAACTGCTTAAATAGTATTTTCTTCTTTTATTATTTCCGGGATGTCATTCGTGGTTTCCTAAGAAGTGGAGTAAGTAATGCGTAGGACCCAGTCTATTATATACGTATACTAGAATGAGTGAAACGTAAAAAATGGTCTCTTTAAACAAATAAAGAAATAAATGTTGGTAGGGCTTTATACACTGAAAAGTTGTCGATTCGATTGGTTGAAATAACAGTAGTATTGCGTGGTCAAGTGATAGATGTACTGTTTTTGGTTTGGTAGAACGCTAGCCGGTCTGCACAGTAATTTGTATGGCCAATTTTCTAGCCCATGCCATAGTATAACGTGGGCTTATATTGTACTTGATTTGCTGCAAATACAGTGGGCTCGTAAACAATACACTCAACTTACATTTAGTATAGTTCACTTTACTTACAAGTAAAGTTGACCTACAGTATTTCAATTACTATTATTACAACACTGGCGGCTTTTTATTTTGTACACGTACAGTAGTTGAGTTAATTACTACTTTTTGGTAATCGCCGAATTATGTCCTGGTTGACGAGCCATACCCCTGCTAATTCCAGTGACTTTTATGCCTAAATTGAACCTAAATTATCTTTATTTAATACACGGCTCCGAGGCCTTCTTTTTCCCGTTCCTTCATATAAGTTTTCCGCCATAGCGTTATGCATACTGGCTTATTATCGTTATTGACCTTTTTAATACACGTGGGTTAAGTCGTTTGCCCCTTTAGTTAACCCATGTGGGTTAAGTGAGCTACTTCTAGCCCCGTTATTACTCCTATAATATCAGAGTTACCACCTCTACTATTTGTGATCTTAAACATTGTAGTGTAAAATACCTTTTAATATCGCATTAGCCACTTGTGTTAATTCACCAACTTGTACCATTAATTTCAATATGCTACTAAAGAAGTCGTTCTTTCTTTGGCAGTTTTTTACTTTGATAAAATATTTTTTCTCTTTGGTATGTAACTTGTCTTTGTCAGGTGACCTATTAACATAGCCCTCGATATGTATAGTTAGTTTGTTATTACTTAGAATCCTCTTACGGGCCTTGTTTGGTGATACCTTCGTTGTATAGTTAACAGGATTGTCCCTCACATCGATTTATCGGAACCCCTTGATCTTCTTGACTTTGTAGGCTTTGCGGAGTGCCATTATGCTCATTATTAAGCGGTTTTCACTAGCGGTTCCGAGTTTTAAAAAGAATTCGAATAGGTTTCTCGAGTCGGTACAGATGAGCAACCGGATAGGGGGAAATCTTAATGGTCTTTCATTATTTCACGGAATATTTTATAAATTTATACTTAAATTAAAGTTAATTATTATACAGTCGATCTTTAAAGTTAGCACGCTTCGTATAAATTTTACATTTGATTTAGGTGTAATATATTGAGTCACTGATGATACCTAACTTATTCTCCCGCATTTTTTTCTTTCATTCACGAGGTTCATTAGACAACCGTTACGTTAATATTATTCGATGTTACTTGAAAAGTATAAATCCATAAAAACCATTCATTTGACACTCGATCAGTTTATCGGGACCATATTTATCCCTCGGTTCAAATTCCGTATCTGTCGCTCAATCCTTTTATTTATCCAGTTGAAGTCTCTTTTTTTTAGGTTTCATGCTTATATCGTAATTGATAGGTTATATGAGGTTTCTAGTTAGTGTAATGAGGCGATATAGGTACCACCGGCGTGTTGTTTTAGGTACTTTAAAGCTTTAGTGACGTTAATCTTATTAATTGTAGCTTGATTGGAACCTTGGCCGTTTTCGAGAAAGCAAAGGCCAGTATTAAAATTTAGAATGCGGATTAACGATCTGTTGAATTTAAGTTGATTCCCCTTTGCCAGTGTTGTAACTAGCTTGCAATTCCAGAACTTAGAATTTTTAATCGCTTGTCATTTCGATATTACAAAGTTAATAATCCCAAAGAACGTGGTATCATTAGTTTATATAACTATTAAGCTGAACTCCTTGTTTTACGTTACTAGTAAGTACGGGTTGTATATTAAACATTTTATACCTAGTCGTATTTTAAAGTGTGATTAATGGGTTAAAACCTCATGGAAGCTTATTTTACATAGTTTGTATGGTTATTTTATGAACCTTATTATGTTTTCCGCAAGATTAATATTACGTAGTTTCTATGGAAACTTGAGTAAACGATCAATTTTAAATTGTTCGTAAATTAGGAATATCCTTACGTTGTATATCGACTATTAAGTATAAATTCGCTTTGTTTTTGAATTGTTAAACTTATTTCTAAAACGATTTTCTAAGCGTTGAATGATCTCCAAATAGTTGGTAACTCAATGAAAAAAATCAAATATTTTCGTTTATTAACGTATCACTAAGTGATGAAACGTAACATTTTGTACCGTCATCCCGTAGTATTTCTTTTGAACTTGAAAATAATCCTCGATTTAAAAATTATAGTATTCGAGTTTAGAAGGTTAAAGTCGGTTTTAGGAACGAATTATGTGACTCATCGAGTAAGAAGGTCATTATTCTAAACCTTATCACTTTATTTGAAGGGTTTACCAAAGGTTTTAATAATACCTTATGCTTGAAGCTTAAATACCAAGTTCTAGTCGTCCATCTTTTTCCTACTCACCTAATTTGGATTGTAAATACAACCGGGTATGTATTTCTCCTCTTTAATATTTTTTTTTTCGGTAGTCGCTTACGCCGGCAGAATATTATGGATTTGTGGAAAATGGGAAAAGAAAAGTTCTTTTACCTCAGTCGCTTGGCATAAAGATTTTTATTATTATCTGTCCTAATATAAGGTTTTACCTGGGTAATATTAAGCTTCGTAAGGCTGTTTGTAGTTTTATTAACTATTTTAGAATTGGAGATACTCTAGATTTTGTATGGGCTTTTCCATTTACTTAATTCTCGCCACACGAGGATTTGACTTTATAACGGCATAGTAAATACGTCGATTATAGAAAGGCCGTTCCGGATATTAAAAGTATTGTTAACTTAAGGCCGTGCTGATTATTTCCTTAGTTCTGTCAATGCATTTAAGTAAGCCAACACTCTTTTCTGGTTACTTGCTAATGGTAGATATTTACTCGTCAGGCGTATGTACGTTTTAAAAACCAGTAATATTAGTACCAAGCCATTAAGACCTCTAGTTTTGTTTACGCCATTCACTTATCGGTAAGGTCTAAAACCTATTCGCGCGAAATAAGTAAGTAGAAGAGTAATCGTTAGATTGGTATCGTAGTAATAAAAGATGTCAGTCTGAAAGGAGTATTCCAGAGAGTACGCGCTACGGATGGGAGGTTATAAACCTCCCATCCGGGCAGAGGTCCTTTTACCGTACGCTTTGGAATACATATTTTAGACGGCTCCCAGCATTTCCGTGCGGTCTGGAATACCTATTCCAAAATCGCACCACGAATGATGTATTTTGCATCTTGCAAGAGCCTAGCTTATAGCGTGGAACGTTATCGTGTATCCCGAAGGAGTGCACCTTGTAATACATTACACTGTCACTTGGTCTATATATATTACCTATAAGGGTATATAGTAATATTTACACCGGTAATTTTTTTTGATGTACCTATACTTTACTAGCAACAGTATAATTGTAGCGGTCCCGTATTCGTAGCTTTGTAATAACATTGTGTTTATAGTTTCAATTGTAAGGATCTAAATTAGTAATTTCCGTAATGAAAGTGTGCTTGGAAGGGTTTGAATGAGTAGTTTTTGTAGTAATAATGTGATTGTAAAGGTTCGAAATAGTATGTTCTGGCCGCGGTGATAATTATTACTCGGGCTTGGTTAGTGTAGTTAAATGGGGGCGATATGATTTTTGATAGCGTCTTTTGTTGGTTTTGATAGAGGTGTGATTATGTAGGCGTTATCGGGGTAATTGCGTAAGGGTAATTGTGTCGTCATGTGTATTGGGTTTAGTATAAAAAGATGTATTGCTATTAGTTTAGGTATTTTTTTTCCCTCTTTAAAAGCGCGTACCATTAATTAATCCAAGTTCTTATTTTAATTCAACTCAACCTTTATTTTTACGAACCTATACAAACCACTTGAAGAAGTAGGTTATTTGACTAATGCCTATAAACTAAAATTGTTTTTAAATAGAAGCCGCGAAAGTCCAGGTTTGCATGGCGTCGTTTGGCGCATGCTCGCCGCTTTGCCGCTGCCGCCACCGCTAATACCTCTGCTTACAGCATCACTACCATTACCAATAGCAGTCCGTTCTCCTCGGGTATCTTATCCTTAATCGTCGCTTCCCTACCCGCTGCCGCCACCCCTACGGCCCCTCGCCCTCTCCCTTCCTCTTAAGCTTCCAAAGGGAGGAACAGAGGGCTTTTAAGGTTATAAACTTTACCCTTTCCCTGCGGGTAAAAGCCACTTTCCCTGTAAGGCCTTCCCAGCGGCGTTAGCGTAGCTTTGTAAATCTTTTTCGTGTTTTGTATTACCCAAATTTACCCGTATATATATCTTTAATTCCCTGTCAACAAAATGTAGGAGGCGAACCTACTTCGTAGCCTAGAGCTTCGTATCGATAAGGTACACCGCGAGATTTCTTTAACGCGTAAAGCGTTAAAACGGCGTACCTGGGACTGTAATTCCGGGCCGCTAATAAACATGTTATACGTGCCGTATATCGTGTCCACGGCTGAGGGTAAGTTCGTTAACTATTATAAAGGGACTAGGGCCGAAGCTATCGCTTAAGGTGGTCAGACTTTATCTAAAAACCTCGATGAAGAGAGAAAGAAGAAGTTCCTGTTAGAGAGCTACTATGGAGCTAAGATGGTGCAACCCCAGTAACGTGAAGTTTGGAAGAGTATCCCCATACGGCTTTCTTTTTACTCCAAAGCATCTCAATAGCGTGTAGAACTACCAGGGTTAGACCCCTAATAATACTAGCCAGGCATTGACCTATAATATTACCCCCAAAAACACTGCATCCATTCATTTCCCTCTCCCCTTTTTTTTGTTGTGCGTGGTGTCGCAAGTATGAAGGAAGGTAAACGCGCACTTTAAAACGTCGTAATGTTGAGTGAAATGTATTAGGCCAAAATTTTACGTGGAAGGTACCTTATCGCCTCCTTTATAAATAATTCCTACACTTGAGTTTCAAAACAAAAGCTTTCCTCATCTTTTAACCTTTAACCTTTAACATTTGGTGTAGGTTGAGGTATTATAACTCTTTTCGTTATCAATATTATAGTGTCAGCCTAATACAAGAAGTTTCCTTTTACGCTTGACTTATAGTTTTATACGATAAATCCTAAACTTATCGTTAAGGTCGACAAGACTATTAGAGATATAGATTTGTTTGTTCCTAATTGCTAAGTCCTTATTAACGAATATAAAGTTCTTTACATTACGTGTTATTTACGTGCATCTAAACGGAACACGTAAGTAAATCTACTTCGAATACGTTTATAAGATAGCGTATAACCCGAGGAAACTTTATTAGGAAACAGAGGGTAAATGATTTAAATAGCCGCAAGGGAGCTATTAACTAGCGGTTAAATACTAGTGTTTGATGTCGTTTTTATCCTATCGGGGCTATAAGCCGCAGCTTTTACTATTCCTATACGCCTTTAAATTTGAAGTTTTATATTAATAAGGCTGTAAAGGCGCTGTTTGAGGCGTGTTTAGCGTTCGATTTTTAGGACCAGGGTAAGTTTAAGTTTTTACAAATCGATTAATAATTGTTAACTAGTAGTTAAAAACCGTGTTAAAATCGGTAGTTGTTACGAAAAAGGTTACTGAAGAACGTCGTGCTACGTAGCAAAAAGTAAACATCCGGGGTGGGGCGGGTATTATTCCCGCTACCCTTATGTTCTTCCGTAGCCTACGGGCTATACCGCTAATAAAAAAGAAATTTAATACTTGAGTAAGTTTTTTCATAGCAAGGTGAAAACGTAGAGAACTCAGTTAATGAGTGGTTAGGGAGCGTTATTAAATGCGATATAAAAGCTTGTTAAAGTTTCGAAACGTATTAATACTAAGTTAGGTTATATCAACGCTAAATCAAATAAGTTAGTTGGGATAGGTAAAGCTTTTAGCTAAGGAATTAGACTAAGGGTTTCAAGATATATTTAAGTAAGCTTTTTTGTCGTTATTTGGTTCTTCGTTTTTATCAATTTTAATGTTTTCATTCATTACCCTGCCATTCACGGCTTATACGTCGTTTTTTTGTAAAGCAAAATACAAATTATAAACCTATTTATGGGCTAGGAGTAACGGCTTATCGTTATATTTAGCTAAGCCGTAACGCGATACAAAGGTGTTAAGTGTTACATTATTAAAAAGGTTTCACGATAGTTTTTATGTTAAGAATATATAACTCACCTATTGAATTGAAACATACCATTTCGGTAGGTTATAAAATATAATACGTCCCATATAAGGTTTATTACGGACCCTTAGTATGTTTTCGACGTAATATTTCGGTTTCGTTTCACCGTGGTCGCCGATAATATTCACGTTACAGTTGAAGGTTTCGAATTTGCTAACTTAAAAGCGGATATAAAGCGGCTCGAATAAGTTCATTTATATGAAATTAGGGATATTTCCCGTCTGGTACGTTGAGTTTAACAATATAGAAGTCGATTATACGCGTTACTAGGCAATTATCGTAAAGTTAACTTAATATTTTGGAAATTTATTCAGCTTATAGTTCTTTATAACAAGTTAAACTTTAATATCGACCAGAAAACGTTCTAAGAGGTCAAGTTATTTATTAGTAGTTTCCTCTATACGTAATTACAAAGCCTTTATTACGGCTTATATGAATTTCGTAACTTCGCCGATACGTTAAATAAAATATTTAGCCTTGATACGTAATATCATAACCGAGATAAAAAATCGTTATAACGGTTATATAAAATCGACGTCATAGTCGTAGGTTATACAAACAGGCTAATACTAATAATAATATTTTTTTTATTATTTCACGTGGATCAATAGCCTAATCATAAACGATTTTAGTTGAGTTTGATATAAACGAAAAGAAAAAAAACGTAAATATGTTCAAATTCCTTAATTTGAGCATTTGGTTACATCGTCGGTTTTGGGGTAAAAGGTAAAACGTAAACGTTACTCTATCTCAATTAGGTTATCAATTTGTTTGCAAAATATACCGGTCTAATTTAAACCACAGTAGTTAATAAACTATGGGAAAACTTATAGAATCGCTAATAATAACTTAAAAACCGTTTCTTATAATCTTTGATGTCTATAGTAATTATAAATTCGAAGGCAACGACTCTACTTAAGCGAACCCTAATAATTATGAGGTAACGTGAGTTACTATTACATTTTTAAGTTAAATGAATTATAAAGTTACTATAAAACCCTATTTTAGAGTAGTTAGGAAACCATGCAAGGTTTAAAAAGTTTCCTTCATTGGTATTTTTAATAGTATATACGTTTATAATCGTTTTAGGTAGGGTAAAAACAGTGGATCGTACGATATAAGCCGGGTTAAAAGTACGTTTTGAAAAAAATAGTAATAGTAACATTGCAACACAAGTAATAGGTAGAAAGTAAATTACAGATAACTTAAATTCATGTGGTAATAAGCGGCTCGTAAATAAGTATCCAAATACGTCTACGAAACAGTAAAACCATATGGTTATTCACTAAGTATTTAGAAATCGAAACCTTTAACGTATAATCATCGTTGATATGGATATTCTTTAGAAAACATCGATAGCCAATACGTATCGCGTATTCTAATTGGAAGTAGGTAATATTGTATATAATAACAACGTTTTAATAGCTTTAAAGCTGAACGTTAATGAAACTTTTACTGTCTTTCCAAAAACAAATAGCTAATAACAGTCTATTTGAAGATATATATACGCGAGAGAGTCTCAAAAGCGAATTATTAGAAACGTAATAATTGGAATTTTTAACCTAAAAAAAGTAAATCGAAAAGACCGTTAGAAATATTTTATTTCTGTCGTAACAACGTATCGAGTCGGGTATAATTTGTTGTTTTATTATAAACTAATCTAACACAGAATTACGAAAACGTTTAATACAATGAACTTGACGTTTGAACAGCCTTTAATTAATTGTAAAGTATTTTAGGTTTTTATAATTTTTCAAAATCTTAAATGGGCTTACTATGCTCCGAAGCTTCGCGTTTCATACTTTCAAACAGCTTATAATCCCAAGTAACTCTTTGTCGTGGATTTTGTAATCATATTCGACGGGAGATAAGCGACAAAAGTAATAAGTTATTAGGTATAGGTTACAGAAATCGTCGCGTAAAATAAAATCGCCTTTTAGGGCCTAGCTAGAATAGTAGGCTTTGAAAAAGGTGACGCGGTTAGGGCTTTATTAAACGAATATAAATTCGAAAAAAACGATAAGCTTAAGCCTTTCGAAAACAGCTTTTTTCTCAGGGTCTTAACGAAATGATAGGCTTTTACTGGTTAATCGAAATACTGGTTTAATAATCGTCGAAAAGTTACTGATAAAATGTCAGTATAAGTTCGCAAATTTAAAAAACCCTTATACTTTTAAAACCGACGTAAAAACCGCTTATTTTTAGATAACGCGTAGCTTTTTAAGGTTTGTACGTACGCCGACGCTAACTTAGATAAAGGGACTCAAGTACATAGTTTTAAAAACACCTAATTCGTATTTCAAAATATTAAGGTTTAGTTTTGCAACGTTTAAAGCATTATGTATTTATTGAACCTTTCCTATATAATTATTGAAGGTACCGTTGAAGTAAATAAGGATATTGCCTAAGTAAATAAAAAAAAGAAATTTCGAGAAAAAGACGTACCGAATTATGAATATACCGTTCAAAAATAACGGAAGCGATAAAAAAGCCGAAGGGAATATTAAGTTATTCGAAAATTCAGAAACTTATACGAAATACAGTCTTTCATTCGTTTTATTTTTTAATACCAAATTTTAAGAACCGGATTTAATATCTAGTTTCACAAACCACTTCGCCTGTAAAATATTTATGAGAGTTATTTTAATGAAATTAAACGGGTAACGATCCGTTTTCGTGATAGGATTAAGTCGGAAATAGTTGATATCAGAATG
Source organism: Anisogramma anomala (assembly GCA_038502455.1). Taxonomy (NCBI): domain Eukaryota; kingdom Fungi; phylum Ascomycota; class Sordariomycetes; order Diaporthales; family Gnomoniaceae; genus Anisogramma; species Anisogramma anomala. Next base: position 33,769,005 of record JASMMZ010000001.1, read on the forward strand.
AAACCTATCATGAGTTTTTTTAACGAAGAATATGATGGTACCCGTTAAAGAGAAATTCGGTCGAATATAACCATAATTAAGTAGTTCGGTTAACTTCTTGCGTAATATAAGGATATTTTCATGTAATATATCATATAAAGGGATTTACGGGACTTTAAAAAGTTAACTTTAATTATTAGTATAAAAACGATTTCGTAACTTGTTTTGAAGCGGTAAGGGGGAAGTTTGTTGTTAAGGCCTTTCATCGAATAAAGTAGAGAATTCTTTAAGGTCGTTGGAAAGTTTATTATAAATGAAGACGAACGGTTTCGGTGCAAGTGTTTTAGTAATATCTTCTGGGGAAACGGTCACGAATTGCAGTAATGACGACTCGGTTCTTACGGGCCTTTCGTAAAATAACGTAAAATGTAGCGACGCTGACTCCTTGTGGCGTTTTTCAAACGGACGCGAATACTCGCTTATTAATGTCATAATTACCGACGAGTTTTAAAAGTAATATGTATTTCGAAAAGTCGTAAATAAAACGTTAATATTATACCTAAATCTTATCTAAAACAACGTTATATTATAAAAAAGAAACAATATAAGCCAATATCCTATAACGGTATTTATTCAAATCGACATTTAAAAAGGTAATAAAGGTAATTAGTTGTAAGGAAAAACCGGACGAATAATACATGGCTTTTCCGAGTCTTCGTCATAAGACGGGATAACGCGGTAACTTTGAATAATCAGTAAGTTACGTAGTCGCGACTTTATAACACTTACAACACATATTTAGTAAAACGTAAATGAAACGAATTAAATTATAAAGTAAATTTACTATGAACGGGGAATCATTTGATAGTCAGGATGGAGTTATCGAGTGTAATTAAAGTCCTGTCAACTCCTATATACAACTGTATACTGAAGTTACGCTTTTCCCTTTTTAAAGTCGACAAGATCTTCGTTTAATATAAGATAGATTCTCATAGTATCTTTAACTTTAAAGCCGTTCGGGAGCAACTCTAAATCCTATTGGTAGGTACCAATACGGTAGCTATCCAAGCTGCAACGTAAATATAACCCGAGGTTTTTACGGTGGGAAAGTTGCGAGTAATTAACCTAAGTAAAGCGCCTCTTGGAAACGGCTCGAAAGGTGCTTACGCTAGTTATAATAATATTGCCTTAGCTATCCCGAACGGATGCGTTACTACTATTATTATCATTACGTAAAATGACCTTAATAATAATAATACTGGTATTGTTATAACGAGTGAAAAGGTTATAAAGGCGTTCGTCGATAAGTTGGACGCAAGCGACTTATTCATTATAATTCGCGGGTATGTAGAGGGGGAATGCCGTATGAATGAATATATCGTTAATAGTTCCTTTTGAAATAACGAGCTTAGCGGCAAATCTCCCGGTTATATCGCCAGCTTTTGCGAATAAGGCTTTATAAACGTTAAATAAAATGTAAAATCGTGCGCGAGCTCCCTATTTTATACTCATAAGCCGAACTATAACTCTTTTATCCGCATTAATATCTTAATAATAAATGCAAAACATAGCTATAAAAGAGTTAAGATCGTTAATATCACCGTTGTTTCCGCGGGTGTGATAACTTCTTATAACAGTTTTCACGGGGCAATCCAATTGTTAGAATATTAAGTAAAAGTTATTTTTTTAGTATCAATAAACTTTCGGTTTCGATGTAGTTTACGTATTATCGTAGTTTCTTATACCGGCAATCATAAATTAATATCGGAAAACTTAACCGACTAATTTCAAAGTTTGCGTTTCGGTCGTTAACCTTTGTTCAAAGAGGCGTTAGATATATAGTCAAAGTCAAAAAAAATCCAAGTTTTTATTATCTAAAAAGTTAACGCGGTCACTGGTAAGTAGTGGTATAATGGTAAAGTCGTTCATAACTTACGAAAAAGAAAAATCCTCAAAGGGAATTAATCACGAAGACGTAAGTATACAAGTAACTACGAATTATTATATTATATTCATTCACGATTTTGATACGTAGGTACTCCGGTATTTTAAATATAAAACGTTCTCCCGAACGGTTTAGTCCCGCTCGATAAATTCCGCACGTAAGGCGTCGGAAAAACGTTCGTATGAAGCCGTAAAGTGATTATGATAGGCTATTAAGTCGTTTTATAGTTACACTTGAACGTGCGCATCGAGGAATTACTTTAAGACTTAGGGGTCCTTATTAGATAAGTCATAAGATAATAATATATACTTAGGTTATAACCGCTAATAAACAGCTAAGACACCGTTGATAATGAATCGAGTTTATATATAAAAGGTCTAAGGCCGGAGTTATCACTTAAGAAAGTCGGATTTTATCTATAAACCTCGATAAAAAGGAAAAATAAAAGTCTCTGTAAGGGAGATGCTATAAAGCTAAGATAATGTAACCCCGATCATGTAACGTGTGAAAGAGTATTCCCATACGGATTCCTCCCTGTTTCAAAGCATCGCAAGAGCGTGTAGAACTACCAGGGTTGAATTCCTGGTAATGCTATCTGGGCACTAGCCTATAACAATGATTACCATAAAAGTAGAGAGCGTTCGGCTCGCTATTATCGTTATAAACGAACTAATAGGTAATACGCCCCCGTTCTATTGGTCTTAGAGCCGTAGGCCGAGACCATGCTACACGTCCGCCAGCTTTATAGTAAGTTTTAATCGATTTTTATAAATTTCATTTATTTCAAATTCAGTATCCAAGGCTTTTTTCTTTTTTTTCAAAAAAAAAAAAAAAAACCCAGTCGTCAATAACTAAAATAAACCGATATTAATTAGTATTAGGTGTTAACTGGTGGATGAAAGAGTCGGCAGCCGTTATCGTTACCTGAAAACGGAGCTTGCATATATATTATATAGGTAAGTTTAACGACGTTTTCAAGCGTCGCCGTTTAAAGGATAATAACCCCCTTACGACTTTGTCTAAGGGTATAAGACTTAAGGCGTAAGGCCATATCCTTACTAATGCCTGTGAAGATGACGGCGGTAATAGCGGTAGCGCTAATATAAAGGGGAATAGTAGCGAGAAAGATGGTAAGAACGCGATGGCGTCGCCCTTTCCCTCTCTTTTGAGTAATGATTAGTTGTCCCATTGGCCGAGCCCGCGCGCCCGGCTAACTTAATATTATTACTTTTCCTTCAAATTCATTACTTATAAGTGATAAATGTAAATTAAAATGTATAAAATCAGTAGGTTCGTATTACGTAAAAGAAACGGTGAATGTATTGGAAAAGCGGTACAAAGTTGAATATTCGAATCGAAAAAGGCGAATAGAATAAGGAACGAGCGGCTTAAAGTGGTAGGTTTAAATGGAGAAATCTAAAAAAAAGGAATTGGGTAGTATTGATGTATATTAAATAAAGGGTGATAAAATACCAGAAGCGACGCGAAATTATAAGGTTAAACAAAGGAATAACTCGGGAAGCGACGTGAATAACGGATTTCGGACATTTTTAAGTTCATGTAAGTAATATAAAACCTATTAGGGTTGTAAAACCTTTTAAGTTATATTAACAAATAGTATGCTTCTTGTTTCATGCGATTTTACGCTTTGTTTGGTGTAGTTTATATTATTACGTTTACTGGATTCTATTCAGCATTGATTTTTTTTATTCATCCGATTGCCCATCACAAAGGACTATGATATTAAGTTTCCAACGAATTTCGTACGTAATACCCAATTAAACCGAATATCTTTAAACCGAAATGTAATTAATATATATAACAAGAAAGATAAGCCGTAAGCTAAAGTTGAAAATAATTATCCAGATCATTGTTGCTATGATAATACCCGAATCGAAACTTCGAACCATTTTATAAATTTCGAAAGCTAGGTCGTTTCGCATAACTTTTTTACAATTAATAAAGCTTTAATAAATAATATTTCTATAAAGCGTAAAGCCATTTTGTACTAGCGTTTTGTTACCGAGAACTAAAATGAAGTTTATTATTATTATAATTAAACTTATTGGTAAAAAAAGCCATGAGTGAAAACAAACAATTTTATGATACATATATTTAACGGTGAAAATAGGGAACCGCGGTTTGAATTGTATATTTTCCACAAAAGACGTGCGTTAATCGCTTTATATGCTAATTTAATATGGCGGTTTGGTATTGCGCGGAGACCGAATTGTTAAACGCCGTTTACAATAATATTATAAAAAGAATCTAAACGTCACATACGCGTTATCACTTTTATTCGTCGGCTAGTTTTGTATTATTCAAAACAATAACTGTAATTTTATTCAATTGCTTTTTTTACGTAAGGCCTATAACAATGTTCCAAAATGTAGTAATAACGGTATTAAAATTAATTTTATGGTTTTTCGTTAGATACGTTTTGGGTTTCGTTTTTAATTCGGTTTTTAAAGATTTTTTTTCTTTAAATGCGAAGAACGAGGCGTTATATAGCGTCAATACGTCTTCCGTTCATATATCTATTAATGTAAAGCCTTTCTAATGGATTATTATTACTAATAGGTACGGATCGAAAGTTAAACCAATTATTTCTAGCTGTTTTCATAATGCCTTTAACAGGTGTTATACCAGTAAATTCTGACTTCGGCTAAACCGTAAGGTGGTTTTATAGTTCGAAAATTCGTTTTAAGTCGATAGTATTTTCTAAACTGTTTTGGAAAATCGGCGTAAATACGTAGTTTTAACCGTTTTTCAAATTAGGTGTATACCTGTATTATATTACCAAGCTCCATATAAAGGCTATTCAATTCGTTTTGAAAAGCTCAAAATACGCAAATTAGTTGGTAACTGGACCATTTTAATATAGGCTATTAAGTTATAATATCCTTTCCATTATCATTTTTATATCCTTTCATAATTAGGCGTCTTTTAGTAAGGCTTTTTAGTTTTATCCTTTATTTTATAAACATAGCGAGTGAAAGAATTCTATCAGCATTGTAAATCTTCGAGTCGAACCGTCTGAAGCAAAATACGCTTTGATAGATTAAAGAAAGAATTTCTATTTACGTGCATTATTTAAATAAGGTATAAAAGATAGTAATAATACCGCCGTAACGAAGATTTAGGTTAAGTTCGCCATTTTCATTCTCCTCTTAATCATCAAAGGAGTTTACGACAAAGTTTTCAGAGCGTTTTTGAATCTTTAAATTAAAGGGGCAGCCTAAATGGCAAGTTACAGGTAAGGTTGAAATAAAAGGGCCGCTTATATCTAGCGAAAACGGGCCGGATATATAATTTAAATGGTATATCAAAACTAAAACCGGTTTGAATATATCGTTCGAAGGGGTATCCCGTTAATGGATTTACTCGGTTTACGGTTCCGGGTCACTCCTATGTATCTCTTCATTATATTTATCATTATTGTTTAACGAAACGAACTCTTACCGTTTAGCAACTCAACAAATACATAATAGCCTCTAAACACATTAAATGTTTAAGTTATGGACTACCCGACATTTGCTTGCGGGATTAAAACCTTAAATTATAATAATTAATTTAAAATGACGATTTTATACGGGCTATCCCTTATAGCCAGTATTTTAGATACATCGTTTATAACCCGTAAAAAACGTAATGCTGTTATAGATTTTACCAAAATATTCTCCTTTTAAACCGTAAATGGTAATAATACGGAATTCATATGAATTCTCGGGTAGGTATTAAAAATAAGGAACGTAGGAATAGGTTTACTTGGGCTAAAGATGTTATTAATGGTATTAACCGCTATTTGGAGGATGAATCTTTTAGAACTGGTGCTTTTTAGTCTCCCCAACAGTACTTTTTACGCTTTTTAAAAGGTTCATTATACTGCTTACATTTTCCAATACCTTATAAGGTTTTTACCGGAATTTATTTACACTCGTTACTGGTTATCCGTGGTTCAATAGGTTATTTGGTGGAGTCGAAGTCTATGTTAAGGTCATATGTAATTTAGTTTAAGGGCCTTAAATCAACGTTAAACCAACAGTTAACCAAAGCAGCCTAATAATTTATAGTAAAAGCGTTTTCTGTAAACTTGGAAATTTGGAATAGTATTGATGCATTAATCAGGTAAAAATCCGGTTGTTTATCTAAATACATAATATTATAAATCACTTCGTAATTAAAAATCAAACAGTTTTAAAATCGAAATTTAAACTAGTGTAAAGCTTGTAAGTGTAGCTAGTATTTATGGCAAAACTTCCTAATAGCTTTAAGAGCGTCCTTTTTTATATCCGTGTAGCCTGCGATGTAAAACAGGCGTAAAAGGCGTTTTGTAACCGGGTATCCGAATCGGCGGTAAAAAATCCGTAATTTCAACAACATCAAGTAAATAACCTTAATTATACGTATTTGGAAAACCGTAAGTAGTGGAACTTAAACCGGAACGGTACGGATACACTATTCGAAACACGAGTAAGCTAATGAGTCGTATTTCGAACCTTGATTCTGAACTTATTTAAATTAGCTAGAAAAGTAGGAATGCTATTTCAAAGTTTATTAAGTGAAACTTAATCGATTCGAATCACCTATTTATAACTACTATCCCGAACGATAACGCTTTACCTTCATTAAATAAGACTTTTCGGTATTTTCTTATTCGATTTTGCTAAAACTTCGAATCCCTCGCCACGAACATTTCGAATTGTTCCTTTTCGGCCGTTAAAATTTTTATTTTATTATTGTTGGGACAAGTACCATTAAATAGATAACCACATCTGTTAAAAAAAAGTTAATTGCAACGCAATATTAACGTTAAGCTTTCTGTTTACGTAGTCTAGGCTTATTATACGTAAAAAAGAGGCGTATTATAAGCTTATGAAAAAACTTAAGGCAGTTTAATCGTTTTAATTATTAAGGAATTATTAATCCCCTTAAATTCTTCTTCTACAGACTTATATTCGTAAGGGTAGGTGTTAAAGCTATTATGCATGCTTTAGTACTTAGTTACGTATGGTATCAAGTAGGTCTTTATCCAGCCTTTAAATGTATAACCGGTTTGAAATTAAGGTTCAATCCGAATTTGTTCTTAAACTGGGTAGTAAGTAAACTAATAGCCGATTTTACCATATATGATATATTTCTTTTATAAAACGGTGGGGCTTTGTATACGTTTTCGTAAATATTGCTGTAGCTTCGGTACGTTTCGCTTATTTCAGAACGATTGTACATATCCCCCATTATTAGATTTTCCTCCATAATACTTATGTTTCAGGACCTCGTTTTACTATAGGTATACTTTGAATCTTAGATTTGAAACGTAATAGATAGTTTCGACGGGGTTTACTTGAGTAATTTAATCTTCACCTTTAATATTATCGGTTATAAATACTAATTCGAAAGTTATCTGTTAGCGTAAAAAGGTTTTAAACGATATTTCAAGATTTGTATAAAAAGCTTTTAATGTTTTTTATAGCTTCAAAAGTATAAGGTCAAAATCTAGGTTTTCGCGGTATACTTTTAACACAATTTGATAAATAGTTTTTCCCCCATTTTTTCCTATGTAAGAGTGGCCTGGCACTTTTAAAACTTAATTAATAATTCTGTAAAATTTTCTTATAGGTTTTTATTAGCATTTTTAATCAGATCCTTACGGATTTCCTTATCGTATCAGTCTGATCTCTATTGTAAAATTCGTAGTTAATTTCGTTATCGAAATAAGATTTCAATCAATTATAGTACTCCATAAATATATCTACCTACGTAAGGTGGTACATGTACTATTATTTAGATTACGAGGATAATATGTCGGGTGAGATAATATAAAATGGGGATGGTTTAATATTAAGTTTTTTATATAAATCAAGAATAATACGTATTTTATTTCGAGTATATCATATAGTTCGGCGTTATAATTTTCATTCCCATTTGAAAATTTAATAAAATTGGGAAGATTTATAGGATTAAGTTTAATAGTAGGCAAGCGATGTCGTAAAAGATTATGGCAGGGGTCGTAATTGGCGGATATTGGTTTATAGGATACATATTGACATTGTACGCCGCTCTTTATTTCTTGAAACGGTTTGTTTTCGATGGTTCAACCGTTTCCGTTTTAGTTGAGGGGGCTGTTTTCGTTTTTTCGGCAGTTTCCGTTTTGGTTAAACGGGGTATTTGTCGTATTTGAAAAATAATTTGGTATTTAGTTTCTCTTTACAATATATTTCGATAAAAAGGTATACTATACTCGTGTAGTTAATAGGGATTATGGCCGTTTTAATCTATCTTCAAGGTTAGTATTTCTAATTCAAGGTGCGGGTATAATATTCAGTCGTTTTACGCTTTGTATTTTTTCGGTTCGTCCTCATATTTTTTACGTCTTATTTCTTGAATTTTATTATTTAATATTTTCCTACAGATTCCGTTGAGTATATATCTTTATCTTGTTAATCTGATAAGTCGTTAAATCCTATTTTTTTTGAATAGGGATTTTATCAATCGGTTATTACTGCCTCTTAGAATATTAATACCTACACTTCGTAGTTAAATTCGTAAGTTTTTGATAATAGAGGGATTAATTATTTGCCTTATGCCTAACTTCTAGTTCGAAATATTTCGTTAAAGTCATACAGTATATTACGTCCTGGGAGTTTCACTTTTAACAGCGAAAAATGACGGTCAAAATATACGTATTTGCCGTATATTGATTTAGTTCGTTGACTGGTATATTCATTGTATTATGTCAGATACCCTGCTTTATTTCGTGTAATATAACCTTTTCAATTCCCCTATACTCGATTAAAAGGACGAAGTAAACGTTAACTTCCTTTCATGTTATTGGTATTAAGACTATAGTTATAAGTGTATTAGAGCGGTTGTGGTTAGTTGTTTTTACGTCTACTTAGTATTATGAAATGGCGTCAATTCGTGGTTTCGCTCCATGGTAGGACTTTAAATAAATTTAGATTTTAAAGTTAAGGATGGTTCGGCAAATATCGAGTAAATAAGATAATGTTAGCGGTTGGATTAAGGTTATTAACGTTTATTAGTATAAATTAATTTAAAACTTTATGAAACCAAACCATAACCATAAACTAGTGAGGCGTTTAAAGTTAGTTGTATTAATGTTTAGTAAAGTTATGTTAGCCAAATAATTAGGAAAAAATTAAACGTTGTAAAGTTTAAACTTAAAACACACGGGGCGAATATGGAAAAATGACTAGAGTTAAAGAATTGTGGTATAAGGAGGTGTAGTGTGTGGTCCGGTATACAGGTCTTATTTTGTATTTGGTAAGCGGTCCGGATTAGCGTGTCGTGGCCGCTCCTAGTAGTACGAGTGGTTTGGATAGTCGGTTCGTAACCGCTTTTTAATTTAGTAGGTGGTTTGGATGCTATATTCATGAACGCTCCTATGCTTTACGAGCGGTATAGATTATCTATTTCAAATCGTACGGGTTCCAACGAAGGGTTTCGAAACAAAAATTAATAGCTTTGGCTTACGTAACTTGTTACGTGATAGGACGCTGTTTAAAAAGTACCCGGGTACGTTGAAGCGCTAAAAAGGGTGCATGGTGACGTAACGGGGTTTTCAATAAATAAAACGTGAAATAAGTGTTAAAAATATTTAATTTAAGGTATATTTTGGAAAAATTGCATAAATTTTAAAATATTTCTATATATCCCGTGTAAGTTTTATAAAAACGTAGTATTGGAGTATAAATAGTTAGAACCGTTAAAGCATCCGGTAATAAATATTTACCTTGTATTTGCCTATTTTTTCTTACGTTATTTATAGTCGACCTGATCGGTTAATAATTAAAATTGGTAATAAATAAAACGTATTTATGTGAAATAAGTAAAAAAGTATTCTTTAAATTGGTATTGTGATAATAAAAGATATCAGTTATGAAAAATGTATTCAAAAATATGTACACCACGAATAGGAGGTTATAAACCTCCTATTCGGGAAGTGGCCCTTTTTCTGTGCGCTCTAGAATACCCATTTCTGACCGCTACATACATTGCTATACGGTTTGGAATACTCATTCCAAATTTTTCCATGCATGATGCACTTTGTGTCTTGCAAATGTGCAGCCTGCAGCGTGACACGTTATCGTGCATCCTGCAAGATTGCACCTTGCAATACAGTGCACTGCCTCTTGGCCTATATATACTATCTATGAGGGTATATAGTAATATCCATATCACTATTATTTTGAAGCGTGTCTTTTGGTTCGTAAAGCTTCCAGTCCCTAACGTAAAGATATTATACGCTCGGAGAAATAGAGTGTGAAACTTTTAGAACTTCCTAATACTCTAACATGCCTTTATGAAGACCTATTTACAATAGATCTCTATTATGTTGGCATTTTCCTAAAACTCCGCCACCGTAAAGTTGGTACTCATATTATGGACGACGACGTTAGGGAAACCTAATTACGTGTCAATCTACAACATCCTTAACGTTTTAAATGTATCCTTTGATAATAAATACTTTAAAAACTAAACTTTGTAAAAAGGGTTAAGAAGTTCATAACGTAAAAGAAAAAGCTTGTTATATAAGTAAAAAAATTCAACAAAGAACTCGAAGTTAAAAGCTTCATCGTCTTTTAGTATAAAATTGAATTTTCGAAAGGTTTGGGCATATTTTTGGAAATAGTAGTAAAGACTTTCTATAGCTATTGAGGCAAAGTATTCCATAGCTTCATGCATTACGAACTTTCGGATTTTATAAAACCTGTTCACGGTTAAATGATTAAACCGTCGGTGCAATTAACGTAACTTTAACTCCGTTAGATTTAGGATCGTTGTCTTTAAACTTTTCATATAAAACCATAGGTACCCCCATTTTAAAAAAAGGAGAACCCTTGAACTGTTTTCGAGCCAAATTGTCCATATTAACGTCAACGTTAATGACGAGAGTCTTTATATCTTTTAAGCACATAAGGAAAGAGGAAATGAATTAAATGATGTGAAATGAATAGAAAATGACTTAAGGATGAGGAATGTAATTAATCTAACAGTTGTTTAAATTACCGTTATTCTCATTAACGATAATTCCTTGCCTATGTCGAAACCAACGTAATATTTTCCCGTATATTAACTATTAATTTCGGTGACAATAATAATTTCCTTCCACAATGTCAGGTATTATAAATAGCTTTCATTTGGAAACCAAGTTACCATTATATATAGCATAATACCTTAAAAAGAATGGTCCGTATAACAGTCTCAAATTTAAGGGTATATAAGGGATCATGGGCTTAGATAAGGCAAATGTAAAGGTATTTGACGTTTAAACAGTATAACAAGGCGTAGGTGTTTAATTATTAGACCGTATTAGAAGTAACATCATTATACTATATAACCCATTTGGGTGTATTTTTATCGTTAAAGTTCTTTTTGTCTTTAAAGTCTGCGGTACGGTTAGAGTAGTTCTGTTTCAAGGCAATGAGTTACTTAAACTGGTACATTGCCTACTATTTGCAACGTTTAACGGGTGGGTAGCGAGTAAACTAACAGTCAAACTTACTATAAATTCAAGATTTTTACCACTGTTACAACGGTAGTTTTTACGGTTAATAGTTCTTTCTAAGGTTTCCCCGCGTTATTGGCGCTAATATAGGTAATAACATTAATTAGAAGCTATTGAATCAGATTAAGAAAGTCAAGGGCGCCTATAGCTATACTTGCAATTAATATAGAAAGTTATCGCGCCGTCTTTAGTATCTACACCGCAAAAGTTATTATCATAGAAGTATTAATATACAAATTGAATATACGCGCTATCATAGTTGTAAAAGTGTAACGTTAATAGCTAAAAAAAGCCTTGACAAGTTATATCTATGCATTATAAGGCATATTCAAACTCTCTAAATCACGTAACTTCTACCTGTACTTATTCACGAAATGTACATTCGTTAACGTAGGTTTTCCCCATCGCTTACTGACATAATATTCGCTTATCAAACATCTAATTTCATATATCCATTGTTTTTTCCTCTTTTTTCTTCTTTTACATTATTGCAATTCACTTCATGATAACTCAATCCGTTCAATATTACGCAAGGTGGATATCCTACTAGAAGTAACGTTATATTTTTTTTTCCCGGAAGTTGGTTGTTTATGTAAGAAAGATTCAGTAATAGTCAGTAGCGTGCAAGGTAAACATTTTGGGAAATAATAAGTAAAAACCAGAAGACGGAACCAAATGTTTAGAAAGGCTATCATTTTCGTGTTAAGAAGATTATAAAGATTATTTTCTTACTTTTTTTTGTTATTCGAGATTTTTGCGCAATACGTAAAATGATTTTAATTTATATTAACTAAATTGATAGGTTGTGAAGAAATGTCACAATAGTCGTCCCAGGTTTCGTTAGTATTTCCAAACAAGTTTAGTCTTAGAACCTCCGAATCACGGTATTCAGGGTAATTGCCAGTCGCTTAACCCAAATGGTAAAGGCCTATAGTAGGACTTAGGGTAAGCTTGCGCTTATAGGCGTATTTACTGTTGAAAGTTTCGCTTTGAAGAACTTGGTGGTTCAAGGCAAATAGTGATATATCGATATGGATTCAGCCGTAAAAGGGGTTACAAAGAACTTGAAAAGGTTAAAGGCATAATTTCAATGCCAGAGGATATACGTATCGGAAAACAGTTTTGAAAAACTAGAAAAGAACGTTTTCAAATGATCTCAACTTAAAGAAATACTCTCAAAATCTAACATCAAAAGAAAAATGTGTTAAATTACTTTAACGGCCTTATATGCTTTTCAAATGACTGGAAAGTATTAACGTTATTTCTTCTTATTACATTCACAGCTGCTGATTCACGCGCTTTGCCATCGTTGAAAACATACTTCACACTGTTATTTAAAGGTTTTAGGCTATCAAACAAGTTAACGGGTTTCGTATCTTTACAGTTTAAAAAGGCTTTACTTAGTCATAGGTTAAGAGTTGGTTCTTTAAAACACATATAAGGGCGTTAAAGGTTTTTAACACACTTTCCTTTAGATTTTAGGTATTTGTGATATTTTTTAAGTTCAGATCGATTGAACAGAGTCCTTTGTAGTTTTCTAAGACTGTCACCCGGTACGTATCTTCTCTGGCGTTGAAATTCTGCCTTTAACTTAAACTTTACTCCTTTTTGATTCTTTTAAAAGTTATTAATAACTTAGCTGTGGAAAGACCTACAGTATTTACGAAAAGAGTGATTGTCGCGGTATAATTCTTTACCGCCTTATTACTTAATAATAAGGTGGCTAACGAAGATGACTAAATGCTTTTCGGCTAAGCATTTTTCGACATTTGACACTAAAGACCTTTATCGTATTGTTTTACAAAAACGGATCCATAGGCTTCAATTTTGTTTTGTAGTTTTTAAGTAAATGTTATTTTAACATTTTTGTTAAAGTTAAACTTGATGATTTGTTGTAAAGGAGGTGTAGAGACTTAGTGATTTGGTTTGAAGTCGTACAACGTGATTTTCTTGTCGCGACTTGGTGATTTTCAATGTTTTCGCTGAAAGTAGCGATCTAAACGGATTGAATTAGCGTAGGAATGAGAGAAAAATAAATGAAAGATAAAGGTTTAGCTTAAAGGATAGAGTCAAAAGTTAAGCAGTTTATCAACTTATTGTTTGAAACTTTTAGCGGTGAATCCCAACGCTTTTTAAGAAATATCCATGAAGAGTTTTTGATGTTTTGCAGAACGATACCGTTCTTACCTCTTAATTACTGTAATGATGGTTGTAGTCTTAAAGTCTTTTGACTTACTGGCGTAGAAATTGACAAAGTAATAAAGGCTTTTTGTCAAAATCTTTACTTTATTTTAGACGCTATTGTTGACATAGAGCGTAACCGGAAAGTAACTTTTTCTTTTACTTTGTTTATATGTGTTTAACTTAATAATTATTGATTAGTTTGTTAAGGTTTTAGATGTTGCAATAATATCTATTTGATTGGTCGAAGTACTAATAGTATTATGTGATTAAGTGATAAATGTATGGTTTTAGGTTTCGAGACTACTTTCCGGTCCGCACAATAATTTATATATCCAATTGCTTGGCTCATGCCGTAGTATGAAGTGGGTGTATACTGTACTTGACTTGCAGCTTATACAGTAGGCCTGCAAACAATACAGTCAACTTGCCATCAGTATTGTCAACTTTACTTGAATTTCAAGTAGACCTACTTCACTGCAATTAATACTTTTCCAATAATGCTGGTATTGTTTTCTGAAAAAGGAGTTTTGCTGGTAGTGCATTAGACGTTGCATTGGTTTCGGTTCGATTGGTCGAAGTAACAGTAGTATTGCGTGCTGAAGAGGTAGATGTATTGTTTTAGATTTGGTATACCGCTTGCCGGTCTGCCCAGTAATTTATATAATTAATTGCTTGGTTCGTGACCTGTTGTAAAGTGGGTGCATACTATACTTAACTAATAGCTAATATAATAAGCCAACAACCAATACATTTAACTTATAATCAGTAGAGTCAACTTTAATATAAGTAAAGTTAACCTACTGTATTGCAATCATTACTATTTTAATACTAGTGGCTTTTTTATTTGTCAACGTACGTCAATATGGTCGATTAAACATTTCCGATTACCACCGAATTATGTCCTTGTAAACTAACCGGACCCCTATTAATTTTAGTTCAATTCCACCCCCAAATTCACCCTAATTATCTTTCATTACCTTACGGCTTCAAGTCCTGACTTTATTGATTCCTATATACAAGTATTTTGCGATGCACTGCTGTGTATTGACTACAGTCGCTATTAGTCTTTTAAATCTACATAGGTTAAGTCGTCTGCAATTTTATTGATTCCAAGTGGGTTAAATAGGCTACGAAAACCCATATTACGCCACCACTATTACCACATCAACCTCAATAATCATGATTCATCTAAACTAACTTAATTTAAACTAAATTGTAATCTTACTTAACCCACGTAGGTTAGTTCACCTGCTATTACCTTTAATTAAACTGTAAGACTTAAAGAAGTCGCTATCTTTGTTCTCTTGTTAATTTTCCAATTTACTGAAACATCTCTATCCGCTATTATGTAATTTAAATTTACCGGGTGATATGTTAACGTAACCATTCATACGTATAGTCAGTCTATTGCTATTCACAAAATTTTCAAAAGAGTTATTCGGCGAAATCTTTTCTATCGATATATCGGAACTTTCCGATTTCCCTGAATTTGTTAGCTTTGCGAAGTGTCATCACGTCGATTATCAGGCAGTTTTCACTTGTAGTTCTGATCTTTAAAATGCCTTCGAACAGGCTTCCTGAATCGGTATAGATTACCACCAGAAAAAAGGGAATCATTTAGCTATATAGTAATAATATCAAGGGTTTTACGTAGGGCTATAAATATATCAAATACAACCATTATATCGAAAACCTCTAAAGCCAATACTCTTCGTATAATCCTTTTATATTTGATAGATATCTAATAGATTAGGTTACCGATAACGTTGAATCAATCTTCTCGTCGATCTTCATTGACTAAGGTTATTAAAAAGACGATTTATAATGTCAAATAGATTTTATTTTTAAAGGAACCTTTCATAAATAATATAAAGTTAACTCTCAACCGGTTAATAGTGATCATATGAATCCTTCGGTACAAGTTCCGTATTTATTACTCGAAGCTCCTATTTAGCCGGTTACAATCTTAATTTACTAGGTTTTGTACTTATACTGTAATAGATATCTCGTAAAAGGCTTTCGGTTAGCATAAGGTGGCGATATAACTACTACGGACGCATTATTTCATGTATCGTTAAGCCTTAATTACGTTAATCCTGTCAATTATAGCCAACTTACCACCTTAATCCTGTTGGTGAAAACTAAGGCTAACATCAATATTCAGTAAACAAATAAACGATCTATTACTATCCAATTAAATACCTTCCGCTAAAGTTATAACTGGCTTGTCATTCCACAACCTAAAGTCCTCAATGGCCTATTGTTCTGCTATTACAAAACTAGTAGTTCCGAAGAAAAGGGTATTATCAGTTTATATACTCATCAGGCCACAATCCTTCTTTTTCTTTACCAATGAGATTAGGTTAAATATTGAAGATTTTATACTCCACAGTAATCGATAGTAAGACTAATAAGTTAAAAACCAATGAACACCTACTTTTTCCAGTCCGTATAATAGCTTAATATATTATATTACCGTTCATGAAGGATAAATCAAATTTAGATATTATAGTCATTTTAGCAAACCAATTAGCTCTCAATCAGTCATCAATTACATATATGCTTACATAATATATCAGCTGTTAAACATAGACTTACCTTGAGTCTTAACTAATGCATTTACTCCGTAAATAACCACTCAACGCTAACTAATTTTTAACTTTTTGGCGAATACGTAAGTATTTAATCTTTACTTCTATCGCTGTATTCTAAATCGATTAAATGTAACTTCCTATACGACTGTCCTGTAGTTTTACCCTTAATCTAGTATATAATCCTCGACTTAAAATCGCAATATTCTGAGTTTAAAGGTTAAAGTTTATTTTGTGCCCTAAATATATAACTCTTCTAGTTATGAAGCCGTTCATCTCGACTTTGTTACTTTTTTGCAATGGTTGTCTGAAAGCCTTGATAATATTTTTTACCCGATATTTTAATACTAAGTTTGATTAATACTTTCTTTCCTTAATTACCGAATCAATATTATAAATACGAGTTGGTATATATTCTTTTTCTTCAGTATTCCCTATCTATTGTAATCTCTTGCGCCGGCGACTTTTCATCTGTTTATCGATAACAGGTGGAAAAAGGTTGTATTAGCTTAGTAGTTTACCTTAAATATCTTTGAAGTTAGTCGTTATAATATAAAGATTAACTCAGGTAATACGAAACGTCGTGAGGCCGATAACAGTAACAAAAACTAGTTTAAAGTTAGCGATACTTAAAGCCTTACATAGGCCATCCCTTATACCTGGTTCCCGATACACAAGGATTTCAATTTATAACGGAAAAGTGAGTAAGTCGATTATTATAAGTCTGTTTCTGGTGTTAAAGGTGTCGTTGATTGGGCGCCGTTCTAATTCCTTCCATAATTCATTCAATGTCTTGCCATAGACTATAGATTTCTTTTAGAGTCTTTCTAATTGTGGAGATTTACTTGTTAAGCGTATATACGCTCCAAAAACCAGTAACGTTAGCACTAATTCGTCAGAGCCTACAATGTCGTTCAGACCGTTTACCGCCATTTAAAGGCGTACCTATAGATCTGTGAAGCTTCCAGTCTCCAATGTAAGGATATCATACGATTGGCGAAGTAGTCAGTATATCCTCTCAACCTTCCTCATAATCTAATAGGCTTTAATAAACACATGTTAACACTAAATCCCCATATCTTAACGTCCACTTAAAACTCCTCCGCCGTAAAGTTAATACTAATATAGTAAACGACAACGTTAGTTACGCCAAACTACGTGTTAATTTATAGAACCCTAGGCGTTTCTTCCATATTTTTTCGTAGCAGAGACTTTAAAAACGTAGTTCCGTAAAAACAGTTACGCGGTTAATAACGTAAAAAAAGTGCTTAGTATTCAAATACAATACATCTATGAAAAAGTCACACTTAAAATACTAATCGTCTTTTGATATAAATTTAAATTGTTGGAGGACTAAGGTATTCGTTGAGTAATAATAACAAAGCTTTTCAACAACCTTTAGAGCGAAATATTCTCTATATCTACGCACTTCAAACTTCGAGACTTTAAAAAACCTATCAATTGTAGGGTAATTAACGCGCCGGTACAATTAACATATTTCTAATTCCGTTATATTCGATATTATTAACTTTAGGCCTCGAAAATGAAACCATAAGTTCCCTCAATTAAAAATGAAGGAAAAAATCCAGGCGTTTTTAACCAGTTCGTTAGCGTTAACGTCAACATTAACGCCAAGAATTTTCATATACTCCAAGAAATGAAAATAAAGGGTAGGAAACATAAAGAAATAAAACTTAATCGATCTAATAACAGTTCAAATTACCGTTATCCTTAGTAAAGATAGTTATTCGCCTAGGCTGAAGCCGATTTTAGCCTTACCAACATCTTAACGATTGATTTCGATA
Organism: Anisogramma anomala; assembly: GCA_038502455.1. NCBI lineage: Eukaryota > Fungi > Ascomycota > Sordariomycetes > Diaporthales > Gnomoniaceae > Anisogramma > Anisogramma anomala. The sequence continues at coordinate 33,787,038 of JASMMZ010000001.1, forward strand.
ATAGTAATACGTTCCTTTTGCAATGGCATATACTTCGAATATCCTCCTATTAAATACTTTGATAGCACAATATCTAGAATAATAACTTAAAAGGTATTCTTCACGTAACTATCTCTAAGATTAAAGACATATAAAAGGTTAAAGATTTTTTTAGGGTAACGGTAAAGGTTTTCGCCACTTAAGAAGTACAAAAAGGCATAGTAGGATAGTTAATAAGCTGCGCTAGGAACAGTATTTTCATACCATTGAATCTGTTCAGGGGCATCGTCACCGTTAACAGTCTCTTTACCCGTAAGATTTACGACATAATCCAAGTAGTTTTACCTGAAAACAATAGGTTACTAGATGTACTACATCACCTATATATTATTACACTTGGCGAAAGGGTAACAAATTAATCAATAGTTGGACTTACTACAAATCCAATATCTCTTGCCACTATTACGACCATAGTTTTTATAGTCAAGAGGTTTGCTTAAATCTTATCTTCGTTAGCGTTAGTATAGCTATAACTTTCAATCGTAAGCTATTAAACCAGACTTTAAACTCTAAAAGCGCCTATAACCATAAATAAAATCGACGTAATTAACTATCGCGCGGTCTTCTTTATCCACAACGAGAAAATAATCAATTTAAAGTTTCATACCAAGTGGGTTTAGTATATTCGATATCATGGGCGCAAACGAGAAACGAAACTAGCTTAAAAAGCTTTCGCAAATGAAATCTAGGCGTTGTAAAGTGTATTAGAACATATTAACGCGCGTAACAGCTACCCATACATGCTTGCGATGTATGGCTTTACCATCGTAGACCTTGCTCATTACCTACTCATATAATATAAGCTTATCAAGTCTCTAATTTAATGCATCTCTAGGTATTTCTTACTCTTTATTCTTCGCTATTATCGTGGTCTACCTTATAATAGCCCAATCCGTATAGTACTACGCAAAGTAGATATCGTGTTCGACTTAACTCTTTATACTATCGTAAATCTCGCCAAAAGTTATTAATCGTGTCATAAATGTCAGGTAGTAATCTTTATCATTCCCCATAAGGATTCCAGTGAATAATAAGTCAAAACCATAAGGATGAACCTCTATCCATTAGTAAATATTTAAAAAGAGTATTATTTTCGCATTTAAAAGATTACAAAGCTTTCTGTTATACTTCTTTACGTTATTTTCAATGTGGACGAAGTCTGTGAAAGGTTTTTAATTATTATTCACTATCCCTATAAGTTTTGAATGAAGATTGCATTAGTCGTTCCAATTTTTTTTAGTGTTTTTTTAATAGCTCAAGACTAAGAGCTTCCGGAACATGGTTTTAAAAGTGATTGCTATACGTTTGGCCCAAAGGGTAAATTATTTTAGTATAGCCTGTAGTAGGCTTGTACATAAAAGCGAACTAGTCGTGAAAAGCTGTTTAAGGAACTTAGCTATTTTGAGTAAAAGGTTGAAAAATACTGAAGGTTTGACCATAAGGAATGTTTTGACGAACTTGAAGATTTTGTTCAATTAACCGTATAACGACGACGTCAATTCCCTCATACGCTTTGGCCACTGGTACTTTACGAGCTTTTCCGCTACTAAAAACGTACTTCTCGCTGTTATGTCAAGGTGATGTGCTGCCGAATAAATGAACGGATTCTTTATCTTTAACACGTACGAATGCTCAACTTCACTAAGTGTAGAGGGGAGGTCCCCTCAAACGCATTTAAGAATGTTAAAGATTTTTAACACCCTTTTTGAGGGCGTAGGTTTCAAAGACATTTATTAATTTAAGCTAACTATAAAAAGGTTTCTGACAGCTTAGTAAAGCTTTTTCTAGCACTTATACCCTTCGGCGTTCAAGTTCTATCATTAACTTGGATTTAATACCCTTATAAATCTCTTTTCATGTATTAATAATCCAGTTGTCGAAAAACTCACGATATTTGCGAAAAACACAGACGTCACGGTCATAATCTTTGTCGCTGTTTGACTAAACGATAAATTGGTCAATTAAGTTAACCCGATGCATTTCGGTTAAGTCTTTATCTATATCACGACGCTAGAGGTTTTTCTTATATTTATTTTTAACAATTGATCTGAAAACTTCGATTTCTTCTTTTAATTCTTAGTTAAGTTTCATTATAGGGTTGTAGCCTACGTAAAACTTGGCAAGCGAGAGACTTACTGATTTGGCAGGGTGTAAAGATTTGGTAACTCAACATAAAATAGCTCAACGAGGCTTTATTAATGCGACTTATCGATTCTCATTATTTGACTTAAAGTAGCGATTTTGAAGAATCAATTGGCGTAGGGAGGTGAGAAAAAAAGTAAAGTATAGGCAAATGCCTGGTATAAAGGGTAAGGTCAAAGGTTGTTTATTATTAGTAAAGGTTAAAGGTTGTTTATTCTTTGGCTATTAGAATTCGTCGTTTTTACTGTAGTAGAATCCGTAGTAGTATTAACTTAGTCGTTTGCCAACTTTCCAAATTTGAGACTTTTGACAGTCAATTTAAACAGTTTTAAAAAGGATCTTTGGTAACGATTTCTTAGTGTTTTTTTAATACAGATACCATTGTTACTTTTAAACATCTATAAAGATTGGCGTAGCCCAAATTCTATTTACTTACTACTGTAAATACTGATACAGTAGTGAAGGCCCTTCGCAAAAAGTATTCCTTTACCTTAACCGCTATTATTAATATAAAGTGTAACCATAAAGTAGTTTTTTCATTTAATTAGCTTATATATACTTAACTTAACAAACAATGGTCAGTATTTATAAGGCTTTAAACGTTACAAAGTTATCGATTGGATTAGTCGAAGTAACATTAGTATTATATGGTTCATTAGTAGATGAATTATTCTAGGTTTGGCAGACCGATAGCCGGTCTGCACAGTAATTTGTATGGTGAATTGCTTGGCCCGTGCCCTAGTGTTCGTGGGCTCATACTGTACTTAACTTTCAGTCAATACAGTAGGCCCACAAATAATACACTCAACTAGCGGTCAGTGTAATCAACTTTACCGTAAGTAAACTTGACCTACTGCACGGAAATTATGACTATTCCAAAAAAATTATCTTTAACTTTAACGTCGGTATAACGTATAACGTACCTAGTAGCGGTTTAATCTGCGTATTGAATAGTAAACGAATTTGATTATACCCGTTTAATGAGTCTATAACAGAGGGGAAAACATTCAATATGATGTTTTCGAATTTCAGAAACCCTAAAAAAAGCCCGAAGGTCCTCCTCCTACAAAGTCTCGTGAAATATAATACGTTATACAGGGTAGTATTTCGGCTGTTCGTGAACAAAGCTTGAATGACCTTTCAATTAAATAAATTTATTTTCCCGCGAAATTAGGACAACCGGCATCCTCTTTCGGTTCATTAACATAATTCACGTGATATTTGAGTTCTATATAGTAAAGTGAATGAATACCTCGTCTACTAGGATGGTTGGTAAAGTTGAAATCATCCTATGGGCCACAGGTAAAAGCGAGTAAAAGTCTTTTTAGAGGATTTTTCGTATTTGATCGATTTACGTAAAAGTGGTATAGGGGGGATATATAGGCCTATATACCGGTACATTCACAATCACGGATATCTATATATATACGCTTCCGTTTAAGAGATAATAAGTGACATATATCGCGATGCCTAATATTAATACTTAGTATTTAATAAAGCTGGGTTCGCGAAAACGTGTAATAAATACATGGATAACGTATTCGTAGGCCCTATAAATATACTCGCGAACTTCAAGATTGTGCGTCTATGCGTCGAGCACCTTATAAAGGGATCCGATGTCAAAGCGTTGAGTACAATATGTAGTAACGTCTTTTTTTGCTGGGGGCGGTTTAGTTATCTGGTGCTCATGTTGAGGCCCTTAAGTATTTTTCAGAGGTCGGGCTGCGTTTGTCCTTTCTTGGGCGTGGAACGCTATGATGCACTTTGAAAGAGTGCATCTTGCAACGTAATACGTTCTCATACACTTTGCAAGAAGTTTATCCTGTAGCGTAACCGCCTACTAACTATAGTAATATATAATTATCTCCATACATGCATTATTTTCTTCTTGAATACGCTCCGGATTCATGATCAAGTAGTAGCATTACAATTTGTCCGAACTCTCAATCAATGGATTAGTAGTAACAGTACAATTTTTCTGAGAACGTAATCAGTCGTTTAATAGTAATAATTTAATTTGTCTGAACCCCCAGTTCGTCGTTCAATATTGAAATTAGTCTTTTTTGTAATGATAATATTATGAGCTTTAAAGTGTGGGTTAGGAAGGTTGATAATTCCTATGAAAGTGGGATTATAAAAGTTCAATTATGGATGTCACGTGTTTCTGGAATTAGTATAAAAAGATGAATTGCCATCGATCCAGATGGAACTTATTTCATTTTCCTTTGAATGATATGCCTCAATGCTTAAGTTAAATCCCTAATAAACTATTATACACTTGAACTTCTATACTACCCATGTTTCATTAATTATTCAGAACGTTATTATAAAGGAATCACCTAATTAATATCATATATTAACCGTTCCTTAAATATTCATTAAGGGAAAAAATAACTTATAGGCGCTTTAAAATGCATTAAAGCTGCCAAAACGATTCTACCGCCTCCGGAACCTGTCGCCCTCCTAATACGAACCCACCAGTACTGGTAGCATATCTTCAATCTCGGACTTTATTTTACCCACGTCGCATGTTACTGACCAAACCGCTATAGTTTCTCCTCTTCCTCCCTTCTCGCCGCTGTCAGCTTAGCCGCTATAACAACTTCTTTTTCTTGCTTTTACCCCTCATCTTTCCCTCCTACCACTTAAGGGGAGGAGCGAAAGGCTCCTAAGGTTATAAACCTTACTTATTCGCTACGGGTGAAAATCCCTTTACCCGTGGCATTACACCTCTACAGAAAACGAAATATTGTTGAATTTTAACGCGATATATAATAATTAATCCATAAAATCTTATTATATTAATGTTTATTTATATAAGCCGTGGCAGCGGAGCAGGCTCGCTTCCTCACGGCATGGCTTGCAAGGGTGCGACGTGAGGCCTTTTTGGCATGTAAAAAGTTATAGCGGCGTACTCGGGTTTGCGTCACTGGGTCCTTAATAAATACAATTTACGTGCCGTACGTTACGTTCGCTGCCGCGGGTCAGTTCATTAGCGATTACCATGAAAACTGTGGTCGCTTGTCACGTTACTATCGTTATAAGTGGATTAGTACTGAGAACTTCCTTATTTCGGTGGTCATGAGATTATGGGTTGAGGCTTTGTTACGTGCCGATTATTTCCAAGGTAAGTTATCTACTGTTTTAGCATAGAATCATAGGCGGGATTATTTGTTATTCACTCCTATAAAACCTTTTTGGGGCTACCCTATAATTATTTCTTAAATAACTGCGATAAAACAAAATTAATTCCTATTAGAACTTAACCGACGGCTAAAAAAAAAGTCAATATTTATATTGCCCGGCGGACGAGAATAAGTATATATTACCAAGGTGGATTCGATGTCATTATCGCACATTGTCGTAAGGAAGGCGAACCCGTTCGATACCCCATACCTAAAGGTATATTACCCAAGGCACGGAGCCTACCTCTTGGCGACGACGCCGATGGTTGTGTGGATGTTAGCGGTAGCGTTAATAGCGATGGAAACGATGACGGCGACGGCGATGGTAGAGAGTAAGAGAACAAAGACGAGGATTATGCAGCCCCTGTCTCACCCTCCCCATTTGACATTAATTAACTGCCATCTTTTATATTTGCCGATTTCTTCAGTTGTGGTACAATTGATTTAAAAAGACCGTATTTAAATAAATAGTTACGCAAGTAACAAATGGTAAAGGTAACAAGTCACATGTACTAGTAAAGCTGAAAATGATAATGTAAAGCGTGATAATATATTAGAAGAACGGTAAATTGTAAATATATCACATGATAATGTGTTATAGGAGTGATAAATATTACATATTCAAAGTGATATATGTTAGAAGCGCGGAAAATGTCGTATTGAAAGGGGAAGTAGTAAGTGTGCAGCGTAAAAACTAAGAAAAAAAAATCAGTGGGAATTAGTATTTTATCTGGGTTTATGTAATAAAACCTTCCTAGAGTCGCTAACGAAGAGGGTGATTCTAGACATAAGTTCTTTGAATACTCTATTGGGGGCGTTCTTGATTATCGTATCCACTAGGTTTGACTTTTTATCGATTTATCTCGTCTCTATAATTTCTCGGCGTTCGTATATCTGGAATAAGGTGCTGATATTAATTATAAAGTTTGTATCGTTTATAATACCTAGTTTAAAAAGTTTTTTGTAAAGTGAAAAAGTATAGTACAAACCATTAGGAAGGGTTTTAAATTAAAATTCGAAATTAATTTTCTGACTGTTATCGCTATTGTGATACCAGAGTAGAATTTTCGAACCATATTATAAATTTAAATAGCTGAAACTCTTTTTGTACCCCTTTGATATTTTTTTGAACTTCACTTGAAAACGTTATTATAAAAGGTAAAGTTGATTTCAATTGGTATTTCGTTTGAAAAAAATAAGGTCAAATTCAATTTACGAGTTGTAATTTGTATTATTCGCGAAGTATTCCTTAGCAAAAATTTACAGCTTTATTATACGTATATCGAGTGGTATAAAGCGAAGGCCGTGTTTCGGATTGTTAATTTCTTACTTAAGGCGCTTTTAAAACGCTTAACATATATTATCCGACGTGTTTATCTAATATTATGTAATTACGAAAAGTTTGAACATCTTTTAGGGCTATACAATTGATGTAACCTATACTCCATGCGTACGCTAACATCTGTATTCGTCAGCTCGTTATGCGTTGGTAAAGTTAATAAAACCTCTTTTGGCTCATTACGTGTTTTATGTAAACTTTAAAATACTCTTTTAAAACGTGATTGTTACACTATTAAAGTCAAGCAGACGGTTCTCTATTAGGTAGACTGGGGGTTTCGCTTTTGAATTAGCTACCTGGAACTTCTTTTCTTCTGTTATAAAAACTACATATAATATAGTATAAATGTATCGTCGGCTTTTATTCCAAAAAACACAAATCCTACTAAATATAATGATAAAATCAATAAATGTGGGTTAAATTTAAAACTAGCTATTTTAAAGCGTTTGAATGATGCCTTGAAGAATTATAGAATAAATGTACACCAACCTGAAAAAGGCTGTAGAGTCATTTTGAAATACGTAAGATCGTTTTATGTGGATGATATTTCCATAGTTTTACTTGTATATAGGCATAAATACACCGCTTGAAATGTTTCTCTAATTATATAAAAGTTTATATCATATACCGAAACTTAACGAAAGATTGATACAAAGCGTTAAAGGAAGTAGTAAATTATGAAATTAAGCTGTTATTTACCTGTTGTAAACTAGGTACTTAGATTATCATTTTTTTTTCAACTTTATTGTACTCCTTTACCATAAACCAGCATCCTTATAAGTTATCCCGATTTTATCTCTTAACCCGTAGATCAATTATGTTGGGAGGATTTTATCTTCGTAAAGTATTGAAATAAATCTCTTAAAGTAGAAAACACCTTATTTGATTGATACAGATATTTGTTTATTAGTTGCATTATTCAAAGGGCTAACCGAAGCTATAATACCGCCCTTAAGTAGATGCTTTATATTTAATTTACGGTTCGTCGTTTTGTTTACAACAATAAAGAAGTTCATTACGCAATCTGCAAAACGGGTTTGGTTTTTCAAATTAAGCGGATACCTTTAGCAGCGTGGTTCCGCTTTTTTAAACGGTGGGTATTTAGTTCAATAAGGTGGCTAAGGTTACAAAGGTTAATTCGCAGGGTTTGTATATTTCTGTGTCGGACCTTATTGGTTATAGTAAAAGTTTTATAGTTGTTAACACTCGTCGTATTACGTTTTCGGAGCCTTATCGTTTATATTTCTTTGTACTTTTGTATCATTATTCAACGAAATACACAAGTATATTATATCTTTTAATTCCGTTAATATTCCAAAGTCCAGTCTATCCTTCTTCCTGTTTTTAAAGCAGATCTTCTATCTATGATAGGAGTTTTTAAACGCCCGTTTCCCGCAGGATATTTCTTATTACTAATGCCCTTAAGACATTATTCCTAACCCGTAAGAAACACAAAACAGCTATAGCCTTCTCCATATCATTTACGTTTTACATCGTTAAATCCAACAGTACGGAATCCATACAAACTCTATTGTAAGCGCCAAAAACAAAAAAGTATAGGGGTTAAGCCATTCGAGTTAAAAGTACGGTTTATAGCGCTTACAGCTATTTATAAAATCAATTTCTTTATACTTATACCTTTTGGTTCTTTTCAAAGGCCCATATAAATGTTTCAAGTGGTTTGTAATAATGCTTGTATTTGCTGATAACCTGAGGCGCCTTTTCCGGTATTTATTTGTATTCGTTTTAGGATATTTTAGCTTTAGTTCGCCATTCAGTCGAGTCAAAAGCTATATCAATATCATAGGTAATCCAGTCCGGAGGTTTTAAATAGACGTTTGTTTCATAATTCATTAACGTATTATAGTAATCCGTTACGAAAGCGTTTTGCGTAAATTTCGCGGCTCCAAATAATGTTGCGACGTCGAAAGCGTAAAGGATATGCTATCCGTCAAGGTATATAATGTTTATAATAACCTTGTAATTAAGTTTAAGTCGTTTCAAAAGCGGAATTTCAATTGTGTTCAAGTTCATTTGTATATTTTTCATCTGTGGTAAAAGTTTGTTTTAGTTTTCAAGGTGTCTTTCCCCTATATTCGCATAACTTGTCATGTAGAGTAGCCGTAAAAACCCTTCCCTAACCGGATACTCAAACCTTTGGTATTGTACACGTAGCTTGAGAGATATTTAATGTACGGTTTTAATTATACGTATTTCCGGAACAAACTACACATAGCTAATCTTGAAACGAAACGACACGAATATACTATTGGAAATACGGATAAATTCATTGGTTGTTTTTCGAACCCTGATTCAAAATTTCTTCATATCAGTTTACGAAAGTGGAAATGATATTTCAAATTCTATTATATAAATTTGAACTTTTCTAGATCGTATATTTACTTCTACTATGCTTAATGAAAATGTTTTACCTTTGTAAAATGAAACCTTACGGAATTTTATTGTTTTATGGAATCGAATTTTAAGAAAATTGACCGTAAAAACGTTGAATTATCGTTTTCTAACAGTTGAAATTGAAATAAAGTAGGTATTTAGTATTAAAGCCCCAAATAGGTTATTAAATCTATAGAATAACGTGAATTACAACGCTTTTTGAGAGATCAGCACGTCTTTTTTTATATAGGCTTATTTTTAATATAGATAAAATATCTCGCATACCTTTAAATACTTGTTGGTTCGTTTCCTTAACTTGAATCAGTATGTAAATCTTATTTTCTTCGAGTTATCTTCCCCAAATATATATTTGTAGGGGTAAACGTCGAAATAAACTTTAACGCCTTCGTACTCGTCTCTGTATATAGTTCCGTTAACTTTTATTTGGTGTTTAAGTAAGTAATCGGTTCAAAATTGTTATTTAATTGAATTTGTTCGTATACTAAATAATTCTTGATGAATGACCGACTTTATAATATATAATAAAACCTTTTTTAGGTATTTATTAAGTTTTGTATACGTTGTTGCAGGTATACTGGTACATGTGATAGAATTTGTATTTAGTTATAGGGTAGTTTTCGTTTGTGCTCATCTTATCCTCCGTTTCTGGGCCTCTTTCTTTAATGTTTGTTGTTTTCTACGCCGTATTTGTGGATTTTACGGTTTTAATACCTTGGGTAAACTTTCAATCATCGATTTAAAATTTGGTAAATCGTTTCGGCGTGGTTCGACCTCGTAATTTACGGGCTTTCGTCTTTTTCTTCTCCGGCCAAAAACGTTAATCCGAGGCTTACCTGTTGGTGTATCAAAATCTTAAGTAACGTTTTAAGGTTTACATAAATAGCCTCCCATTTATTTTCCGATTTCAATAAAGTAAATTTAAAGTTCTAAATTCCGCGATATATTTGTGTAACTATTTCGATACAATTTTCGTCGCCTTCATATTTTGGTTTTACTGTTAGCTATTACCTTTTCAACATCGCTTATAAGGTAGTAAACACCTTTTGTGGCATTTTGTCGGTAATATTTTGCTTATTTGAAACGAATTACTGTATAATACTCATTTAATCCTGATTATAAAGTTCAAATAGATTTTCTATCAAAATTTACATTTCAGCAGTTAAAATGTTCGGTAAACTTGGCTCCTTACGTTAATTAATATAAATATCATTCTGGAGTTCTCCTAGTTAATATATCGGGTAAAGTTACATAAAATTAGACAAGGTTAATATCCAGTCGTTTAAAAGTGTTCAATATTAAATGTAGTTTATTCTTAAAAACATTGTAAGGTTTATTTATATAATTTTAAGCTTTGTTTTACAACTTGAAAAGTTTATAAACTTTGTATAGTCACTTTTATTAGTTGGAAATCGATGTGGTATGAGGTTGCGGTATGCTTCTAGGTTTATAGCTATCGGGACGTAAGTTTTGTATAGTCGTTTATATATTATTATTTCGTATAGTTTACATAGGTTCTGAAATTCAGCTTCAGTACTATATTAACCTTACATAATACCATACAACTTGTAATAATATTAAGAAGTTACGTATTTTTGAACATAAAAGAATATTGAAAACAATAATGTCCCCACTAAATTGAATAATTAATAGAGTGATGTTTTGTCAACAGGTCATAGTGCATGTAAACGCTAGAGATGAAAGAATACGCCAATAATATTTCGAGTATATCACGGTGTATAAAGACTGAAAATACATTTTATAGTGCTCTAACGCCGCCTGTAAATTTCGTTTAACTTATTCAGCTTCATAATTATGATAATAATTATGTGGATGTCAAGCTTAGTTGATATATTCCTTGAAACCTTTAATATAGTTCATTTAGAGAACTTTTTACATTTTTCATTCATTTATATTATGTTTCGAAAGCTTATTGGTTATCAGTCGTTCGGGTAGCCAAAGTCTTAAAAATTAAAGCATATATAGAAAAAAGCGGGAAAAGAATATGTTAACACGAGTTTTAAAAATTTTTATTACTTTCCTTGTTAAAGTGACTTTCAACGGTGTTAGATCTATGGTAAATAAGGTTTTGGTTCATATATTTTACCATTATCCAACTCGATTTGGATGAGTGAGATACCTCATATAATACTAATATTCCTCCAGTTAGAAATATATTTCAAGCGTTATAGACTTTAAAGATAAGTCATCGCAAGTTGATAAAGAAACGCCTAAAACTATTATTTGAAATGCTAATATTTGTGATACAGTCTTATAATAACTAGTCTATTTCAATTTTCATATTGTATAATGAGTGAAATCTCCAGCTATTATTTTCTACCCTATACCTACACATCTATTTACCATTCGAGATCGTTCTTCAGAGTCAATCTTCTACGGTATTATGCTTGACCCTAGGGCAACGCAATACTCAATAGATAGCTATGAATAGTATATCGGATTGCAAATAGATAATAATATTACTACTAAAGACATGAATTATTTGGCCGCTGGCAAATTTAAAGTTGAATTCTAATTTAAAAAGAATTTATTTTAGTAAGGTAGACGATTGTGACCATAGCCGTTGAACTTGTTATTTCTTATATCATGGAATATTTTCCTCTTTTCCTTAGAAAATATAAATATATAAAGATCATTGGCTTTGACGCTTACTTCTAAACTAAAGAACTAATTCATGGTAACGGTCGAGGGTTTCCACTTAGTTTAAGATAGAAATACTGGTTGTTTAAATTTGGCGAATGGAATGTATTGATATTAAACTCGGTAAAATCGGAACTACATCAATTGACCCGTAGTTTCAGTTACCGCGCAATTGACAAGCTATGGAAAGACGCAAAAGAAACTGGTTATGTATATATGGATTTATTTGTACCAAAAAAAAGACTAAATAACTTGTAATCCTTACAAAACATATTTCATTATCCTCCTTACGTATGAGTTCGAATTAAAAAATGACTTCAATTTCACAAATCTCGGTAACAAAATTTTCATAATAATGAACTTTAATTTTACGTCTTCGATTTCATCATGATTTTTTACAGCGAAGTTGCTTTGGACCTTCACTGCAAAGAAAATTTAGAAGGCGTTGCGTACGCTATGGATTACCACGATCTTGTGATCTTCTAACGTACGAGTTTACCACACTTGCATTAGCTTTGCTAATATATGGTTTTAAGTTAATATCAAGTAGACAGAAATTCGGTACATAAAAATTTCTTGGAAAAGCCATTGAGTTCTTAGTATAATCAAAAAGATATATACCCTTTTATGTACAGCTTTTGAATTTCCTACCTTAGAGGTCGACGATTTTGTCAATTCAGGAGTAAAATTGAAAATGGCATTAAAGGCCCTTAACGATACTATGGACTCCAACGGCACAATTCTAATACTGTTGGTTTTCTGTGTAAACCTATGTATAACGACTGAACGATCTCTATCATCAAATACTCAAAAAAGTTTATGGTATATAGTAAGTTATTGAATTCGTTGAGTAAATAATTGGTATATTATTCAGTAAATCATGCCTATAATGCCATAAACGAACCGTTTACTACGGAAGTCCTCCTATTTACTCTATAAAATAAAATTTTGATTTAATGAAAATAGGGCAAATGGAATATTTCTCATAACATTTTAAGTTTAAAAAAATCGAAAAGTAGAGGTTCAAGACGGTAACGGTCCTGTTGATTTAAATATTATAGGGGTTAAACTGGGTAAAAATCACGCTCAAGATCGAAATCCTTCAATTGAAGGTGTATAAATAAAAGTTATTAATTAATAAAATTTATGTAGAAAGACGGTTATTAAGAATATGTAGGGACGACGTTGTGTAAAACCAGTCAAAACTAGCATACATCATAATAAGTAGAATTAATATTAAGATTATTAGTCAAAATAATTATATATCACGGCCTTAGTAACGTAAAAAAATAATTCTAATTATAAGTTGACTATTAAACCACGTGTTAAAGATATTATCAACACCTCAAGTAAGATAATAAATGAGAGCCAGTAAGTAGGAATTGACGGTCTCTTCACCAGAAGAGTCATTAAATTTATACCATTGCTGTAATTTTAAAGGTCAGACGTAGGATTTTCAATTTGAGTATATTATACGCGGTTATAAGCAGAACTTCGAATCAACAATGTGAAAAATTAAGGTGAATCGTTCAAATTTACGATAATAAGATAAAACGACAAAACCTATGACGCAAAGCTAAAAAAAACATTATTTTATAATTAACTTGATCATTAACATTAATATCAATATGAATGCCAGCAATATTAATGTTTTTCCAATTTTAAAAAAGGAATAAGCGCTTTATGAGATATAAACAATAGATCTAATAACCACAACTATGTTTGTAGACTTCATTGATAAGAGGTTATCACTTAGGCTAAAACAAACCTTCGTCTTACCGGCATCTAATGTTTATTTCGATAATGGTGGTATATTCACATCACGATGAAATATACTGACAATAACTTTGTGTTTAATTTCTTATTTTTAGGGATTTAATTTAATATCTCAAAACATATATTCCACGTAATTATTACCAATTTTACTTTGAAAGAAATAAATCTACATCTTAGTCACTAATGCAATAATATGAATTTTTAACCGTAACGAAATACAAAACGTTGTAATTTATTTCTTATGAAGTTACTTTAAGAACAGTATGCTTGTACTATGCAACTTACTTAAACACATTATTTAAATTATTTAACTTATCTTTGTTTTCGTAATCTACGAGGCTTTTGTGATTATCATTAAGTCAAGTAACAGAATAATAGGTTCAATTTATAAGTTTTTGTTTGTAGTGTTAGTCTATTATGTAGAGATTTAAAAAACCATATAACTTACCGCAAATCCAACATTTTTATTACTATTGTGACTATAACCTTTATGGTAATTGTATGAGTTCGAACTTTGTCTACGCTGCTAGTTAAACTTTCAGTCCTGTGTTTTTTTGACGGGTTCTAAATTTTTCAAGCTTCCTTACTTGCGGTTGATATAGTCCGCTATTGCAAGGTCTTAATTTTTCTATTTATTGAAACTATTAGATTAAAGAAATATGTTAATTGAATTTGAGGTGTAAGATTTTATCGTTGTAAACTACAATCTTGAATATTCAAAAAAAGTATTTACAGGTGGTAATTGAGCGGTATATGTTGTATTTAAATTCCTTAGTGTTTATAATGGTTACCCCAATATTTTAAAAGCATATAGGGTTTCCCATGTGTGCCTTACCTATTACTTACTGGTAAAATATCCATACGTTAAGAATCTGATCAAAGACATATATTGTTGTATTTCTTTATTCATCATCATAGTTCAACGAGTTATAATATAATGCGTATAATATTCCGCCAGGTAAGCTTTGTATTTGAAGTGTCATTTGAATCTGTTATAAATTTCGCGGGTGAGATCATTGAATACATAGGTTCATTAGTCATTTTTGGCGTGCTTGATTAGTATTAACAGTAAAGAAATAGAGCAAGTTGATGTATCACCCTTCATTCATTAATAGATATGGAGAAATTCTATGATTTTCGCAATAAAAAATTATAGAATTTCCCGATGTATTTCTTTATGCTTCCCTAAATTTCAACGCAATCCGAATTGAGTTTGTAAATAATAAAAGCTATATCTGTCGGTATGGTCTAAAACCTTTGTTATTTCATGTGAAATAAGGTATAGGGAAGCGTAATCGTTAGATTAGTATTGTAGTAAAGATGATAGATCCAACGGAAGAAGCATCCAGAGGTACACGCTACAGTTAAGGGCTTATAAGCCCTCGCCCAGAGCATACTACTCGAAACCGCTCTACGTATTGCCGTTTTGTCTGGTATAGCCATTCCAAACCGATACATACATTGCCGTTCGGTTTGGTATACTTATTCCTAACCGATCCATGCATAATACACATTGCGTTTTGTAAAAGTGTAGCCTACAGCGTGACATGTTATCGTAAACTTTGTAGAAGTGTACCCTGTAATACAGTATACTGCCACTAGACCTATGTATAATATTTATAAGTGTGGATATTACTACATACCCTCATAGATAGTATACATAAGGCAAGTAGATGTGTACTGTATTGCACGGTGCACTCCTACAGAGTGCACGATAACGTGTCACATTGTAGGCTACACTCTTTCAAGACGCAAAGTGCTCTATGCATGGATCGGTCTGGAATGACTATTCCAAACCGAACGGCAATACGTGGAGCGGTTTAGAGTAGTACGCTTCGGGTGAGGACTTATAAACCCCTAGCTGTGACGTACACCTCTAGATGCTCCTTTTAAACAATTATTTTTTATATTATAATTACCAATCATTTTGATTAAATTTTAAAGACCTTATATTTACATAAACCTTATAGACTTAAATCCTTACGGAAACTAATTAGTCGACGACTCGGTCGATTAACAATAGCCTAGAAAAAAGAGATAGGCATACGTTAAATACCTATAACGAAATGTTATAACGGTTTTAACTATTCGTAATTTAATATTTCGTTTTTACAAAAATTACACGTCGACGTGTATAAATACTATAAAAACGGGGTAATTGTAAGTAGGACAACGTTAATATAATTCTATTGACGCTTATTTGGCGTTTCATTTACTAAAAGTCCTATTACATTATCATTATCCTCTATTTATCGTTTTAACGTACCGGGGCACTTTTTAAAAAGAGTTTTATTATGTACTATGCCACGTAAACTAAAACCTTTAAGTTTCGGAACACTTAGTTGGAACCTATCCGATTCCAACATTCAAAACGCTCCCTTAATCCAAAAGAGGTTACGACACTTATTCGAACCGATCGCTCTAGCCAAACCGTTTACATATAAAGTAACCAAACCGATTATTTTAGTAAGTTCGGTTACGACGTATTGATTCAGACCGACTACTAAACACCGGATTATATAACGTGCCTCCCTACAAATATACCTTTCATTTTCCCTATTCGCATTACACTTCTTTTGCTTTATTTGTCTTTCTGAGTTTACTTTACGTATTTTAAATTAGTTTTCATAAGGTTTACGATTAGCTTACCGTTTAAATAACATATTGTTACTCAATGTTAATAGAACTAATTTGAAACGCCTAATTAGTTTGTAATTACACCCTATTTATGGTTTAAATTTTATCTTCATCAGTGAACTTCAATAAATTCAATTTTTACCACTTTGATTACTTTCATAACTTCATATTAGCTGTTTATAAAACGTATCAGCCTAAATGATAGAATTCGAACATACTTGAAATGTTACTACAGCTGAAAATTACCAAATTAAACCGTTTCTTTATACCAAATACGTAATAAAACCACCAAAAAACACCTATAACCATTTCCTTAAAACAAATATACTAAAGGAAGTCAAAGCCAACTTCTACCTTTTGGTCGAAAATCTAGGAATCAAAAAAACCATCATATATGAAATTCACCTAAGTCTTTGGTACGACACTATCGATTCGCTAATTAAGGATATCTATCCATACACGGAAAATATATATATTTTGGCTGTTATATTCCGTTACTAGGACGGGAAAACTTGAGGACCTAACTTGTTGGATGATTTTCATAAGAAAATTTCGAACTGGACATTAGATATATGACAAATGGTAAATTCTGCCATTACCGAAGCCTTACGAATCAAATTAAGAATTGAAGATATTAATACTCCAAGGGGTAAAAATAACCGCTTTATAAAAACCTTATTCGAAATAATATAATTCATCGACGTATTAGATTAGGAGGATAAAGATTTATATTTAGAGGATTTAGAAAAGGGTATTACTTTATAAAGTAAAAGAAACTATTATTAAAAAAATAAGAACGAGACTTGAAACAACCGAATCTTCTACCTATACCCTAAGTTAAAAATAAAGATCCCGAAGAAGAAAAACAACTATAATATTTATCTACTACGTAGATAAAATACACCCCTACGCTAGTATATACCGTGAAAGAAAACCTAATATCGAACCTCTCCCTAAACATTGGAAACGACCCAATTGACTTTGGCGGAAACGGCCGGAACACCGAAAACATCCCGATCGAATACGAAAGAATCGGCTGAATATAAAAAAAAACCCCTATTCAGAAATTAACGAACGGTGCAAAACGCGGATACGTGCCTTATGGACCAACGCCCGCAACCTACGACCATTAGCACAACCTTTCACCGTACCGCTTTCCCACGAATAGAAAAGAATTTATGAAATGAACCAACTTTGTTAAACTATGAGATAGGAATAACAATTATAACGGCGAACCGTACGATTTATTTAATAATGAAATACGCTTTATAATTAATACATGTAAAAATTATACATAAAGCTATCGCAATTTCATATTACTTTACCCGATACACTTTTCGGTTAGGCTAAAAAGTAATATATGTATCATTGTACTTAGATAGATACATTTACGAAGTTTATAAACGCTTAAAATATCACTTCGACGAAGAAATTAACTACGAACTTTACAATAGAGACTAGACCTAGATAACCCAAAAATCAGTAAAAAACCTGTAGGATAACGCCAATAAAAACCTCTAGGACATATTCACCATCCTATTGACTAATTTTAGAAAGTGTTAAACAACCTTTAAACCTAAATACAAAAACGACAAACTGTTTATCCAAATATTAATGAAAGTCCGTCGCGAAAACTTGAATTTTAACTTTATACTTTTAAAACCGAAAAAGGATTTAAAATCTCTTTGTATAAGTATTAAAACATCGTTCAAAACCTTAATATTCCGATGGGCAAGAATTGCATCAATATTTCTAATTGATATATTGAAAAATAACGGCTAAATTACTAAAGTAAACCTTTCCGAAATTATTTACTATATTTTGGATAAAAGGTTCAAAGTGTACCTAACGCAAAGTAATCGCCATAGATACGGCTAGTAAAAAGAAAAATGATAAGGAAACAAAGGTTATAGCAGCTATAATTGAGGGAAATTTTACGGACAGGGATAATATACATGATAGCCGTAGCAATACGAATAAAAGGGCACACGAAACCCCATAAATATATTAAAACGTTGTATTGTTTACGGTAAAATCGGCTGTTAATCTTTAAACCACCCCATGTACCAATGAATTAGAATCAAACGACAATTTTAGGACAACTGTACTTTTAAGGATCAAATAGTCCCTGATTTTGCAGTATATACAGTCGAATGTGAAAGTACAGACAACGAACTAGATACCTACCCTTACGAAAACATATCCGGAGAAAACGACCTTAAGCATAATAATTTTTACCTGTTAGATTACGACAATAATAACGTCCAACGCATTTTCGCCGGTTTATAGGATACTTCATTTATATATATTACAAACTTGGACTATGTAAATGCAGTGTTTAACGTATATACAATGTCGTATTTTACGCTTTTTGAAAGATATAGAAACAGATTCCAAGGCATTATTCCTGATATTAACGCAGCCGAAATTTCGACGGCCAGAAAGCGAAAGTTCATCGCGTTTATGGCAGAGTTCCCAAAGTTTCGGCTAAAACGAACGGGAAAACACAGAAACGCTTTATTTAATAAAGTTAAAGCGTCGTTATTCGGGAAGGTCGTTGTAAATATAAATTTAGGGCAGATTCAAATTTACGTAATAAACCTAAAAACCCAATTTCTACTTTTATTAGTTAATATAAACAATCTCGAAATTGAAGTCTGGACTACGACAAATTAACTTATCTATGCCTTTAATAGAGTATTCGTACCTCTCCAACTCAAGTTCGGCTACTAATAATTTTCCTCAAAAGTATGTATAATTAAGTTGTTTACTTAACTTGGCCGGAATTACGGAATTTCCACCGACGATTTGGATACTCAGTTGTAAAAGGTTCTTTACGACTAATTTATGACACAACCCATATAAATATAGGAAAAGGTGTACTTAATGTTATCGAAATATTCTATTATAAGTATTATCTCCACTTATAAGCCCTTTGACGGTTTAAATTCCGCCTTGAAAACGATATAAATTTTAATTAGGAAATAATTGTCAATATTATATATTTCAATAGTTAACCGGTCTTTTACGTCTTCGATACGGTAATACTAATTCAGGTCGCCAAATTCAAGCAAAACGATTTTATTATAGATTGTTAGGATGTTTTAGTAAATTACAAGTTCAATATTTATCTCGGGCCTTTAAACTAAATTACTTATGATACCGGTACGGTTTTTTGTTTTACCTAATTACATACAAAGGCTCGGATGGTCGACAGCCAATATCAATAAATTTCAGTAAAAGCTCTATAGGGTATGAGGAAATGTAAATGATATTACTAATTATTGAAAGACGTGTGTACGGTATTATTAAAAGGATTGAAGAGTGTTAAATTTAAGGAATTTATTATTTAAATAACGGTTAACTCTATTAATACCACCTTTGAAATAAACTGGATTATCTCTACAATCCTTATTTTTGGTATTTATCCTAAAATCTATATAAACTTTACTTTATTACTATTTACAATGTAAAGGGCTAATGTAGTGACTAAAGCTATGGTGCCGATACTTTTATTACGAAAAAAAAAACAATATATTTAAAGAGTTGGCTGTAAGTAATAGCCCATGTAAAACTAGAGTTTTAAATTTATTAATATGATTCAAAGTTTTGGTGTAAAGAATAAAGGATAAATAGACTGATATTTAGATAATTAATAGGTTTAAAGGATATGATATACTTATTAATTTATAAAACGAAATGAATTCGTTTCGTTATACAATAGTAGGAGGATATAAAAGGAAGGTGAAAAGCATCGGCTCGACACCGTAAGACAAATACAATCGCCTATAAAACATTCCTAAAACAAATAATTTAATTTGAATTTAAATATAGCTTGACCCTTCAAACGCGAATCCAATCCGATCACGTTAAAAGAAAACGGCCTATTTATACCAACCCCGTTAAAACCTCGTCGCCGATGGCGCACCTTCAGTTTGAAAACTAAAACACGCCTTAAAAACTTTGTTATGGACTCCTCTATCACGTAAAAGGAAATAGAAAATCGTGAGCTTAACTTCACGCTTAGTTGAGAAAGTATTATTACCACCTTAAGTACCCTATTCGTATAGTTTACCAAAACGTAAATCTTAGCTTTAATCAATCAAGGAGTGTTTCGTTTTAAACGTTTCGACCTAATTCTTTACAGCGTCTATAAAATCTTTTTAACTCGATTAGTTTACGAAGTTGAAAATAAAACCAAAAAACCCTTACAAAAAGATCCGTTTAGTCGTAAGAGAGTATAACGACGAAGGAAGAAAAAAAACAGTCTAATCACTTACGTTATAACAAGTTAGCTATCGCCAGATTTTTATATTCGTAGCCTCTTTTAACGTACTATAGAACCTTTATATTGAGCTTCGAAACATAATGTAAACATATACCTAATTTGAAAAGCAGCTTAAATGACGGATTTATGCCGATATACCTAAAGACCTTAGGTAACATTACCCGCCTAAGACGATTTTACGTATTTTAAAACCACTTCACGGTTTCGCTAAAGTTGATATTTATTAGTAGGACACTTACTAAAGTCACTATAAGGAACGGCTTAGAATCATTAGTTTTACATTCGACCTATATATATTGATGTTTAAAGCCTGATTAAAGTGCTTTATATTACTCGATATATAAACGAACGATATATTAATGTTATGTGACATTTCGCTTTCCGCTTTTAAAAAGAGTATACTTTTAACAGCCGGCCAAAAACCGAAACCTAAAATGATCCTAACGGAAAATTACGTAATAAATTTTAATAACATTCTCATTACTTTCCAGAATAATATTTTAGACTTTACGTAAAAGAGGTAATTAGATAAAGTTTCCCTTATCGCTTTAAGTAACGTAAAACGAGCCGACAAATATAAGTATTAACATATATTTGGTACCTAGGATCTCTTGATAATAATAACATGGTTAATATTCAACCTTTTTATAGTAGCGTAATATTGAATCAACCAGATGAACGATATATGAAAGACGTTTTATAAATTTCCTTTGTAGCACATTTATAATTTAAAACGCGACTTGTAATTTATGCTACTGGATATACAAATTGTGAAGTTATTTGTTTTTATTAACGATTCTTTCGCTAATAATAACGACTATAGTTTATAAATCAATTTGATTTTAGTTTTCGGTGACGAAATACCGGCTCGAACAGGCTTTATGTTTAGAGGAAATAGTATTTATGCGAACTTTACCAAATGTAAAAGGGCTATGCGGAAGGTCCTAGTTTTCGTAATTTTCAATATATCTAAAAGCTTCGATTCAGGTATTATTATAAAAATAACGGTCTAGATACGTATTTTGAACCTTAATTTACGATTTATACCTGTTGAAGTATATATCAATTCCTTCTTGCTTTCTAAGTGCTTGGTCAAATTTGGTATTTCAAACGAAAAACGTTTAATAATCGATATTATAACTTTACGAGAGTTATATATAAACGTCGTAAAATCGAGGAAATAAGGTAAATCGACGAAAAATTCAACTAAACAAATACAAAAATCAAAGTTACGCCGAACGGCGCTTTAAAATCTCTTATATCAATAAGTATATTATTTATTCGGGTTATTCAAAAGGTTTCTAAACCTTTTAGGCTATTTAAACATTTTTTCCTAATCTCAATCGGTTCTTTTATATTAATTACACTGATTTTCGGTTTTTCCTTTATTTAAATTCTCTATTCGCTTCGAATATCCATTTCATATCTGTTCAATACTATTATTTTACACCGTTTCCGAGATTTTGCCACTATTTGTTTCACATGTTTCGACCCGACGGAATTTACCATTTATTCCATTTTCAATTTATTTTTCGCGCTGAAACTGATTTTTACTTTTAATTATATTTACGATATCGTACCCATTATAGTATATTACCTCCTTCGTTCTTTATACTTTATATTACTATTATTCCATTTCAATGTTTTTTTTATGAATAGCTCGTATATTACTATATAGCGTATTATATTGTAACCGGGTACACTGGCACGTTCGAATGGGTATTGATTTATTACTATAGGAAAAAGTTGAAGTCGTCGCGTCTTTATTATTTTACCCGTCGTTTTCCACTTTGATGTTAACGTTAACATTATTTTCGTTTAAGACGTTATTAGTGCTACTAAAAATGTGGTTTTATATTTTATTAGTTATAATTGTAGGTAAAGGTGTAAGATGAGATTACCCATTTTTTGGCCGCGTACGATAACACCATTAAAATTTCTTACGTAATATATACGTAGACCCCAATTTTAGGCGGCGACGACTATTTTACTTTTCCTGATTCGCTGGTTAATACATATTACTAAATTAGTATCTGGTTATTTTGGTTATTTCCCGCCGCAAATGTTTTCGGATCTATCTGAACGATATATTTTTATTCGAGGAATTTTTTAAGGTTCGGCTACTACTTACCAAAAAGCCAACGAGCGCGTAATACGGCCTCAGCTTACAGCTTTAAGACTTTAAAAATAGGGGCGTACGAGTTGTTGGTCCGTTGGTAACGATAGTAACGGGTCGAATGATCCTTGTTTTCGTAATAATCATTAACGGATTTGCCCGCGGTCGCGGAAGCGATATATGATATATAAGGTGTGTTCATTAGTGGCTTGGGGCTATGGATCCGAATACGTAGTTTTAACGTTTTACGCGTTAAAGAGGCTTCTTAAAGTAACCTAACGATACGAAACTCGAGGCGACGGAGTAAATCCGCTTCGTATTAATTATTTAAAAAGTAAAATAAAAGTTAAGGGTATATATTCGGGTGGATTTAGGGATACGAGCCCTAATGTAATTATATTAAGTTATATTTACCGCGTAAAGCAGGTTTTACGGATGATAGGGTTTTTACCCGTGTGGAAAAGGCAAGGTTTATAACCTTAAAACCCCACTATTCCTTTCCCGAGTTTAAAAAGGGGAAGGAAAGGAGGGGGAAGAGAAGGTCGGGGCGGCAACGGCGAGTAGTGGCGAGGAGAAGGCGGCGGTAAGGCTAGGCGGCGTGACGACGGTAGGATTAAGCGGAGTGATGGCGGTAATGGCAGGACTTAGCGATATGGCGGCGAACGGGGTGGCGAAAGTAAGCGGCGTGGCGGCGATAGAAGAAATAACGCCCGACGAAGGTGGGCTACTGCTTATTGGTGGTAGTGATGGAGGTAATAATGGCAGCAACGGTGGCTACAGCAACAGCGGCGGCGTCACACCGCTGTTCGCGCGCTAAATGGCGCCGTGCTATTCGGTTTTTACACGTTATTTAGGTGGAGGAAAGGTTATGAATAGGTGTTGGTTAAGTAACCTGCCTATTGGATCGGATTATTTTTGTTAAAGGTAACAAAGGTAAAGTGAGATACGGTTTGGTTTGTTTAATAAGGATAAAAGTTCAATTGAAATAGGGATTTACATTTATTTCGACTACGTGCCTTTAAAAAAGAAAGCAAAAAGATCCTGCCAAAACCGATAGCGATATATCTTTTTATATTAACCCAATACGTAATTACGTAATTCACTCTACATAATAACCCCTATATAATCACCCCTATTGAAAATCTTGAAAACCGTTATTTTTAACTATATCGCCCCTATTTAATTATATTAACCAGGCCCGAATTATAACCATTACCTTGACTAAACTTTCCTAATTTTAGCTAAACCTAAAATACTACTTTGGCTGTTCTTTATTAATTTTAGCCGAACTTACTAATTTGTACCTTTTGTAATTAATACAGCAATAATACTATTATTACGGAAACTTGCTAATTAGGAACTTTTATAATTAATACGGTAATGGTGCTATTACTTTAAAACCTACTAAATTCAACCCTCGAAACTATAAATATATTCTTACTATCAAATTATAGGTACGAAGTATTTGAAGTGGAAAGAAAAGATGGCCTATATGAATATTATTACATACCTTTATAAATAGTATATATAAGGTAATTAGCAGTGTACTGTATTATAGGGTTAACTTGTGTAAGGTGTACGATAATTTGTTACACTATAATCTATACTCTTACTCAACTCAAAGTGCTCTATGCATGAATCGGTCTGGAATAACTATTCCAAACCAAACAGCAATGCATGGGGATCGGTCTAGAATGGCTATACCAAACTCAACGGCAATATGTAGAACGGTTTAGAGTAGTACGCTCCGGGTAAGGACTTATAAACCCCCACTTGTGGTGTGCTCCTCTAGATTATCCTTTTGGATGATCATTTTTTATATATTACAACTACCAATCCTTCTGATTACTCTTCTAAGACCTTATTTTCACGTGAACCATATAGGTCCAAAACCTTACCGACAATAAGGGTATATAGTAATATCCACACAGGCAATCTCTTTTTTTTCTCATATAGCGCCGTATAATAATAATGTAATTATAAAAATCTAAATGAGCAGTTTCTTTAGTAATAGTGTCATTACCGTATTAATTAAAAAATGTAGAAATCAGTAGGTTTACGTAGTAACCATGTTATTTCCGTATTAATTGTAAAAGAAATCTAAATTAGCAAGTTCGGTTGGGATTGGCAAGGTTTAGCCGTCGTAGTAATTATAGTTCTACATTGGTTGATATAGTCAAATGAGGGCGATATAGGTGGTAATAGCGCCTTTCGTAGTTTCTAATAGAGGTAACGAGGTAAATGAAACAGGGGGCTATTATGTAGAGGTAATTATGTAGGGATGATTACGTAATTTTGTATTGGGTTAATATAAAAAAATACATCGCCATCGGGCCAGGCAAAACTTCTTTTCTTTTTCCTATAAGAGCGTGTAGTTGAATCTAATACAAATCCCTACTTTAATTCAACTTCTATTCCCCTTAATAAAATAAATAGTTTTAATAGGTATGTTATTTAGCTTACACTTATATACGAACCTTTCCCTCAAATAAATACCGCGTAAAAATAGGATAGCAAAACGCTGTTTAGCGCGAGAACGTTGGCGCGCTACCGCTGCTGTAGCCGCCGCCGCCGTTACCAATTTGCCTTTATCGGGCATAATCTCGTTAATTACGGTTACTACGTCCGCTGCCGCCACGCCGACTAACCCCATCGTCACCGCCTCTTCTCCCTTTACCGCTATCTAACCCCTAAGCCTAGTCACCACCGCCGCTTCACCCCTTTTCGTTACCGTCGCCATAACCCTCCCCTTTTCCTCCTCTCTCACCCCTTTCCCCAACTCCTAGAGGGAGAAACAAGGGGATTTTAAAGTTATAAACCTTATCCTCTCCCTATGGGTAAGAACTTCATTACCTGTAAGAGCTCTTTTACGCCATAAAAGTAGCTTGACGTAACTACGCTAAGGTATGTACATCCTAAGTTTATCCACTCGTAAACCTTTAACCCTCTTTCTCTTAAATAAGGAATACGAGGCGGATCTATTACGCCGCCTCGAGCTTTATATCGTGATCATACGCCTGAAAGCGTTTTTGATGCGTAAAGTATTAAAATAGCATACCCAGACCCGTAGTACAAAACTATTAATAAATACGTTTTACGTGTCATATATCGCATTCGCGGCCGCGGGTAAGTCCGTTAACGATTATTATGAAAGCAGGAGTCGTTCAGCCTGCTATTATCGTTATAAGCGGATTAATAACTTATATACACCCGTTCCGGAAGTTTTAAGACTGTAGGCTGAAGTCGTGTTATGCGTCCGCCGACTTTGTAGTAAATTTTAATTAAACCTTAAAACTTTCCTCGATCTAAAACATATCGTTCGATTCGTTCTGAAAAACAATCGCGGTTATAAATAACCACAATAAGTCGATATTAATGAGTAATAAATGCCAACTGGTGGTTCTAGGGAAACGGTAGCCGCCACTACCGCCTCAAAACTGGGTTTACGCATATATTACGCATGCGAGTTTCACGATGTTTTCTTTCGTCATTATAAAACAGAAAATCCTTTTTTTACCCTTTTTTCTAAAGGTATAATTAATAAAGCCCAAATCTATATCCTCGCTAACGTTAATAACGTCGATAACGGTAATGGCAGTAACGTTAATACAAAGGGGGAAATTTTATATTTGAGAAAGCTTTAATGAATGATGTTTTGATGAAACGTATATCTGTTTCGAGCCAGTATTTCATTGCCAAGGACTGAGAAGAAACTTATTTATAAATCATAGTTGTTATTATTGATAAAAAAGCCGTTAATAAACAAAAAACAGTTTCACAATACGTATATTTAGTGATAGAATTTATAAAACGCATTTTAAATCGTTTAATTGTTATATAGAACATCTGTTGAATGATTTACATATATTTTCCGTCGGGTGGGCTTAACATTTCGCGACGATTGAAAGGTCAAATACAGTCTTTCACTATGCTATAAGAGTGACCTTAACGCTACGTATGCGATGGTATTTATATTCGTCGGTCCATTTTACGTTATTGAAAATGATGAAGGCAGTTTTATCCAGCTACACATTTAATATATGTTCCAAAACGCCATTTTAAAGGGTAATAGTGACGCCATTAAAATCTATTATATCTTCCTTCATTAGGTACGTTTTAGGTTTTGCTCCTAGGCCGACCTCCAAAAGTTTCCATTTTTCAAATACGGAAAACGAGGTATTATAAAACGTTAAAGTGTCGTCCGTCTATATACCTATTGATATAAAACCCTTGGAGCGGATTATCGATACTAATAGGTATAAGTTAAAGGTAAATCTAGTTATTTCGAATCGTTCCTTATAATTCTTTTGGTAGTGTTGTAATAGTAAATATCGCCTTTATCTAAGCCATAAATTAATTTTATAATACGTAAAATCGTTTTAGATGGGTGGTATTACCTTGGATGTTTTAACATATCGGCGTAAATTGGACGTTTTAGACTCTTCTTCAATTGGGTATATACCTGTAATATATTTCTAAATTCGATATATGGGTTGTATAATACCTTATAAAAGGACGCATTGATAAAAATCAGGCGATATTTAACTCTTTATAACGTATGTGATTAGGTTATATGATCTCTTTTGCCTTCATTGTTATATTCTCAAACGACTAGGTGAGTTTTTTCAAAAAGTTCTTTGAATTTATCGCTAACTTCGTAAACAAAAGGAATTTTAAAAATCCTATATTTACCATAAATAAGCGGATCGAAACGTTTAAAATAAAATACGTTTTAGTTAAAACTAAGATTTTCGCCCGAGTCATTTATTTGAATAAAGTATTTAAGGTGTAAATAATACCCTTGTATCGGAGTTTCAAATTAAGATTACGGTTTTCCATTTACTTTTATGTATTGAAAGAGTGCGTAGCAAAGTTTTTAAACATTTTTTTAATTTTCGAATCGAAAAGGCGCCTTCAGCGTCGAGATTTTGATAATGTTAATTTAAACGGGTCATTTTTATCTAAAGTAATCGGGTAGGAATCATATTTCGGGGGAAAGGCTAAAATAAGGTTCAGTTTAAATTCATCATTTTAAGGAGTATCTCCTTATAGATTTTATTCATCTTACGGTTTCAAAACGTTTCTTTTCACCAATTTTGTATATATGCGTATCATTATTTCATTAAACGAACTTATACCGTTTGAAAAATTAACGAATATGTTGTAGCCTTTAAACCTGTTAATCGTTCAAGTGCCAATCCATCAATTGGTCGTTTTCCAAACCAAAACTTTAAAGTACAATAGTAAATTTAAAAAGATAGTTTTATGTTAACTATTCCTTATAGAGAACGCTTTGGATACATAGTTTTTGGCTTGTGAAAATCGTAATGTAACGATAGCTTTCGTTATAATATTGGCTCCTTCGACTATGAATAGTAATAGTATCAATATTATACAAATTATTGGTTGGATACTAAAAAAGAAATAAAAAAACGTAAGGATAAGCCTACTTGGGCCAAAAGTGTTACTAAAGGGGTTAACAGCTATTTTAAAAATATTTTTTTTTTAAAAATTAATCCCCTCTAGCTTTTTCGAAAATACCGTATACTACTTTTGAAACGGTTTGTAACACCGCTTCCCCTTTGAAATACACTATAGAGATGTTTATCAAGATTGATTCACATTCGTTACCAGTTATCCAAAACATTAATAAATTATTCAATAAAATTAAAAAACCGTATTAGCATCGCATTAATTTTAGTTTAAGGGCCCTAAGTAAACGTTAAACTAATAGTTAACTCAAAGGTTTCTTCAACTAGTAACGAAGGCGTTTCGTATAAATTTTAGGACCTAAAATAATATTAATATGTCGACAGAAAAAAGAACCAGTAAGCTATTTAAATATATAATATGAACAATTACTTTATAGTTAATTTTAATATCGTTTTAATGGCGAAACTTAAACCGTTGTAATGTTTGTAAGTGTAGTTAACACTTATAGCAAAACCTTTCGATAACTTAAGGTACGTTTTTGTTTAATATTCTTATAGTTCATGACGAAAAGTAAGTATAAAAGGCGTTTCGTAACCGGGGATTCCAATGGTTTATATAAAGTTAGTAATCACAGTTAAGTTAAAAAAAAACCTTAGTTATAGGTAGTTCGATAAAAAATTATAAGTGGATGAACTTAAGTATAAATGATACTAATACGTCATTTAAAACACGAATAAATTAGTTAATCGTATTCCGTACCTTCATTTCGACCTTATTTATATTAGTTTATGAAAGTTGAAGTGGTGTTTTAAAGTTTATTACATAAAATTTCATCAGTCTCAAACTTCTATTTATAACGATTGTTCTAAACCATGATGCTTTGCTCTAACTAAATACGACCTTTCGGTGTTTTTTTATTTGGACTAACTTCAACGTCGAAAACTTCGCCATAAACGCTTTGAATTGTCATTCTCCTGCCGCTAAAATTTCTACTGTATTAATATTAGGTATAATGCCCTGAAAACTAACTCTGTATCTGGTAAAGAGAGTAAATTAAGTCGCTATATATGCGTTGAACCCTTCATTTACGTAGTTTAAGCTTGTAATATATATGAAAGAGCATTTTGTAGGTCGGCGAAATTATATTAGGCGGCTTTATCGTTGTAAGTCAATAGGTAGGTATTATTATATTTAAAATCGTTTTTTCTAGATGCATCTTTGTCAGGGTATGCGTACAACTCGTTATTCATACCCTTTTATTCAACTACGTATATCGTAAAAGTGGCTTTTATCCGATCCTTCAATATATAATCGACTTAAAATTTTCGTTGAATTCAAATTTACTCGTAAACGGGATGGTTTTTAAACTAATATCCAAATTTTCCGTATACAATACACCGCTTTTCCAAACTCGCAGGGCTTCATATACCTTTTCACAAGTATTACCATAATCTCGATGCGTTTTTTGACTTTCGAATAATCGTCCCTATTTTTGATTATTGGAATTACCTCCTTAATACCTGTACTTCATGCGTTGGTTTTACTTTAGATATACTTTAAACTTTCGATCTATAACGTAATAAATAGTTCTAGCGTGATAAATTTTTATAATTCAGTCTCCGTTCTCAAGTTTCGCAGTTATAAATTCTAATACAAAGCTCTTTTATCGACTTATGAAGGTACTAAACGATACTTTCAAATTTATATAAAAAGCTATGAAATCCATTTTAAATTTAAAAAATGTAAGGTTAAAATCAGGATTTCTGCGACAAGCTTTTATGATTACTTTTATAAATAAGTTATCGCCTTTATATTCAGGATTAAAGGCTACCTAACACTTTCAGGTCTTATCTAATAAGGCGGTAAAGAGTTTATATAGGTTTTTATTGGTATTTTTCATTAGGATTTTCGAATTTCCATATTGTATTAATCGAATTCATATCTTAAGGTTCGTAGTTAATCTTCGTATAGAATTGAGATTTACGGTGTTTATGAAACTTTGCCAGAATATGCACTCATATAAGGAAGAAAATATATTATTCCTTCAATTACCTAAAAAATATACCGAGTAAAATAACATAAAATTAAAATCTTTCGATGTTAAATCTCTTATATATATTAAGTAAAACGCGTATTTTATTGTTAAACACTTCGTACGGATTCCCGTTATAATTTTTTTATTTTCAAGCCAGATAAAGTTAGTTATCTTCGTAAGGTCGCTTTCAATAGTATAAAAGATGTGTGGTAAGAAGTTACGGTAGGAGTTATAATTAGCAGTTATTGATTTGTAGGGTACGTATTATCCTTTTACATCGATCGTTAATTTTTAAAACGGTTTGTTTTTCATGTTTCGGACGATCGTTGTTTCCTGGAACTGGTTCTTATTTGTAATTTGGCCGATTCAGATGTAGCCGAATAGGTTATTTCCAATATTCGGGTTAAGGTTTAGTATTGGAGTTTATTCGAAATTACGTTTTAGCGAGGGTTCGTATTGAACCTTTGTTTAAAATAATAGTTATGATGGCTCCTCTTTTTCCGTAGATTTATCTAATCTTATCCTCACTTTAATGATAGATTTTAGCCTTGTTAAACTCCTTATTTCAATTTCCGGTTGCTTATTGTAACCCTAGCCCGTTATCTTAAGTAAATATTCCTATATTTTTTTAAGTAGCATTCTTTTACAAACTTCCTTTTTATTAATTTATCGTTTATTCAATTTGGCATTTGTATAAGCTAGGCCATTACTAATAGGGTTTTTGCGATGCGGATATTATTCATACCGTTTGTAATAATATCTTTGATTTCCAGTTATTTACGTAATATTTTCAAAACAGTATTATTAACAATTCGACATATAGCCAGCGTCTAGTTTGGCCAGTATTATTGAAAATAGTTTCATGAATCGTTTTACTCGATTTCAATACTATAGTGATTGAAAAATATATTAATAATATATGTATTTACCGTATCAAGGTTTAGATCCTTCACCGATACCTCGATTTTAT
The DNA here is from genome assembly GCA_038502455.1 of Anisogramma anomala. NCBI lineage: Eukaryota > Fungi > Ascomycota > Sordariomycetes > Diaporthales > Gnomoniaceae > Anisogramma > Anisogramma anomala. The sequence continues at coordinate 33,818,071 of JASMMZ010000001.1, forward strand.
CATCACAAAGGTTAAGCTAAAAATATTTCAATATATTACTATGAAACGTCATATATGAAAAAAGATACTTTATGTATTCGTTAATTTTTACTCAATCCGTTATTGGTAAGGCTACCGTGTATTTATTAAGGGTAGTTTATATATATTATGAATTGGTTGAAAGTTTAAGGTAATCCAAAATTAAGGGTAGTTTAGTAATGAGAAAGCAAATAAGATAATTAAAGCCATTGGAATAAGGTTTAATAGTGTTTACTAAACCGGAAAAAATTCAAACCATATGTAAATAAACATAATTTTCAATTAGTTGAACGTTTTAAATCAGTTTTATTAACGCTTAGTAATGTGATATTATCCAAGTAATTAGAAATATTGAATAGATATAATTATAATACTTCAAATATACATGGTAAGCATATGTAAACTAAAAATATACGGAGCGAACGTGGGGAAAGGGAGTAAGGTAAAAGAATCATAATTATGTAATCCGGTATTAAGTAATCGGTTGAAATTAATATATCGTAACCGAATTTGGTAATATAATCAGTTCAATTACTTTATATTTAAACGAATTCTTCAAGGCGATCGGTTTAACTTCAATGAGTCTAGTCAATCTTATTAAGGCGATTGGTGTAAATTATCGAAAGTCGGATAAGTTTTAATAAAAGGTTTCGAAAATGAGTCGTTTTAGATTATGTAGCCTGGTACATAATAAAACGTTTCTAAAAAGTTCTCGGGTACGTCAAAAATTTTAATAAAAGTTGACGGGTACTGTAACGGCACTTTTGAACAAATATGGTATTAACTAGTTATAATATCTTACTAAAAGTATTTTTTTAAAAGTTACTCTGGATTTTACAATCTTATTACGCTTAGGGTCTCTTGGCGTTTCCGGTTAATTCTACATTCCCGTATGGTTTTGTAAGTCGTAATAGTAAAACACAAATAGTTGGGACCGTTTCAGCATCCCGTTATAGGTTTTTACCTTAAATATATTTCTTCTTGCCTAAGTTGTCTGTAGTCGACCGTATCAATTACTAATTAGTGTTGGTAAGATATTAAAAAACGTTTTTTCTTTCTCGGAAAAAAAGGTACAAACAAAGCAATAGTAATATTAGTATTATAGTTAAGATAATAAATCTAACGGAAACAGTATTTAAAGGTGTACGTCATAGATGAGGTCTTATAAGCCCTCGCCTAGAGTGTACCACTCTAAAACACTCCACGCATTGCCGTTTGGTCTAGTATAACCATTCCGAAACGATCCATAAATGATGCATTTCGCGTCTTGCAAGAGTGCAACCTGCAGCGTAACACATTATTGTGCACTTTTCAGGAATTCACCCTACAATACACTACACTGCCACTAGGACTATGTATACTACCTATGAGGGTATATAGTAATATCCAAAATATCATCTAGTTTAGCAGGTAACTCGTGATAATATTTAATTTCTTTTTCAATATGTTTATTGATGAGTTTAGGTTTATTTTAATATCACGAAAAAGTAAAATTTACAGTGATATAGCTTTATTGAGAAAATCCCATAAAATCTGTAATAGATTTTTGTATTTTGCTATATCGGTTTTACTATCTCTCCAAATTATAATAATTTACTAAATTCTTAAGAATTTTCAGAGTCGTTCTCTATTCTTCTTTACTATATGATTCTGGCAATGTTTTTGATAGCCTTGCCGCTTTGTTTAAACGAAACGTTAAATCGCGCTTTTATTAGTTTCTTAACCATTTTAACTTAAAATTGTTCCCAGATCCATCCTTCCACAAAAATTTCTTTAACGTTATCCTGGCCGTGGATGAAACTTTTCATGAAATCAACAATGTCTTCTCTATCGCTACGGTATCATAAGTGGATATTAAAATAGTTAGAGGTTTAACCTATCTTAGGATTAGGTAGTAGACCCCTTAAACGCGTATAAATTCGTTAGGTACCTGTAGTACCTATTTCATTATGTAGAAGAATTTGATAATCTTAAAATTTGATGGTTGAAACGTATTTCTTTATTCATACGTATTTAAAGAGGTTGTTTATCGAGCTAGTTACGACTTTTTCAGAGATACCTTTTGTGTATACCACTTAACTCAATTTGTATTTAAATTTTTTGAAATTGAATTTCTTTATCTTAGTGATTCATTTCTAGAAAAAAACGCATACGTCGCCAAGATCAAATATGGCTACCCAAATCATTATTTATATTTAGTCAATGTTATTTGTTGGGTGTTGTTATATAGAGTTTGTGTTGTCATTTTTCACTAAAACATGTTTTATATCATTTACTGAAACGGAATTCAAACTATTTTAAATAAATTATAATATCTTCGTCGATTGATATCTTAATGAGTTAACTAGTATTTCCACATTAACCTGAAGCACAGAATCAAGTCCCAATAATCTGAGATGATTTGGATGTTGATCCCTCTATATCAATTGGCTAATTTGTAGTAATGTAGCGATCTGTAGTATAGGATAATCGTGTTTATTATGACCTAAAGATTTATCGTGTAGTATTGGAGTACTAGGTGTGACTTAGTAATTTTTTATATGGAATTAGTGTGTTTGTTACCACCTAGAAATCTGTTGCTCTAAATTTTGATAGCGATCTAAAAATGTTTTCAAATCAACTTGGTAACCTTAATATCGCTTGTTTAGCTTGAAAATTGAATACATTTCGGTGGTTAGTTTTCGAAACGTGTATTTCTAGATTAATTCACTACAGGTTTTGAAATATATTATTAACAATACCTTAGCCACTTTTAGAACGTTGTAAAAACTGATGTAATCCTCAAAGTTTTAGTTATTTTCTGTTGTAGGGTCCAGCACTATTTCTGGAAGCTTTTTATAAGAATATTTCCGTTTCGAAATATTTACAAAAAGCTCAACCAGAAAGTAACTTCGTTTTCGATATATATGATCTATGCTTTATTTACTTTTGAAAATATATTTTTTTGATAGGATTTCGCCAATAAAACATTAAAACTTGCATAAAACTGAAGATCATAGTTTCAATTGAAGTAACAGATGAAATGGGGAGGTAAGATGATATATGTAAAATGCAAGTTATATAAATCTTTATCTGGTTTACGCATTAATTCTCATGAGCCAAAGTTTCGCTTATTCCCCATATTATATGGGCACCCAATAATAGACTGAAAATATTTTATCAGACTTGTTCCCCTCTATTCACTCAATTGTTGGAAGTAAAATCGTAATAAATACGTAAATATACTTTTCACGCTTTCTTCGCTATGTAAACTGACGTTTGAACAGAAATTACAACATATCAAGCTCTGAAAAACTTTTGATATTTCTAATCATAAACCTATAAATATTACTATTTAATTTTCAACAACTATGAACAATATTTAGATCAATTGAATAATCAAGTATCCCTAGAAATATCATAGGTAACTCATAATACTTTGAATTTATTGAAAATGATTCGAATATAAGGATTGAATTAAAGGAGTAAAACACTATAAAAACAAGATTTTTTAGAAAACTAATAATATTATATTTAAGTCTTGAACAACATGAAGTAAAAACACAAGGAACGATATGGAAACAAATATTAAAGAAATATTTTACCATCGCTTCAACAACTCAGCCGATATTAAAAAAACGTTAAAATAGCATATAATATACAGGTATAATGAATTTAGAAAGACGCCCAATATGAAGGTTTTAACGTACCATGGTACATATTAATTATTTACGTAATTCAATAGAAATTGTGTACTTTCAACTTACCGATAAGCACCGAACTCCGGTTGAAAACTTCAAACCAAAGAAAAGAGTCAAATTATTCCATAAAACTTCAACAGAATCCAAACGTTGGAAAAATCGAACTAGCATGACAAAATATATCGAATTATTGAAATAGTCGAACGCTATATATTCAAATTTCATATTCATAAAGAAATTCACTCACCTAAATAACCCAACTTATATAAAAGAATATGAACTGATGCGGTTCGTGAAAAATATGATGAGTTTTGCAGCTGAATTTCAAAATCAAATACCAAAAAAAAAAAAAAAATCGAATTAAAATTAAATCTAAAGCTAAACGTAATATATAAACAATTCGAACATATTGAGCTAAAATTACTATGATAGATATCATACTAAAATGCAAAGTACTCGTAAAAACGTTCAATTACCAATTTTTTACATGAAAATCTTAGAAATTGAATGAATATAACGGATTTAACGTCGTGAAATCTTAATATAAACAGGCCTCAAAAGAGGCAATCGTTTTTTCCCACCTTATGATATATAAAAAGACGTAATTAACCAGTCAAATCAGTTACAACCAGCCATGTAAGTGTGAAGAACCAACCGTTTATAATGAGTTGTAGCCAATTCAATAAGTATTTATTTTACATTATGACTTATTTATATAGAAATTATGAACACTAATTCTATGAAATAGATACATTAGAGCATAAATTTAATTTATGAGTTTTAAGCCCGGATCGCTATATATAAAGGGTTTATAGTTTAGATAGCTTTATATATTCGGCATCTTCTTTAGAAATGTAGGGCAACACATAACAATAATAAGCGTCGTATTACACACTAATGACTATCTCATAATCCGAGGTAATATATATTAACTACCTTATATATTGATAATTATATCATATGGCTATTCATGTAATTAACTACTAATTATATATTGCTTCAGCCAACCAACCCATTAATAATGACTTACTCCTCTTTTTGCTGTATATTAAGAAATTTATACAGCATGAGATATTTATTGTCGATAAAGCATATAGGAATGTCCTTTTATTGTATGCGTTAGTTGATGATGAAATATTTCAAAATTTTGAAGCAATAAAAAGAAAAGAAGTCAACTTACCAATCCATTTTTGCAGAGAAAGTAGAGTTGTAGTTATAAAGATTTATTTACCTTTATGAATGTATATTATTGAAAATTCCACTGATGCTGAAATTGATTTTATCGGACAGCTTTTTTCTTTTGTTCCAATTATAGGTTTTGTCGACTTTTTCTATATCTTAGTATCATATATTAATACTGTTGGAATAGTACTATGTGAAGTACAGTAGGTCAACTTTACTTGCTGTAGAATTGACTATAATGACTGCAAATCGAGTGTATTGTTTGTGTGTACATACTGAATTGGATGTAAGTCGAGCACAGTACACTGAACTTTACACTAGTGCACGGGCCAAGCAATTGGCCATACTAATTACTGTGCAGACCGGCTAGTGGTTTGCCAAACCTGGAACAATACATCCACCACTTGACCACGCAATACTACTATTACTTCGACCAATCGAATCGACAACGTTGCAACAATCTAAGGCTCTACCAACAAATACAGTGTTTTAGAGGATTCAGTTCAATCAACAATTTAATTACGATTTTTAAATTACATTTTGTGTTGACGTATTTTAGATATTACTTTATACCTTCATAGATAGTATATATAGGCCAAGTAGCAGTGCACTGTATTGTAGGGTGTACTCCTGCAGAGTGCACGGTAACGTGTCACGCTGCAGGCTGCACTCTTGTAAGACGAAAAGTGCATTATACATAGAGCGGTCTGGAATACTTATTCCATACCGACGGCAATGCGTGGAGCGGTGTAGAAGAGGTATTCCAGAGTGATACACTCTGGATAAAGGGCTTAAAAGCCCTCACCTGTGACGTGCACCTCTAGATACTTCTTCTGATTATTATATTTATTCCTGTAATACCAATCTTTCTATTTACTCTTTTACTTACTTACTTCACGTAAAACAAAAGGGTTTAGACCTTACCGATACTGATAAGTAGCCAACTAGGTCGATTACAAATAGCTAAAGAAAAAAATAGACAAACCAGATTTGAAAACATATAATTGGATGCTATAGTAGAACCAACTGTTTTTATTTTACCAATACACCTTGCAAAAATTATACGGAAGTTTAGAACTATGTGGAAACGACGAAAAACCAGAAGTGTAGAAAGACTGTAATATACGGAATAACTTAAAAAAAACACTTTTAATACGATATTACTTACTAATTAATGCCTTATCTATTAAAAAGCACCGTTATACTAACAGTCAACTTATATTGGCGTTTTAAACGTACCCGGACACTTTTTAAAAAGCGGTTCATTACGTATCACGCTATGTAAACTAAAACAATGAAATTTCGAAACTCTTTGTTAGGACCCATCTGATTTGCGACAATCCACATCGCTCGAAAAACACAAGCGTGGTTACAAGTACAGTATCTAAACCGCTCATTTAATCAAAAAGCGATGACGAATATGTCAACTAAACCAATCACTTTGGTAAGAACGGTTACTTATAAAGTAACCAAACCACTTAATTTACCAAGAGCGGACACGACACGCTGATCCGAACAAATTACTAAAAACCGGATTTCACAACATACCTTCACCTAATTATACTCCTTTTACCCTATTTACTTTTCCACTTCCGCCTTATATATTGTAGGTTTACCTATATTCAATTCATATATTTAAAATTGAGTACTTATAACGTTTAAGTTTTCATACCTATATAATCAATATAACGTTAGGAAGCGTTAACAAAATTATTTTATAACGCATATCTAATTTTCATTTACGTTGTATTCACTTATCGTTTAAAATTTGTTTGTATTAGTAGACGTTATTAAACTTATTTGGACTACTTCCTTTGTTTAATTTACCTTATTCTTCAATAGTCTACTTTAAACTTTAAATATACCTAACAACCAACCATGACGCGAAATCAATAACTTACACCGCTCTAATCATTATAGGTATATAGATACTACCTACCTCGAGTATACGATAGCTCCACTAATGACGAATTTGATAAAGTATATCGAATATAGTGAGTACCTCTTTACATATACGTAGTTTAGTCGCAATATCTTAAAGCATGTGGACCTTAACCTATAAGATAACAAAATAGAGATATTAGTGGAGCATTCGGACTCTTATACGGCTAATACGTATGTTATTAACATAATTTTTTACTATTGTAATGGTAAAATCAAGGGACACGACGCATTCGACGATTTTAAAGAGGTCTTTACGAATTGAACGCCGGATACGAGGTGAACAGTTGATAATATAACTTCAAAAATATTACAAAAACAATTAAGATGTCAAGGTAATAATACGACCAGTAAAAGCAACACCAGAATCGTAAATTACATATTAACAATAGCTCAATTTGTATAAATGTTAAAGTAAATAGACGATCAAGTGATAAAAGTGAAGTTTATAAAAAGACATTGCCTAAAAAAAGTTTAGGAACGCCTACTTAAAATAACGGGCCGGGGTTACAAAAATCTTTCGCAAATTGAGATAAGACGTTTAATAAGGCTGAACGCCTACCGCGCAGTGGAAATAGAATTGGACGAATGGACGGAGAAGAAGAGGGAACCGTAACAATTATCTATAATAATTGTTAAACGCAAACACTTTCTAAAACATAATTTCGAACCGAAAACAATATAAAAACATATCCCGAATACCGTTAACAACCTGCTCGCCTATATAGAGAGCGGCCGAAACATTGAAAATAACCCGTTTCGGGAAACGACAAACGATGTAAAATTTTAATACATACCCTATAGACCAATATATGCTAATCATGCCCCCTACTGTAACCTATTATTACATCGCTTTTCTTTTAATAAAAAAGATCTTATAAAGCTTATAAATTTCGTTAAGTTGTGTGATAAAGGAGAAAAATATAACGGTAAACCGTACGATGTATTGAACAACAAAATACGGGTGAAATTCAATATATATATTAAAAATGGGATATTTAACCATCACAATTTCATATTATTTTACGCGGTATATTATCCGGATAAATTAAATAATAGTATTTATAACACTTTACGAAAGTAAATACATTTGTAAAGTGTTACAACCGCCTCAATTCCTACTTTGATACGGAGAATAATTACACACTTTATGATAAGGACTGGATTAGTAAGATTTAAAAATCCATAAAACCTCAATAGGAAAACACCGATAAAAATATGAAAGATTTTTACTGCCCTATTAGTTAAGTTCCAAAAATACTAGGTAGCTCTTAAAACGAAATATAAGGGTAACAAAATGTTTTTTTAAGTAATAACGAAAGCTTGCCGATAAAATCTAGGTTTCGATCTTATCCTTTTTAAATCGAAAAGGGAAGTAAAGGCCTGTTACAAAAGTTTCAAAATATAGTTTAAAACATTTATAAGTCGATAGTTGAACTTCAAATTAGTATCTATAACTAATAGAACTAAGGGCTATGGCCTAATTACCAAGGTAAACCTTGCCAAAACTATTTACTATGTTTTGGATCGAAGATTTAAAGATTACCTAAGGTAAAACGAACGCCTGAAATAAAGGCATTAAAGATAAAATACAAATAATAAGGGATATATACGATCTTTCGGAAATGGAAAAAAGGTAACGCGACTGTAACAATACTTACGAAAAGGTATATGGAACCCCGCGGTTTTGTAAAAACAGTGTATCGTATATGACAAAGTCGGCTACTAGTTTACAAACCACCCTGTTTACGAGCAAATTCGGATTAAACTACAATTTGAAACCTTCTATATATTCAATGATTAGACATAAGTTAATTCTACAACATACTTAGCTGCATACGAAGGAAAAAATAACGAATTAACCTCCTACCTTTACGAAAACACATTTGGAAAAGACGACCCTAAAGGTAATAATAATAATGTATTAATATAGGACGATAACACTGCTTAACTTATCTTTGCCGGCCTGTAAAACACCTTCTCTATATATATTACAAGGATGAATTACGTAAACGTAGTGCTTGACGCTTATATAATGTTATAATTCACGTTTTATAATAGATACGGAAACAGGTTTTAGGTTATTATATCTGACAATAGTATAGTAAAAAGTTCAACGGCCGGAAAACGTCCATTCGACGCGTTTATCGCGAAGTTTCCAAAATTTTAGTAAAACAAAACAGAAAAAAACCGAAAGGTCCTATTTAGCAAAGACAAAGCGTTGTTACTTGAGACAATTGTTGTAAATAAGTGATTTGGACCGGTTAAATTGTATATCAAATTTTTTAAATTGACTTTTTTTCTTTCATTAGATAATATAAATAAGATCGAAATTAAGGTTTGAAATAGGATTAACTAACTCATCCGCGCCTTAAATATTGTATCCGTATTGTTTTAGCTTAAATTCGACTACTTGTAATTTTTCTCGGAGGCACATACAATTAAATCTATTTACTTAATATAACTTGAATTACGGTGTTTACACCGACGATTCGGATACCCTGCTACAAAACGAATTTTACAACTACTTTACACCATAAGCCATACGAATATAGGAAAGGATGTCATTAAAGCTATCGAAAAGTTTTACTATAAATACCTATTACATTTACATGAATTATAACGGTTGAAGTTACGCCTTTAAAGTAATGTAAACTTTAACTAAGATGTAATTGTTAATATTATATATTTAAATAGATAACAGTTCCCTTACACTATCGACGTAATAAAATTATTCCAAGGCGTCAAATTTATACAAAGCGCTTTCGTTACAAAATATTAGGACGCTTTAGTTAACTATCAATTGAAATTTTACCTAAGGCCCCTAAATGAAATTACAAACGATGTTAAAACAACTTTCGACTTTACAAAGTAACGTACTAGAGCTTGGATGGCCGGTAACAAGTATATGCAAATCTTAGTAAAAGCACTATAAGGTATTGAAAAGTGTAAGCTATACTAAAGATCGTTTAAAAAGGCGTATACGGTGTTATCGAAAAAGATAAAGGGTATTAATTCTAAAAATTCTATCTTTTAAATAGCGATGAACTCCTGTAATAATACTTTTAATCTAAGTAGGCTTATCTCTAAGCGCCTTGATTTTAGTACCTACCAAATAATTTATACAAACTTTATACTATTACCATTTTCAGTACAAAGGAACAATGTTATAGCGAAGGATATGGCGGCATTACAAGGGCTAAAAATGACGTGTTGAAAATGTTAGCCATACAGAATAGCCCATGTAAAACTAACGTTTTGGGTTTACTATTATAATTTGAAGTTTTGGTTCGAAAAACGATGGCTGAATAAATTAGCTTCTGAGGAACTAATGGATTGAAAGGCCATAATATATTAGTTAATTTCCCGAACTGCATAAGTTCGTTTCATTAAATGATGTTAGGCAAATACAAATGAAAAGTAAAAAGGAATGGCCCAAAACTCTAAGATAAACAAATCAGCTAACGAAATACCCCCTAAAACAACGAATTCAAACCGATTATAACTTTAAAACCAACCCCGAAATACGATTTCAGCCCGACTACACTAAATGAACGAAGCCCGTTTATACGAACCCTACTTAAACCTCGCTGCCGAGGGCGCCCCCTTAGTTTAAAAACAAATACATATCCTTGGAATTTTCTTACAAATTTCTTTATTACGCAAAGAGAAATAGCAAACCGCGAAATTAACCTGAATCTCTGTTACAAAGGTATTATCAACATTTTAGGTAGCCTGTTTGAATAATTCACTTCAATAGAAATTTTAACCTTAATTGATTAAGGCGTTCTTCGGTTTGAAAGATTTAACTCGACTTCTTACAGTACCTATAGGATTTTCTAACCCACCTTATCTACGAGGTTAAGGATAAAACCAGAAAACCTTAAGAAAATACCCGTTTGATTGTTAAAGGATATAACGAAAAAGAGAAAAAATATATTATAATACAATCGCCTTTATGATAACAAGACAATCACTGACTAATTGGTACACTCGCAGCCTACCTTAACGCCCTATATAACCTTTACATCGAATTTCGAAATTTAATACAAATATACACCCAATTGAAGGAAAGATTTAACGACGAATTTACGCCAATATACCAAATCATCTTAGGTAATACTACCTACTAAAAACGATCTTACTTATTTTAAAACCATTTTAAGGTTTGGATAAAACTAGTATTTACTAATATAACACTTACCAAAAACATTATAAAAAACAGCTCGAGATAACTAGCTTAACCTTCAACCTGTACCTATTAATATTGATTGCCCAATTAAAGGGCTTTAAATTAACGGGTGTGTAAACGAACGATACCCTAACGTTATACAACGTCTTATTTTCCGCTTTTGAAAAAAATAGAACTTTTAAAAGCAAGCTAAAAAGAGAAACCTAAAATGTACCTAACAAAGGACTATATAATGGATTTTAATAAAGTTATTACTACCATTTGAAACGACTTTTTGAACTTTATATAGAATGAGCAACTAAATGAAGTTAATTTTATTGTTTTCAATGGCGTAAAACTTGCCAACAAATATATATGCCAACGCGTACGTAATGCTTAAGTTGTATTTATAATATGATCACAAGTGGCATTTAACCTTTGGATCGCCGCGTAATGGTAAACCGTCCCGATGGAAGAAATATATAAAACGTTGAATAAACATTTTTAATAGAAAATACATAATTTAAAGCGCGGTTTACAATTTGTACCGTTGAATATACGTACTGTAAAACTATTCATTTTTACTAATGGAATTTTCGTTGATAACCATTACTGCTATTTACAAATAAGCTTCGTTCTAGTTTCCGATAACAAAACACCGGCTCGAAACGACTTTACTCTTCGTAAAAACAGTATTTATTCAATCTCTATGAAGTGTAAAAAGGTTAGGAGAAATGTTTTAGTTTTAAATATCTATAACATAGTTAAAGGTTTCACTTCGAGTATTATCTTAATGATAACGGTCCAAATATTCATTTTTAACTTTCATTTACGCCTTGATTTTCTTATAATATATACTGATTTTTCTTCGTTTCAAAAATACTTGGATAAGTTAGATATTACGAATAAAAACGGTTCATAATTAATATTATAGTTTTATGTAAGTCGTAAGAACGCCCAAAGATCAAGAAAATAAAACGAATTAATGGTAAATCTAACCTAACGAACGCGATAACTAAGGTTACCTCAAACAAAGTATTAAAAACGTTTTGCAACCGTAGTAGGTTACTTCTCCACTTTCGCTCATTTAGAGCGGTCCTATTTCCGCCATTTACTCCGATCCACGATTTGTACGTTTATTTAATCCTGTCATTTTACACCGCTTCCAATATTCTATTTCATTTTGTTTTATAAACCTTAACACTATGGGATTTACTATTCGTTTCTTTTTCATTTGATTTCCTTATTTCGCTTCGCCTCTTTATATTGTCATAGTTCACCTTATATACTTTAATACTGATAGGTATTTTACTGTTTTAGCCTTTGATTTAAATTGAAGATATCGTACCCATTTTGGAATATTTCTTTTTTTTTATACTTCACGTTACTTATAAGAAAATGTTTCATAAAAAGCTATGTTATTATTATGTAACGTGCTTCATTATAGCCGTCTACGCTGACCCAGCCCGAAAGGTATGAATTTATTACTTAAGGGAAAGGGAAACGCCGTAGCGTCCCTATTATCTTCCCCGTCGCTTTCCCCCTTTATACTAACGCCATCACTATTACTACTATCAACGCCATTAGCGTTAGTAAGGATATAGCCTTATGCTTTATGTTGTATACCCCTTGTTAAAGGCGCAAGGGGGGCATTACCCTCCTTATAGAAATATACAATAATATCGTTGAATTTACCTACGTAATATATACGTAAACCCCGTTTCCAGGCGGTAACGGCGGCTTCCGACTCCCTAAACCACCGGTTAACGCCTATTACTAGTTAGTATCGGCTTATTTGTGTTATTTGTGACCGTGATTGTTTTTCGGATTTCTTCGAACGTTATGTTTCTATTAAAAATATTTTTAAAATTCGGGTAAAACTGACAATAAAGCTGGCGGACGCGTAACATATTTTCGGCTTACGGTTTCAAAACTACCGAAACGGAGGTGTACGAGCTACTAATCTGTTTATAATGGTAACAACGAGCTAAATGACCCCCGTTTTCGTAGTAATTGCTAACGGACTTACCCGCGGCCGCGGATACGATATACGATATGTAAGACGTATCTATTAACAGCCCGGTATTATGAACCCAGCTGTGCCGCTTTAACGTCTTACGCGTTAGAAAGACCTCGTAACGTATTATGGCGATACAAAACTCGAAGCGACGGAGTAAATCCTCTTCGTATTCCTTATTTTAAAAAAAAAAGATTAAAAGTTTACGAGCGATTGGATTTAAAATATACGAACCCTAGCATAGTTACGCCAAGTTAAGTTTATGGCGTAAAGAGACACCAACAGGTAATAGGGTCTTTATCCGTAAGGAGAGAATAAGGTTTATAACCTTAGGAGCCCCTTATTCTTCTCCTTAAGAGCTGGAAAAAGGGGAGGGAAAGGAGGGAGGGGGTTGGTAGCGGCGGCGGCGGAAAAAGGCGAGACAACGGCGGCGGTAAGGTTTAGGGGGGTAATGGTAGCGGTGGAGGGGGACGGGGCTGCGGCGGTAGAGCTAGGTAGGGTAGCAGCGATGGGTAAAATATCCGTTATTAATGAGATTATATTCGACGAAGGCGGGCTACTGACGGCAGTGGTAACGTCTGCTGCAGCAGCGGCGATGCGTCAGTGTTTTCACGTTAAACAGCGGCTAATCCTTTTGTTTTTACGCGGCATCTATTTAAAAAAGTGTTGAGTATATAAGTATTCATTAAAAAACTAACCTATCGGAGCGACTTGGTCAAATTCATTAAAATAGAAAATGAAATTAGAATAAAAACCTTCATTAGTTTGGATTACGCGTCTTTAAAAGGAAAAAAATAGGTCTTACTTAAACCGATAACAATATATCTTTTTATACTACTCTAATACGTAATTTCGTAATCACCCCTACGTAATAATCCCTACGTAATCATCCCTATGTAATCGCTCTATCAAAAACCACGAAAAGCGCTATTACAAACCATATCATGACTAATTAGCTAAATTAACCAGAGCTGAATTACAATTATTACCGCGGCTAGATATTACTAATGTTAACCGAATTATAATTACTACCGCGGCTAGACCTTGCTTACCTTAGTCGAACTTACTGATTTGGACTTTTACAATTAATACGGTAATAACATTATTATTACGGAAACTGCTAACTTAGACATATTTACAAATTAATAAAGCAATAATACTGTTATTATGAAAACCATTGATTTAGATCTTTACAACCACATGATTATTATAAGGCGTTACATAAGGATGAAATAAGGAAAAGATTGACTATATGAATATTACTATATACCCTCATAGATAGTATACATAGGCCAAATAGCAGTATACTGTATTATAGGGTACACTTCTGCAAGGTGCACGGTAACGTGTCACGCTGCAAGCTACACTCTTTTAAGACGTAAAGTACATTATACATGGAGTGGTCTGGAATGGATATTCCAGACCGACGGCAATACGTGGAGCGGTCTAGAAGAGGTATTTCGGAGTAATACGCTATGGGTGAAAGGCTTATAAGCCCTCACCTGTGGCGTGCACCTCTGCATGCTTCTTCTGATCATCATCTTTATTACTACAATATCAATCTTTCTGATTACTCTTCTACTTACCCACTTCAAGTGAAGAAAGGGTTTTAGACCTTACCGAGAAGTATAGTATTTTTCTACTATAATCCCTTGAAATCATTTCTTTGAAAATAGAGAATAATCAAATTCGTTGGTAGGCCTTAGACGTTGCAACGTTGTCGATTCGATTGGTCTTCGAAGTAACAGTAGTATTGCAATGATCAGATGGTGGATGTATTGTTCTAGGGTTGGCAGACCGCTAGCTGGTCTGCACTGTAATTTGTATGGACAATTGCTTGGCCCGTGCCCTAGAGTGAAGTGCAGTGTGCTGCACTCGACTTACACCCAATGCGGTAAGTCCGCACAAAACAATACACTTGCAGTACGGTTAACTTTGCTGACAGTAAAGTTGACCTATTGCACTACATGCAATACTATTTCAATACTGGCGGCTTTTTAGTTTGTACGCGCACGTTAATGTGGCTGACCAATCTTTTCCGGTTAGCACTAAATAGCGGCCTCGTACCCCCTGTCAATTCCAATTAACTTCCATACTGCATTGCACTCAATTGCATACAAATTGACCCCATTTGACCTCAATTATTCCGTTAGCCCGAGGTCCGAGTTCATCAACTCCCACAAAAAGTTCTTGCGCCACAAATCTTTGTAAGCCTTAACTTTAACTGTGCCACTCAAACAGATCACCATCATTAATCCCCTGGCAGTCTTCCAATTTGCTAGTACATCCCTATCCATCGTCACGTGGCCTTTCGGGCGGCCTCTCCACGTATCTTTCGATACGTATAGTTAGCCTGTTGCCGTTCATAAACTTTTTTAAGGCTTTGTTTAGCGATACTTTCGTTATAGTGTTAGCAGGGTTATCTTTACTATCGATTTATCGGAACTTCTCGATCTTTCTCCTTTCGTAGGTTTTACAGAGTACTATCACGTCGATTATCAGGCTTTTTTCACTGGTGGTTCCGAGCTTTGAAAGGTATTCGAAAAGGCTTTTTAAGTCGGTACAAATTACTACTGGAATAAGAAGAATCCGTAACTGCTTGATAATATAGTTGAGGGTTTCATATAGTATTATATTTATATCAAACCCCGCCATTATGCTATAAACTTCCGATACCAACACGTTTCGTATAATTCTTTTATACTTGACGAAGGTTTAGTAAATCAGGTTACCGATAATGATAAACTAATCTTTCCGCCTATCTTCGTTAACAGGGGTTATTAAAAAGCCGATCTGTAAAGACAAGTCGTTATGATTTATAAAAGATACTCCCGTAAAGATTATTAACTTGGCTTTTAAAAGATTGATTAAAATTATATTCATTTCGCGGTCCAGGTTTCGTATTTGCCACTTTAACTTATTTTCTTACCTATTAAACTCTTCATCCGTTAGCATTCGTACTTGTACCACCATAGATGAATTATTAAAGGCCTCTTTTTAATATAAAGTAGCAATATAATTACTCCATATATGCGATTCAAAATACTGTTAAGCTCTGGTTTTATCAATTTTATTAATTGTGGTAAGGATAACGCCTTAGCCCTTTGAACGAAAGCTTAGGCTGGCGATAACACCAAATATATGGATTAACAATTTATTAAAGTTAAATTGATTGTTTTCCATCATTATCGTTACTGGCTTACAATTCCAAAACTTGTAGTCATCGATTGCTTGTTAAGGAAGTTGTTTCGAAAAAATGGATATTGTTATTTTATATACCCACTATACCAAAGTCTTTACTTTACGATATTAATAAATACAAGTTGTATATTAACGACTTTATCGCTAAACGGGTTTTAAAGTACGATCAGTAGGTAAAACACTAATGGGTATTTACTTTATTTAACCTATACAATAGTTAGACATAACGTATTACCGTTTTAAAAGGTGAAATAACAAGTAACTTTTACGCTAAGTTTTTTAATATAAATCTTTATAAAAACGTTCCCAACTATATATAGGCTTACTTAATATCGAGATTATTCAATGTAAACTTACCTTTAATTTTAGCTATTAAACGTACTTTTCAGGTAACTATTAAACATTATTTAATTTTTTAAATCGTTGGCGATTATGTAAGGATTTAGTTTTTCCCTTCATCTTCTCATATCCTGAAACGATTAGTCGTAACTTTTCATACAGCTGCCCCGTAGTTTTACCTTTAGCCTCGTAAATAATTCTCAACTTAAAAATACTAATTTTTAGGTTTTAAAGGTTAAAGTCGGGTTTTGGTACATATTATACAATACCTCGAGTAAATAAACCATTTATTTCGAATTTATTAATTTTTTCAAAAGGTTTACCTGAAATTTTAATAATCTCTTATATCTTCAACTTTACTACTAAGTCTTAGTTATCCTTTTCTTTCCTATTTACACAAGTATTATTATAAATACGTCTCAGTGTATATTCTTCTTTTTTAACGTTTCCCTTTTTCTTCAGGGGTCGCCCGCGCCGGCGACGTCTTATTGGCTTATTAATAATGGGTGGAAGAGGTTCGTATTAGCTGGATTACTTTGTTGAAAAGGCTTAAAGTGTCTTTATCTTTGGTAACTTTAATATAAGGTTTAAACTGGGTAATTCAAAAGTATACAAGACTCAAAATAATTTTAACAATAACTTTAAAGTTTGTAATACCTAATATCTTATATTTCCCTTTTTATTTGCCTAGCTTTTGCTATACAAGGACTCTACTTTATAGCGGCAAAGTTAGCACGTCGATTGTTAAGGAACCGTTTCTGGTATTATGGGCGTTATTAATCTAGCGTCGTACCGATTCCCTGTTTAGTTTCCTTAAAGCTTTTCTATAGGCCGTAACAGGTTTTTAAATACTTATCGAAAGCGGAAATTTACTTGTTAGACTTAGGTACGATTTAAAGACTAAAAGCATTAACATTAAGCCGTTAAGACCTACCGTGTTATTAAGGCCTTTTACTACTATTTATAAACGTGCCTTCGGATCTGTAAAGCTTTTAATCTTTAACGTAATCATATTATATGTTCGGCGAAATAAGGCGTGTGCACTTTAACCTTTACAATGCTTTAGTGGGCTTTTACAAATACCTATTAACATTATATACCCATTATTTTGGTATTTTTTCAAAACTTTGCCGCCGTAAAGTTAGAATCAATATCGTAAACAACGACGTAAAGTAGGTCTAGGTACGTGTTAATTTATAGTATTTTGAAAATTTTCCACGTATCTTTTACTAATAGGGACCTTTAACACTTAGGCTTGCAAAAAATGTTGTAAAATCAACCAGGTAAAAAATAGGCTTAATATTTAAGCAAAATATATTGATGAAAAATTCGTTCTTAAAATCCTCATCGTCTTCTAGTATAAATTTCAATCTCTAGGGGGATCGTGTATACGTTTGATAGTAGTAATATAACCTTTTAATAATTTTGATGGAAAAATATTCCATATTATTATTCCCTATAGACTTTAAGACTTTATACTTCTTGTTAATAGTTAGATGGTTAAAACGTCGGTATAGTTAACATATTTCCGGTTTCGCTAGGTTTAACATCACTACTTCCGGTCCTTAAAAATGAAACCATAAGTACCCCTATTTAAAAGCAAGTAGAAACCTCTGGCTATTTTTGATTAGCTTATCTAAGTTAACGTCAACATTAAAGTCGAAAGTCTTTATGTTCTCCAAGTAAAATAGAAAAGTGAAAGAAAACTTAAGGATGTGGAACGTAATCGCTTTTATGATAGTTTAAATTATCGTTATCCTTAGTAACGATAGTTATTCGCCTAGGTTCACGCTAACTTTAACTTTTATAGTATTGTAACGATTGATTTTAGTAGTTGTAATTTTTTTCTTAACGGTGTTATATATTACGAATAGCCTCTTATTAAATACCTTGTTGTACTAGTGTTTAGCATAATATCTTAAAACGTATAATTTTTGTAACGATCCTGAAGATTAAAGACATATAAGGGATTAGGGGTATAATTAGGATAAAGGTAGGAATCTTTACCACCCAAACGGTATATAAAGATATAGTCGGCTAGTTATTAGGCCGCCGTCCCAAAAGTGGTATATTCGTATTATTTAATTTGCTTAGAAGTCTTGGTGACATTAATCAGCTTATCATCTTTAACGTTTACTATTTAATTTAAGTAATCTTTCGAAGTAGTATGATACTGGACATAGTATACTGATTTTTCATTATTACTTTTAAGGGGGAAATGCCGAATTAACTAATAGTGAACCTTACTATAAATCCAACATCTCTTATTATTATTACGACGATAGTGTTTGCGGTTAAAAGGTTCGCCTAAATTTTATTAGCTCTAGTGTGGATGTTATGTCTAATTTGGGGTCAAGGTTTGAGGAGCCTAACATTAGGTATTATAGATGTCTGTACTTACGGTCGATTTAATTACTTACCTTAAATTGTTTTTTCTCTATGTTAAAGAAGTTATCGACTCAAAAATACATGCCAAGCGAGTTTGATGTACGTTTTATTATGATGGTAAATAAGGAACGTAACTGGTTAAAAAAGCTTTTACAGGTGGCATTTAGGCGTTATAAAGCGTATTCAAATTCATTAACGCCCGTAATAGTTGCTCGTACCTGCTCGCGAAGTGTGGATTCGATAGCGTAGGCTTTTCTCATTACCTTTCAACATATTATCAACTTGTCAAACATTTAATTAAAAACATTTATTAGTAATTTCTTCTCTTTCTTCTTTGCTATTATTGTAATTCACTTTATAGTAGCCTAATATGTTTGATATTACGTAAAGTAGACGTCGTACTCCAAGTAGCCCTTTATATTATCGTAAATCTTACGAAACGTGGTGACACTCTTCAGAAAGCTTAAATAATAGTTTTTAACGTAACCTGTAAGGATTTCGGAAAATAGTAAGTGAAAAACTGAAGGTGGGACCTCCATCTACTTATAGATATTCAGAAAAGGTATTATCTTAGTGTTGAAGACGTAATACGGCTTCCTGTTATACTTTTCTATATTATCCTAAATCTTTACCAAGTCCATTAAAAGCTTATAATTAATATTAACCATTTTAATAGGTCTCAGTGGAAGGTTATGATAATCTTCCTTACCCTCAATGATATTTATTAGTAATTTGAATCTTAAAGCTTCCGAAACGCGGTGTTGGGGATAATTGCCAGTTACCTGACTCGAGGGGTAAAGTTTAGTAATAGAACCTATGGTAGGCTCGCGCGCGTAGACAAATCTAAAGGGGGAAGGTTTTTAAGGTTTTTAAAGGATTTGTCGGTCGAATTGTTGATGGATAATCGGTATTTAGAAGTTTTAAAAAGCTTGACGATTTTTTTTTAATTAAATAGTCGAAATTATCGATATTATTAACTTTAGCCACATTAAAAGTCATCGTTTTACGTGCTTTACGACCGTTAAAAGCATATTTTCCCCTGTCACGTAAAGGTATTAAATTGCTGAACAAGTTAACAAGTTTTTTTTATCGCCAATACGTAAAGAGGTTTAATTTAACTAAAAGTAAATTGGCGGTCCCCTAAGGCGGGTGTATGGGCGTTGAAATCCTCTGACGCCTTTCACTTTTCTTTTCAAATTTTAAGGTTCAGGGTTTTAAAGACGTTCTTCTAATTAAACCAGCTCGAAAAGAGTTTTTACCAGTTTAGTAAAGCTTCTTTTTAATATATAAATACCTTGTCGCTTAATTTCGGCTTTTAATTTGGACTTAACGGTTTTCTGGACTGTTTTTCACATATTAATAATCTAATCGTTGAAGAACTCGCGATACTTGCAGAAAACACGGTCAGGATTTTTATTACCGTTATGTTCCAAGATAAAATAGCCGATGAAGTTAGTTAGGTGTTTTCCAATTAACTTCTTATCGATATTGTATCGCTAAAGGTCGTGGTTGTAGTATTTGGCAAAAAGGTAACCGAGGGCCTTAATTGCTTCTTTCCTAGTAAGGTTGGTAATAACTTGAAAGTAAGTGCTTGCGATAGCTATTTTAAAGGTTTAGCTTGTATAGGACTTGGTAAAACGTGTATAACGAGGGAATTCTTGATTTTTGATGTAAGGACTTGGTATTTTGGCGTAAATTCGCGTGATTTGGCGATTTAGCATGGACTCGCATGACGTAGCTTTTTCGGCGTGACTTGGTGTTTTTGTTTAAGGCAGCGAACTTGACAATTAAAGTGATGTAAGGAGTGAAAAAAATGAGGTATAGGTAAAAGTTTGGTATAGAAACTAAGGTTGGAGATTGTTAGTAGTGGTAAAGGTGGTTTAGCATAGGGACTTAGTCGTTTTTATAGTAGTAACACCTGTAGTAATACTAACTTAGCCGTTTGCTAACTTGCTAAACTTTTGAGACTTCTGCCAGTTAATCTTAACGTTTTTAAGAAGGATTAACGATTTTTTTTTAGTATTTTTAATAACGATACCATTGTTACGTTTAAGCTGCCGTAAAAACCAACGCAGCCTAGAAGTCTTCTTTACTTATTACCATGAAAACTCATGTGGTAGCAGAGACCCTTGGCAAGAATCTTTCTTTTACCCTAGCCGCTATTATTTGACGTAAAGCGTAACCGGAAAGTAGCTTTTTCTTTGACTTGGCTTATCTGTGCTTAACCTAATAGATATGCAAGCATTAATCAGTATTGATAGGCCTTAAACGTTATAATGTTGTCGATTTGATTGGTCTTCGAAGTAATAGTAGTATTGCAATAGTTAGATGGTAGATGTATTATTCTAGGTTTGGCAGACCGCTAGCCGGTCTGCACTGTAATTTGTATAGCCAATTACTTGGCCCGTACCTTAGAGTGAAGTGCAGTGTACTGCACTCAACTTACACCCAATGCGGTAAGTCTGCACAGAACAATACACTTGCAGTACGGTCAACTTTACTGACAGTAAAGTTGACCTATTGCACTGCATGCAATACTATTCCAACAAAATTGTTATTTCAAATAACATGACATTTACCATTCATTTAACGCAACTTGTTATTGATTTGCAAACCAAGTGTTTGTTTTTTGTATTCCAAAAACATCAATATATAATGTTTATTCAAATAGGTTGAATAATTAACGAATCCTGGTTGTTATATGCATAAAATTAAATATAATGATATAGGGTTTTCTGGGTTTTAAAAAGAAAGATATTGTATAAATATCTGAATTTTATCTTTTATATATAAATGTGTATACAAAACTAAGAAAATGTTAAAATAGCGTTCAATAGTATATTTATCACCAATACCAAGGATGAAAATACGACGTAAATGAAAATATGAAAACTATGAATGAACAATACTTAGAACCCTTTTCAAAAAATGCAATAGTTAAATACAAAGAAAAAAAATCAATGTATAATACCATTAACAACATGTTATTCCAACGTAATATCAAGAGAAGTTTCATTCTAATAACTTTAATTTCTTAGTGAAAGCTGCAACCGCCAAAAACATTGTTAAAATTCACAATAAAAAGTGGGGCTGAGGTGGCTTGTAGTCGTAGAGGCGAGTGACTAGTCCGGGACCTATGTTTAGTACGGAGTTGAAACAAGGACGGAACAGGCGGGCTGGTATTGAAGAGGCCACGAAGCCTGTTGGGAAGAAAACGAGGAAAAAGGAGTTTGTCCAGGATGGATGGGCACAACCGAGTGGAGCAAAGAAAACTCGCGGGCGGATCGCCTCCACTGTGCGCAAATTCTTCTTCCTTTTCGATGATGGTGTCCAAGTGTGCGCACATGAGCGACCACAGGTACGTGGCTTCGAAAAAATGGCGGGTGAAGTTGGCAACTGTTGGGTCCCCGACGTTGCGCTGGCCCTCGGGGCTCGCCATTTCGGCGCATGGTTTCCTGTGCTGGTCCAGAATCATCTCGGAAGGATGCTCGGCTCAGTTGAGGAGGGCGTCAGCCAAGTATCGAGATTCTAGGATCTTCTCTCGAGGCAAAGGATTTGTCCAGGCCGTCCTTTATTCGCGCCCCCACCAGTGACTTGACATGGGCCAGATCGATTTGGCGCAGCGCGCAGTACGGTGCCTGATCGATTAGCCGCACGATATCGATATATTCGCCTTCTTGCTGTGCTGGGAGAGGTTTTGGTTCAGGCAGCAGTAAGTATGGGAAGACTGCTGTTGTCCAAGTCCCTGTCGTGAAGCGCGGCTGTGTAGAATCTGACGAGAAAGTCCAAGACATGCTTTTGAAGTTCAATGATACACAGTCCTTCACCCGCGTCCAAGACTTTGGGCTGAATCTTTGTCCTTGCCAGCGCTTCCAATGCTCGCAGCGTTCGTTGGAGGCTTGCAGATGCGAGAAGAGCACATCGCTGGGGGCGCAGAGCGAGCCGAGTCTGGGTTTCGCGGGATGACACGTCCGT
Source organism: Anisogramma anomala (assembly GCA_038502455.1). Classification (NCBI taxonomy): domain Eukaryota; kingdom Fungi; phylum Ascomycota; class Sordariomycetes; order Diaporthales; family Gnomoniaceae; genus Anisogramma; species Anisogramma anomala. The sequence goes on from JASMMZ010000001.1 coordinate 33,840,983, forward strand.
AGCCAGACTGCAGGCTGCTTCTCAGATCGATTTCATATTTCACCCGGGATTGGTCTCGAGGGAGAGCTCCTGTCCGTAGTCCGATGCGTATGCCACCCAGACCAATATGGGCACAGACATTGGGGCCATGACGGCCGCGAGCATGGAGAACTCTCAGAATGGTGACGCCACTGGGAAGAGGGTCGAGGTTGATGCAAGGCCACATGTAGGCCTCTCGGCACATGGCACTGTCGCGCCCCTTTTCGGTATGAGAGCGCGGAAAAGCCGCAAGATCGGGCCGGTGGGCGGCGGGCATGGCTGAACAGGCTGTGAGGAGCAAGGTCCTTCGCTGGGCTTTCGATTTCTTGTTGGTCCAGCGCTTGCCGTTGACCTCGTAGTGCCTGTCGAGTATCGCCCTGAGCACAGCCAAGCAATTGTCAATCGCAACACACCTAGCCTTTGCAAACTCAATGGCGGCATATGGGTTGTTTGGGGTGTGTGGGGTGACGTTTACCATCGTTTTTTCTTTGCGGCCGTGTGTGTGACGTGTCTGTGTGTCCTCAAGCTTTGTTTGTCCTTGGCCCTGCGAAGCATGATTGTTAGTGGAACGGTCCCGACTCCGACTTCACAAGCTGACCACTGACTGGTCACTGGAGTGATCTCACAAGGTGGGAGCAAAGAATTGCTGTGGCGAGTATGCGAGTACGACGATGCGGGCGCGTTTCGCGATGGACGCCTCTTGGGTTTGGCGAGCGAAAACGTGCGATGGCGGCTTGCGGGCTGGCAGTGGCGAGTGTGGCGGCGGGAGAAGAAAGGCTGTAAAGGGAAGGCTGCGATGCTGTGATGCGAGACTTGAGAGCGGTTCCCGCCGGTGATGGCGGCCTTGTCTTGCAGTTGCCAGTTGTTCCTGACGAATCGCCGCACTTCTCTCTCCTTGTGCTGTGTTCCTGTCCCCTCAAGAGTCAAGCTCAACAAGTACATGTCTCAGACGCCGTACAGGCGCCATGCAGACGCCATGCACAGGTCACAGGTACTCGGTTCGACATACCCTTCACCCCCGTTCTCCGTCCCGAGACAGGACTCTGGCTTCGGTCAGTCTGCGGGCGATGGCTGTTCTTCTCATGTGCTTGTGCATTTTGCCCACCAACCGGAAAGGAAAGCCAGGCGCGCGTCTTGGTGCAACAGGACACTGCCGGCTGCAGCTGTGAGCTGTCGCATAATCTTGCGTTCCCACCAGATTAGCGAGCACTGTTGGGACATCTCGGCCGCTCCAAAGCGAGATTGACAGCCCGCTATGGCTTTTGGTCGGGAGACACAGCAGGAGTAGCATACCGCCATGTATGATGTGCAAGCAAGGCATGTGGTTGCTGGGAATGTTGAGGAGAAAAAAGGTCCTCAAGACGGCTTGGAAGTGGGCGGGCTTGGGCTGTTGCAATGGATTATGCTATACCTATAGCCAGAACAACACACCACATTCGCTGCCGCCTGCGGCTCGGGATCGGAATCGTGATGATAACAATAATGATGATCTCAGATGGTGTTGGCCCGAGGCACTACTGACAATAACAACTGACCACCACCCAACATGGAACACCTCACCACCACGACTTGCGTACAGGCCGTAGGTCTATGGCGAGGGCTATCTTGGTTTTGATGGGAGGAAGATGTCTTTGTGTCCACCGAAAGTTGTGCTTACGCTGCCAGTCTAAGGCTTCAAGGCCGTATGGGGTTGCCCGTTAAGGTGGCCTCCATTCCGGTCGACCAATCAAGATTGCTTAAACATTCCTCAGCTTCTAAGAGCAAGTTTGTCAAGCCCGGGCGATGCAACGAACATAGTGAAGTGGGTGCAAAAGAGGCTATCTCAAGTGGCCACGGCGATTTATGCTTCGAACTCGGTGATGTCGTAAGGTGTGTGTTTGCAACAGTCGAAAATGGACTGTCAAGGATGCGGCAAGTGGTAAAGCCACGCCCCCTTTCATAAAGCTTCATAGGGTGGCCATGGCGTGGTCATGGATGATTATATACATATGTATACTCATTTAGGACCCAATATCACGAATCGAATATAAGCTTTAGCATTCACAACCATCCCCGGTTTGAAAAAGATAAACCAACTAACAAATAATAAGATTATAATATTCCCATTAGAAAAAATAACCTCGTATAAAAATAAAATCGTATTATTAACTTTGCCTTGATTGCAATCAAAAGTTACAAGTATATCCTTAAACTATACATACCGAGCCATTATACTCTTTATATGCAAAAAAAGTATACCAAATACTATTGATAACTGCGAATGTTGTTTGTGTATATTAAAAACGTCTAGACTCCTATCCGACTGGTTCTTATTCTTCTGATCTATTGTAACTTGGACGTATAAGGTTATTCATACTAACTCAAGTGTTCAAAATCCTATACACATTAACTAAATCGTTTAAGGTTCACTCCGTATTAACTAGTTGTTTGAATTCGATCCGACTAAAACATTAGATTGTTCATATACTAAAAACGGCGCATAAAATAAACCTTATATACCTAAATTAAAGTTAAAGCCTTCACGATTGATATTCAAAGTATTGTTAATACATTACGTTTTATTATCCATATACCTATTGAAGAAATTATATCATTATAACCCACAACCTATTGTAATAATACTCGCCTTCTTAATTATGTTAAGGAACTTACTAACCTCATTCCCTAAAAGTATATACTAGAAAGTTGACCTACCCGTTAATACAAAATATAGCTAATAAAACCTTTTGCTAATAAATGAGATATTAATCCATATAAAATTCCTTATTGAAATAAATATATCCCTAATGCATAAAGTAAGTAAACTTTAAACAAACGTCAAGAAGATTTCAAAAATATTCTTAAAATATCAGAAACAATAATCTATAATACAACGCATGTATAATGTGATTCAATAATATAATCGTACTATATATACTACTCAAAAAAATTGTATCGAATATAATCGCTTACGTTTTTAATCAATATTCGTCTATAAACAATTCCATTTCTTTACCTTTCTGTTATCTTGAAGTTTATCAAATGTAAAAGACAGGTTTCTATTTCAAATAGCAATATCACTAGCTAGTATCTGCCTAGTTCGTGTCAGGGAGCTAGTTCTGGCGGATTAGCTAGACTGCTTGGCTTTTGCATGTTATCATCTTCTTTATTACTCGCAAGCAAATACTACATTTTTCTATGTTTGAAAGACACGTGACTCGTTGCCTAAATGTTATTCATAGCTACTCTGTAATAGAGATCTACTTATTTTTACCTTTTTTTTATCAAATATTATCAATAGTATTCTACCTCGTTAAGCGATAGCTTTAGCTTAATTATTTTATATATAATTTTGAAATTCATTTTTCTGACTGTGAGTCAACTGCTTTTTAGTAGAGATAGTTTAAAACGATATTTTCCCTTCAGAACAACTCGAACTTGAACCTTTGGATTCTGAAGAAATTCTTTAATATGTACGTTGAGGACTAGCTGTAGAAATATCATTGAAAATGGCTAGCTGGGTAATAAAAAGAGTTAACCGCTAAATAAAATCGGGTCATCGATACCCTATAAACACAGTTTATTAAACGGGATATTATTATTCGCAAGTAAGCTATATTAAGGTAATCATATAACGCTAATGTACTAGCTACACTTATAGGTATAATTAGGCAGTTAAAAGTCGTTACCGGTATATTTATTTTATTCTTAGTTCTAAAGTTCTCGGTATTTAGTAAGCCATTTCCCGTCTGGATAGGAGCTGTAAACACGTGGCTTACGCAAGATACTCGAATTGCAAAAAACAAATGATGATCTGTTGTACCCCAGGTGCGGTATTTGCCTGCGGTCTTAAGCATTCTCACAAGATTACCTACTCATGGGTTATCCTTCTCATGAGCACTTATTCTTATAATAATGATCTGGTATATTCTTATTTTTATCTTAGCATATACTTTCAAATTCGTATCAGGATACTACAATACGCTTGCGCGTATAGATAGAAAAACATAACTTGAATTTTGCATCTTTCCTTATCAAAAGTCGTATCGGATTATCCGAAAACAACGATACCTGGACTTTTTTAGTATTTCGACTGAAACCTTAAAAATTATCCTAATAATACTAGCTATAGACGGGCGCTGTTGGTATGAGTTTAGGGCGGTAACGTAACATTGAAACAGTGTAGTATTTTGACGATGGAAGAGGAAGAAACTAGAACTAGAAGTTATGCTTAATGGGGGGCTAAGAATATAGTAGCTAGCCAGATGCAGCAGGTGCTAGTACTTTCCTCCTTCTCTATATATGTACCCGCCGAAATGTAAAACAAGATCAACATAAATCCTTTAACTTAATGGTGAGGTTTTGTGGCTTGAAACTATCTTTTTACGCGTAAAAGATTGCGATAACATGTAATTTACCTGTGAATTAGCTCTGCATTAACAAAAAAAAAATCATTTTACGTTTTTTTTCGATAATGAAATGGAACAATTAAAACAATTATCTAAGGTTACTATATGAACGAAAATAATAGTGGTAACAACGACTCTTATACGTTTGTAGTTATAGCTTGTTCCTATTACCATAAATTAAATATAATTTGAACGGTGATCGTAAGGTTGCCAAAAATGAAATACGGCATTGAAAAATGCTATGGATTTTTCTCAATACATGGAAAACTTCGTTAACCAAAGTCAGAAATATATCCTTGTAGTTGTTTACCAAGCTCGTTTTTTTAAAGGTGGTTTAAGCGATATCATAACGAAGAAGGTGCCGTTTCTCAACATACCTTATAATTTAACAAGTTGGTTACTCGGGATTTCCTTTTTGAAACTGACTTCATAACCTTCGTATCTAATATAATAACAGCGGTGGCGGTAGTAGTTATAACAATAGTAACAATAACAGCAACAACGCCTCTAACGAAATTAACGGCAATAAAATTAAAAAAGGTGCCGATAGAAAGGGTTTTGACTTTGCATTTGTACGCGATAACTAAGGGAATATTATAATCATGAGTGTAAACATTTGAGATACCGACGCTAAATAACGTATTGACTATGTTAATTAATTTGAAATTTTACGTTATAAACATAAGTTTTTGGATCAGAGTGTAATATAAATAGTTACCGGATTTCATTCTATGCTTTAAATTTCGTTTGACGTTTTAATAACGATTATATAAAGATAAATCCAGGCGATTTTTTAAGTACCGCGAATTAATTTATTAATCTTAATGAGTTAAAAGCGAAAGTAGCATATATTATCGCGAAAACGAGTTCAATATATTTTCATGCTATTACATCATATGCTTCTTGGAATAGCAGTCAAATGTAGTACAGTCAAGTCAATTTTACTTCTAGCGAAGTTGATTGTACGTACTTCACATTGACTGTAGTTTGTAGGACTGCAATGCAACTACAGTACAGTAGGTGATCACTTCAAAGTGGGGCACCAGCCGAAGCGTTTGGCCATACGAATTGGTGTGCAGACCAGCTAGCGGTCTGCCAAACTTAGAACTTACACATCTTAATCAACAATATCAACACAGCACCAGTTACTTCGACCACAGTGATTCGAATCAACTGCATTGCAACGATGTGTGCCTACCAACAATACTCATAATTTTCAAAACAAAAAATCTGTCTTCAGTAAATTTATTTTGTTATTTGATGTATTGCGCTAGAAATTGAGGAAAGATTCATATTAAGTATTATCCCGTTCTTATTAAACTACTTACTGGACGATTCAAATTACAGTGTATTTTCGTTTGACTTTAATTGTTTTCAAACGTTGCTAATATAGTATTATGATGGAATTCGAACTTGTATTTCACTAACTATTTCAAAATTCAACATCAATCATAATAAATATCGATTAGACCTATATCACTTCTCGTTTACAATGCAACGTTATTTTAAGAATGTTATAAATCAATCTAGAGTAGACTATTGAGGTAGCTTAGTGGAACGTAATACTCATTGTACTAGCAGGTGATTATCATGTATATAGACGCAGGTATATATCTAAGCAAATATTATTTCAGGGTATAAGTATTATAATGTTTCGATGATCCTCAGGTGAACGCGTAACTATTAGGGTATTATTACGTAGTTTATTTTTATGCTTTCAAAAATGATAATAAAGCACGGTCTCGAAAAAAAAATTCGTTATCATTGAAGAATAAATTCCAAATACATTAAAAATTCAAGTTTTTCTCTAGTGAAACCTTGCGAAATAAACTGTATCATTACTATTGCGGAACGGATTATACTATCCATGGTTGGATTTATAATAAAAGGTGAATGGTAAAAGCCCTTGAGATTCCGTCATGTTAAATGTAACGGCAAAAAATCCTAGTTATACGAAATATATTCAGGAAACTACTAAAGAAAATATTCTCCTTTACGAGTAGATCCTTAAAGTGTGACTCAATGTTTTTGTTAAAAATTCGGGGATGATGAATGTTTTCCAGGTGAATAAAAATGATTTCATATTTCTATAAAAGCTAATTTATATTTGTCCTTTCATGAGATTAATTAATATTAACAAATTACAGGCCAAATAATTCACTAAAATAAAGATCTTAATTATTATAGTGGATGTTGATAGGCGTTTCCTGATATGTCTTAAGACGTTTTAATATTGTTGATTCGAATTGTGGTCGAAGTAACAGTAGTTTTACATAGTCAAGAAGTAGATGTATTGTATTACGCCTGGAAGGTCGCTATCCAGTCTGCAAAATACTTTTTGTGGATGATTTCTTCGTCCGTTCCTTAGCTTGCAGTGGGAATATATTATAATTTACTTTAGTATCATTAAAGTCAATACATAAAACCATACATTCTACTTTCAGTTAGTACATGTAACTTAATAGTAAAATTAACTGAGTGTATTTCCATTTTTACTATTTCAATACTGGAATTTATATTAAATAGAGCAATGAGTTTCAAAACACGTTTCGTACTCGATTGAAATTTTTCGAGGAGAAAATAAAGTTTTTCATTTTTTTACTCGAATTGATTACATTCTTCAATATATTGAAAACTATTTACGCCTCTTTCTCAACACATTTTATTTTCTTTACCTTGATAATGTATTCATTCATTAAAACAATGGGTTTCACAACTATTTTGAATAAGTTAATGGTATATTCAACGTTTTAAAAATCCTAAAATAATCCTCTTTACATTACAATGATAGTTAAGCTTTTAGAGGTGAAAAAATATTTGGTATTTGCTATTAACGTCGGGTTTGAGGTAGTTTTTGTATTTTAATAACTTAAGAATTATTTACAAAGAGGCAATTTATCCTCGTAAAATTGCAATTAGCAATTTTTTCAGTTTCATAAACCTTTATTGGTAAT